>CM021109.1:437442256-437609419 GCA_007115665.2 Sequoiadendron giganteum | reverse complement strand
TCTCTCTCTCTCTCTCCCCTTCTTCCCCCCTTCCCCTTGCCCTTCCCCATCCTAATTGTCTCTCTCTCCCTCTCTATCTCCCTCTATCTCCCCTTCTTCCCCCCTTCCCCTTGCCCTTCCCCCTCCTAATTCTCTCTCTCTTTCTCTCTCACTCTCTCCCCTTCTCTCCCCTTCTCTCCCCTCTTCCCCTATCTGATTTGAATGACTTTAAAATGACATTTTTTGGCTTTATATTAGTTGACCCAAACCGGATATGCGATTTATTTTACTTTAAGTTAATATATAAGATATTATATAAGTAATTAATATTACTAATATATAAAATATTTAAATATTATCTCTTTCCCTCTCTCCCTCTCCCTCTCCCTCTCCCTTCCCCCTCCTAATTCTCTCTCTCTCTACCCTCTCCCTTCCCCCTCCTAATTCTCTCTCTCCTTCTCTCTCCCCTTCCCCCCTTCTCCTCTCCTTCCCCCTCCTAACTATCTCTCTCTCTCTACCCTCTCCCTTCCCCCTCCTAATTGTCTCTTCCCTTCTCCTCTTCTCCTCTCCTTCCCCCTCATAATTCTCTCTTCTCTTCTCCCTTCCCCCTCCTAACTCTCCCTATCTCTCTCTCTCTCTCCTTCTTCCCCTCTCCCTTCCCCTTCCTAATTCTCTCTCTATCTCTACCCTCTCCCTTCCCCCTCCTAATTCTCTCTCTCTCTGCCCTCTCCCTTCCCCTCCCCTCTATTTATCTCTCCTTCTCTCTGCCCTTCCCCTCTTCTCCTCTCCTTCCCCCTCCTCTCTCTCTCCTCTTTACCCTCCCCTCTCTCTCTCTCTCCCTCTCTCTCTCCCCCCTTCTTCCCCTCTTATCCTCTCTCGTCCCCATCCTAATTCTCTCTCTCTCTCCCTCTTATGTCTCTCCCTCTCGCCTCTCTCTGACTCTCCCCCTCTCTCTCTCCCACTCTCTTTCCCTCTCTCCCTCTCTCTCTTCCTCTTAGTTCTTTCCCTCTCTCACTCTTTTCCTCTCTCTCTCTCCCTCTTAGGTCTCTCCCTCTATCCCTCTCTCTCTCCCTCTCTCCTCTCTCCTCTCTTTGACTCTCCCCCTCTCTCTCCCTCTCTCCCTCCCTCTCTCCCTTCCTCTTAGGTCTTTCCCTCTCACTTTTTTCCTCTCTCTCCCCTTCTTCCCCTCTTGCCCTCTCCCTCCCCCTCCTAATTCTCTCTCTCTCTCCCTTTCCCTTTATCTTTCCCCCTCTCTCTCTCTCCTTCTTCCTTCCCATCTCCTTCTTCTCTCTCTCTCTCTCTCTCTCCCTTTACCTCTCTCTCTCTCTCTCTCTCCCTTTCCCTATCTCTCTCTCTATCTCTTGTCCACCCTACACCTCCTAATTACTATTGGGTCTATGTGTGCCACAAATTGAATATCTGTTTCAAATCGGATATTTGACTTGTGGCACCAAAATTTTACCACTACAATACATTTTAAAATGTTTTCAAATATTTCCCAACCCCAAATCGGATATCTGATTTGTAAAACTTAGGCTTGGGCATTTCTATGGAGCAATGTACTGAAACCCAACCCGAAAGAAATTCAACTTGGGATTTTCGTGTTTTTTGGCAAGTGGAAAATGCTAATTTTTCCTATTGCCACTTTTTGGCCCATCATAATCATGCACATGCCCTTTCTACAATAAAAATCATGTAATCATTCAACCCCCCCAAACCTAATGACTAGGTTGATTGAATCAAAGTCATTGACCACAAATATTATAATGAAATGATTAATAGACAAAAATCCCTAAAATGATTAGGGCATTGGTCAAAATGATCAAACCCTAATATTTTTGTCACTTTCCATTGTGACCTGAGCTAGCTTTCTGGAAACTTTGAGTTCTATTGCATTTCCATGGTGAAAATAATAGGGTTTTGACTGTTGTGACTATGAGTCTCAAGATGAAACTTAGCATTAAAGGAGCCATTGAAGGTGGGTTTGCATTATTTTCTTTAAAAGAAGCTTGTATCTATCAACAAAGAGCAAGAAAGTGAGGCTTCTATTCATCATTTACTACTGTTGTTTACTTTTGTTTAGTGCCCTTCTTAATGTTCACTCTGTGAATTGAAAGTTCTGTGATAAATACTTGAAACCTCTAAAATAATGTTTCCTCCTCTGGAATTTGTGACTTTTATTTTCTGTAGAGAAATGGGTTCAAACAATATCATATGTTTGCAAAAAATGATTCAGTTTTTCAATGTTTCTGAAACCCCAAGTGATGCAAAGTTAGGAGGATTCAACAACATATCTCACAATCCTTCAAAATTAAT
Source organism: Sequoiadendron giganteum (assembly GCA_007115665.2). Taxonomy (NCBI): domain Eukaryota; kingdom Viridiplantae; phylum Streptophyta; class Pinopsida; order Cupressales; family Cupressaceae; genus Sequoiadendron; species Sequoiadendron giganteum. The sequence goes on along the minus strand of CM021109.1, from coordinate 437,607,124 downwards.
CCAAATCAATCTTTGTATAACACATTCTATTATTCATTCTATGTCATTTTGGAAACATAACCATGGTATCCTAAAAGAAGTTATTTCATTTTTTCCCAAAACTACAAATCTTAGACAGGGTTCAAACCTGCCCTCACTAAAATAATCATAACTTATTCAAATCTTAATGAAATTTGATGATACTTGAAGAAAATGAAATTAGATTCATATAGGAACAACATAAACTTGGTTTCAGACACAAAATATATACTTTAAAATCCATACCATCACATTCTTTCAGACTGTAAATTCTGCACAATATTGTTAAAATAGGCAGTCTCACCAAAAATCATATCTTCCACAAAACTCAATAAAATTCAATGAGACAAAATGAATTGGAAACTAGAAACATATATATTTCCAAAAATATATGATACTCCATTATTTGAGTGCATACTAGGCCGTACAAACCACAACTTCAACTTGGAAACAATGTAAAATCAGAAAATGCACACAAACTTGAGGTTGTCATTCATCAAACTTCAAAAATAATGTCTCCAACCTCCCCATTCTGGTTTTGGAGGGTGTAATTATATATTTACAACAAAAACCAACTATCTTCAACCACCTTTTAGTTAGCTTTTTTACAAAACACCTTAATGACACTTTTGACAAGTTGCTTGACAACTTTCTTGAGCAACTTTTACAATTTTTACAATATGGAACAACTTTAAACATTTATTGACAAATGACTTGAAATGTGACTTCTTAAAACTTTAAAACCTATAAAATGGTTTGATAAACCCTATTATAAGACCCAATACACAAAATATAAGAACTATTTACAAGTGGCCTCATGGAGGCAAGAAATCAAATAGGTGCTCCTGCACCAAACTCCTGGGGGCAAAAGAATTCAAGCCCCTTTGAATTGTCTTCTTCTTGATCTTCCAATTTCTTTCCAATTTTTCCTTTGTATTTTCAACCTGAAAATTATTCTTTGTCCAAAGCATTAGTAAAATAATGAAATGAAACAAAATTTCTACAATAATACCTCCATCATTCATCAATCCTCTGCAAACCTCTATGACCAATTCATCCATGATCATTCCCTTAATCAAATCAACCTCTACAAGTCCTGAAATTAGGTTTCTTATCTCAATAATACACAATAATACATTCACCTTCTTGCCTTTGAATGTCTGCAACAAATTTACATTCTTCATCTTCATGCTTTGGAACATCTTTGTCTTCATCTAGGAATTCTTCATGTGCATCTTCATATGCTTCTTCTTCCTCTTTCATCTTCTCATTTCTTCTTCTTTTCACAATCTTCTTTATAGGAAAAACCATCTTCCTTTTCAATTTCAAATTCCAACTTGTCTCTTGTTTCATCATTTGTTCTATCCTCTTCATAGATTCTTGGAACTCTTTATCCAACCTCTACATTTCTTGCTTCAACTCAGCAATTTCCCTATCCATCTTTGCTTGTCTTTTTCTCTTCTTTCTCTCCTCCTCTGCTTGCAAATGCCTTCTCAAGTTCTCCATCTTTTCTAGATGGTCTCAGAAAGTATCTTCTTGCTCACAACTCACTTTTCTCTCTGCCTTCTCAATGGCAGCAATCAGGTTCTCACATAACCTGCAACCAACCAAAATACAACTCCAAAACCACAATACCAAAACCAATTTCTTTCTCAGCCCAGACTTTTTGCTGAGCTATGATACCAATCTGATGCAGAGTTAGGAGGATTCAACAACATATCTCACAATCCTTCAAAATTAATCCAAATAAATCTTTGTATAACACATTCTATTATTCATTCTATGTCACATTGGAAACATAACCATGGTAGCCCAAAAGAAGTTATTTCATTTTTTCCCAAAACTGCAAACCTTAGACAGGGTTCAAACCTGCCCTCACTAAAATGATCATAACTTATTCAAATCTTAATGAAATTTGATGAGAATTGAAGAAAATGAAATTAGATTCATATAGGAACAACATAAAATTAGTTTCAAACACAAAATATATACTTTAAAATCCGTACCATCACATTCTTTCAGACTTTAAATTCTGCACAATACTGTTAAAATAGGCAATCTCCCCAAAAATCATATCTTCCACAAAACTCAATAAAATTCAATGAGACAAAATGAATTGGAAACTAGAAACATATATATTTCCAAAAATATATGATACTCCATTATTTGAGTGCATACCAGGCCGTACAAACCACAACTTCAATCTGGAAACAATGTAAAATCAGAAAATGCACACAAACTTGAGGTTGCCATTCATCAAACTTCAAAAATAATGTCTCCAACCTCCCCATTCGAGTTTTGGAGGGTGTAATTATAGATTTACAACCAAAACCAACTATTTTCATCCACCTTTTAGTTAGTTTTTTTACAAAACACCTTAATGACACTTTTGACAAGTTGCTTGACAACTTTCTTGAGCAACTTTTACAATTTTTACAATATGGAACAACTTTAAACATTTATTGACAAATGACTTGAAATGTGACTTCTTAAAACTTTAAAACCTATAAAATGGTTTGATAAACCCTATTATAAGACCCAATACACAAAATATAAGAACTATTTACAAGTGGCCTCATGGAGGCAAGAAATCAAATAGGTGCTCCTACACCACCAAGCCACTTTGATTTTCTAGGTATTTGGCTTTTCAAAGCTTCTCCTTGCAATGGGATGCGGCTTTGGATTTCCTCCTTTTTTATGCAAAGAATAAATCATAACCCATCTTTGCTTCTTGAAATAAGATAAATGAAACCCCTTCACTTTAATGTGCTTCTTCTATAGGCTACGAGTTTCAATTTTTATATTCTCAGTTTTCCTATTTCCATGGTGGTGAACAAAAAACCTTCTGGGTATTTAGTGAAGAAAAAAATATTTTTTTTTCCTTTAGAAATTATAAAATAAATATTATGAACACTATCCTCTGCATTTTATTTCTTCACCTTCTATCTATGAGGGCTTTCTTACCTCTCATGGTCGTGTGTTTCAATTTAGCATTCTTGGTTTTTCTATTTTTGGACCAACTTGAATATTTCCTCATTTCCTTGAAGGCTGCCTCCATGCACAAGTCACCAGGGTATACTTGAGGTTTTATGTAGATGCTTCCAAAACTTGCAAAATTTCAAGATATTCTCCATTTGATTGTTCAGAAACTATGGGCTATAAACCCTTGGTCATGGCTATAATGTTCACACCATTCTTCTTAGGTTGGTATTGCTCTCTGTACTGCTCCAATGGTGGCCACACCATGTTTTTTCATTAAACTATCACCAGCTTGGTGGTATTTATTTACTATCATTTGAGACTGTACATTCCCTCCATTACTTCCTACATTCTTGTAAAAACATGACACTTTTTGTTGTTGTAGCTTAACCTTTGTAATATCTCACTGAAATTTGAAGAAAACACATTGTCATCGAGTCTTCAAAGAAAGAAATACCTATACATTTTTTTTATCAATCTCTACCCTTTGAGCTTCACCTTACTACTACTCTGTGACTACAGGCTTGAGTTTTTATTCCTTCTGTAGTATGCACCACTATTGGTTGTCCTATATTTTTCATTGTATAGTGATTTTGCATGGTAATCTTACTGCTCAGATGGATGCCCTTTTAGCTAGGTATGAAACTCTATCTCAATTGCCATTGAAGGTGACCTTCTAACTATATTGTAGCTTTGACATATGATTATTGAATTTTCCACAATCAAGGACTATCATCAAGGCGCTTTTCTTCATCTATGATATTTATTCTTATGATAGTGGTTTTTGTCATTTATGGTTGTCCAAGCATTAAACACATCATTGTAGAATCCTCCATATATATTGACATGGCATCTAAAACTTCCCTTGTAAAAGCCTCTCATAGGGTGGCCTTGTTATCACCTTCCATGGAAATGATGGCAATTAATAACTACTCTTTTATACATGTGGAACAATCCCCTAACACCTTCAAGGTGACTGTGATCAACCATTTGAATGACTCTTGTCTTTCACCATAGGCTGCTTCTCTTGTAATCTTGGATATCAAAGCATGACTACCACCATGAGAGAAAACCTAAGACTATACTTTCTCTTTGCCTTTCATTATTGATTGCATAATTGGTAACTACAGGTGTTAATTAAGATGTTTATATTATTGATGCTCACTATCATAAATATGAGATTGTTAATTTGTTTAATGTCTTGCAAGAATGCCATTATCTTCTATAGTAAATCTGCCCTTGACCTCTTGATGATTCCTCTCCATGCCTTTGTGTTTATTGTTCTTTTCTCTTTCAAATCTTGAAAATAAATATAGTTGTTGGCTGTCCCATATGTGTAAGCATAGTTTATCTTTATTGTACCTTCAAAATACACATTATGAATCATCTAGAAAACAATAATCACTGGTATACGACATCATCACTAGACTAAAATCATAGATTTTCTTTGAATAGATTTTCCTGCCCTTGTAAATTGAAATGTATCATTGCATTAATATTATTAAATGTGACTGTCCTTAATGAACAACCTTCAACATGTTATTTATTTTTTTATATGGATTTATGTAAATCACTTGAAGCATATCCAATGAAATGATTTTACTTTTTCTTATAATCACATAGACTGTTTGCTTAATGTATGATGTTGAAAGTCATATGATGTAGACCTATTTATCTTCAAGATTCAAGACCTTACATGTATTTCAAAAGTTGTTTACGAAATAGTCTAAAATAAGATTGCTACCCTTCTCTTCCTTTAATATAAAGGGGCTCAATACCTCACCAAAATACAAAAGAATGTATGGTAGAGCTGAAACAAGATAATAATATTGATGATCCCTCAACATGTTTTGATCATTATTTTAGTATGATGAGAAATAAGATGCTTGCTCAAACTATTTTCACCATGTTGAAATAAGGCTGCTGATGTGAATCTCTTCTTAGTTTCAAAAAATTTCTTAATGATTGCTTTGAATATCTCTTGATTCTCATGTAACAAGAGAGTGTCCTTTTTGATATGCTAGGCTCAAACCTTGTGGAAGCCCATTTCGCTTCACATATCTGATGAAAAGTAGTCACAAAAATAATGAACCTATTCCTGCATACTGAACAAACATGTTAGCAAAATAATTGAAGTTGAAAGCTTCCTTTGAACTTTGTGCTCTTTGAATACTTGTCTCTCTGATGACTTAATCATCTGATGAATACCTAATTGAATGTATATTACATCTCTGTTGGTAACATAGGCATGAGGTAGGATGTGATTTTTCATTGCTCTAAGACCACCTTTATACAATCTTGTAGATGCATTCGGAGCTCAGAGCTGCTGCAACTTGGAGACACGACAACTGAAGACCTTAAGTGTGACAACGATTCGTCATTCTAGGCAATGAAAAATCACCCTCTCTCTTATACCTATATTATCTTCAGTTGTGTTGTGCAAATTTATTTTTTGTATTCATTATTTGATTATAAAAATCAAATTAAGTTACTCCCACGGCTTGTGTGGGACCTTGGTTTTTACAATATGAATAAAGCAACAAACATTACACAATTTTATGACTTTTTTCTGTTATAATTACTTGCATAATAATACTGAAAATTCAAGAGTAATCAGATTTGTTTTAGTGATGAAAACTTATTAGAAAATTTTGTAACCACTTGTGTACCTTTAATGATGAATGCAATTCAGCTCTACCCATTTTGAGTTGTAGCTAAGACTAGGTAACATTTACTTTTATTGATGAGACAACTAGGAAAACATGGGTGTATTTCCTAAAACAAAAATATGAAGTCTTTTAAACTTTTAAAAAGTGGAAAGCTTTTGTTGAGAATGAGACTGGAAAAAAGTTGAAGTGTCTCAGATTTGATAATGGAGGTGAGCATTGCAGCAGAGAATTTGAAAATTATTGTTCAACAATGGAATCCATAGGCATAAAATGTTTCCTCAAACCCCACAAGAAAATGGTGTGCTTGAGAGGATGAATAGGACCATTATGGAGTGTACAAGGTGTATGAGATTGCATGTTGGACTACCCTTATACTTTTGGGTATATGTTGTACATATTGTTGTTTATTTAATAAATATGGGACCTTCAAATACTTTGAATGGTGGTATTCCAGAGGAGGTATGGACGGGTAAAAAGGTAAACTATTCATTTCTGAAAACCTTTAGTTGTGAATCTTTTGTCCAAGTTGATATTGAAAATAAAACCAAGCTTGAGGCTAAGTCTAAAAAACATGCCTTCATTAGATATGGAGTAGATGAATTTGGTTATCAATTATGGGATTATGAAAATCATAAAATCATTAGGAGTAGAGATGTTATATTCAATGAGAAGGTCATGTATAAGGATCAGTTGCAAGAAAAGAAGCATGAATAGGCCAAAAAGGAATATATCGTGTTGGATGAGATTCCAAAAAATAAAATGCTAGTGGTGCCTGATGCTCAACAACAAGTTATCCCATAGACTCCTGTAAGTGTTAGACGTTCTACAAGGATAACTAAACCTCTAGAAATATTTTCTCCATCATTATATTATATGTTATTAACTGATTCTGGTGAACTTGAAGGTTATGAAGAATCAATGCAAGTAGATACCAAAAATCAATGGGAGCTAGGCATGGAAGAGGAAATGGATTCATTATGGCAGAATCAAACTTGGGCCTTAGTCCAATATCCTGCAAGTAAAAGAGCATTGCCAAATAAATGGATTTATACGTTGAAGGAAGAAGATGTAGGCAAGAAAAGATATAAGGTCCAACTCATGGTAAAAGTTTTTGCATAGAAAAAGGTATAGATTTTGATGAAATATTTTCTTTGGTTATAAATATGGCTTCTATTAGAACTATTCTAAGTCTTGGTGTTGTGGAAGATTTGCATCCCAAATAACTAGATGGGAAAACAACATTTCTCCATGGGGATTTGGAAGAGGAAATATACATGCAACAACCACAGGGATATGAGGTCAAGGGTAAGGAAGAATTTGTGTGTAGGGTAAAGAAGAGTTTGTATGGCTTGAAGCAAACACCTTGGCAATGGTATTTCAAATTTGATAGTTTATGGTTGAACAAGGTTACAAAAGATGTCATTTTGATTATTGTGTTTATTTTAAGAAATTGGGAAATGGAAGCTATATTATCCTATTGCTCTATGTTGATGACATGTGTCAGATCTAACATGTAGCATATTAATGAACTCAAGCAGAAATTAGCAAATTCATTTTCTATGAAGGATTTGGGTGTAACAAAATAAATCCTTGGTATGAGGATCTCATGGGATAGGACAAACAAAAAACTATTTTTGTCTGAAAGTGAGCATGTAGAGAAGGTGTTGAAAAGGTTTAACGTGCAAAATGCAAAAGCAGTTAGTACACCTTTGCCTAGTCATTTTAAGTTGACTAAGGAGATGTAATGCCCATAAATTTTTGCTAGGGAAAAAAAACAACTGGATTTTTTTTTAACCAAGTGAAAGATGACATAAGCACTCTTTTGAAAGTTTTACTACATGATACGATGTTCACACTTCTCTATGCAAGCCTAAGGTCGGGCGTTGATAACCACATTACTTCAAACCAATACTATCAAAATTTTGAATAATATTACTAAATATTAATAATTGACATCCATACATGCACATGATACATACAATGTGCATTGGGTGTCATAACTCATGCAACATCATCATTGCTATGCAGCCCAAGAGCAGGGTAAAGGGACAAAAAATAATTTGGGTTGCCTCCAAACATAGGGTTTACTAGTCCCTTAACTACCAACTCAAGAGTCGATGCTTACTTCTGCATGATATTCAATGTCCTTATTAGCCCCCTTGGTAAGGGTTCTCACATGGGGAAAATATATAATTATCATCAAATTTGATTTACTATAAACCTAAGGACTAGTTGACAAAACATTATTCTACTAGCTAACTCTACCCTTTCTAATCACCTTGATGATATTGAAGGAGTCTACATTGAACATTTCACCTTGAAACTCGAATATGAAACTGAACAAGATATGGATAATATAATTTAACTATTAAATTTCTTATATACTTATTTATTTTTTAATTAGCACTAATTTACTATTTACTCATCCCTACTACAAGACAAGGGCTGCACACATATACACAGTGGCCTACCTCTAAAAAGGAAAACTTCCATGAATGGTTTAGCAACTCCCTCTTTCATTCTTCCTTTCCTTCCTCCAAACTTCAGCCAACAAAACAAGGAAAAAAAAAAAAACCCAATTCCTGAAACCTAAAAGTACTCAAATCCGGTCATCTCAATGTTAGCAACCAAGGAGGTGAATTTAATAAAACATAATTATTTGAATCAAACAATCTCAAAATCCTAACTATTTATTCACAGATCATCTAAACATTCAAAATTATGCCCACTTTATTTACCCATTTACCTTTCAAAATTCACACAACTATTAGTAACAATTAGGTACTTGACATTATTAATTTACATGCAAGTTTGTGGAGTGAGAGAACACAAACTTAAATTCTATCTCCCTTTACCATAAGCTGACATACCAAAATAACAACTTAAATCAACTATTCAAGCTGCTAATGAATTCGTTAATCAAATGACGAGTTGAAAATAATGCATTGTGTTCGGACCTTACAAGAGATATGCACACGAACAATAGTTGGTAGCTTGATGTATGCAATGTTATGCACATGATCAAATATTGCTCATGTAGTGGGAGTTGTGAGAAAGTATATGAGCAACAACCTTGGAAAACCCTAATTCTAGAAAGTTCCAATTTTTTATTATAAGCGGTTGTGATGTATGTTGTGATATGGTGTTCACGATATTGTAATTTTTTTGTAGTGGATAATAAAATCATTGGATGGTTGAGTTTTTGTGGATGTAACCCACATTGGGTGAACCACATTAAATTTTGTGTTGATCTCTTTTGTGTTATTCTTCATTGTTATTTCTAGGTTATTTAATCTACATATAGTTATTAATGTTTATTGCTCCAATCTTCCTAAATCCTAACATGAGACACATGGGTATGCAATTTTCTTGTTGTGATTTTAATTGAGATAGTTAAAATAACCACTTGTATTCCTTCAAGAAACTGCATTAAAACTTCAATTAGATTTCTGTAAGGATTATAATATGACTTTGCTAACTAAAATTGTTTTGTAAATACTAAAATATATTCTTCTAAAATAGTCAACATTAATTTTTTATCATTAATCATTCATTAGTCATATACTATTTAATATTTATCACATCATTATTAATTTATTTTTTTAAGAAAAAGGTCGTGAGAGGCCTAGACATTATATTAATATATTAATAAAAGTATTTACATCTAAAATAGCCATGAAAAGAAAAATGGTTGATTAAAATAAAAATAAATGTATAGAGATACAATGCGGAGATTGGTAACCTTTAGAGTCTCTAAAGAAAAAATAGATAACCCAGTACACATGACAAAAGACCAAAATAAAGATAAACATTATATATTAAAATTTATTTTTATATATCCTACACTTTAGCATTCACAAGATTAACAACACTAGAATGCAGGGGCACATGAGGCACATGGGAATTCAAAAAACTAATATATTGTTGAACATCACAAATTCTTCTAGCAATTTGAGACCCCAACTCCTTTCAATGTATATTAATGACATTTTTTAGATGTTTAACAAACTACATCTAGAAACTAAGCTTGATTACATTGTAGGAGCAGATCATTGCTTGATTCTTTCTTATATCTTTGTGATGGAAGAGACCACCAACCAACGATGTACCCATGAATATTTTGTAACCCTCAATGGCCTCATTTACCTTCTAGCTAGGAGTGAGAGCCTCATGAATATAAATAATGGTGAACTACAACAAGGCGACCATATAATTGAGTCAGTTGAGGCTACCTGGGAGGCATACAAATCCTCAATACAGATTTTGAATCAATGATGCATCATATTGCCTCTTCCACCAAGTTGCATTCAATCTTAAAAATCTTAGTCCACATTTCTATAGTAAACACATGATATTCAAGGAATTCCCATTTCCAAATGGGGATGAGAAGTGGTAAATTATGCAAATAATGCAAAGGAGGATCATGCAAATGTGAATTTAAAGACCACACATTTTGGAAAGAGGACACAACATCATACAACCAATTGGAGGTGGTAAATCCATTGCATTGGATGCAAAATACTCACAAATGAGTATTATTTTCCAAGCCACATTTAATGGTAGGGATGCAATACCAACTAAAGCACCGAATAAAATCTTAATTATTAGCGCAAGAAATGTCATCTCAAAGAATGGGCATAAAAAATATATATATTACTAATAATTTTACCCCTCATTTTGGGTCCATACTCATTTTTAACAGTGATAGAAATAAAATGGTTATAGCTAATTTGTGTTGAATGAAAATTTTCAATTTCATTCTCTACACCACACATGATATTTACTAAATAATTTGATAATATATTAGCATCCCTATAATAGTGAAGAAATTTATAATCTTGTATGTTATCCAATTGGGACCAAGCCTCTTAAAGGATGCAATAAAATTTCTAGTTGCGTGATTTCTTTTTTGCAAGAATTAATAGTTTTCATTGACTCTCCTTTAATAAGAATCTTTGTGATGTTTAAACTTTCAGAAAGTTTTAAACTAGCTAATAAAGCTTATGATTGGACAAAATTATTTGTTCCATCTGAAAGTTTTGGAGCCATGGCTTTAATGATAAAACTATTTGACTCTAGAAACACACATATAGCCCTATAACAACTAGAATTTCCTCTACTTGTACCAAGGTAGAGACAAACATGTAACATCATTTTTGTCTAATTTCAATTGTTTACACCTAGTAAATCCTCCTTAATTGGGTACATATAAAAATTTCCATTTAGAAAGAAAATCAGAATCCCATGAGGAAAAAATGGAATTTGAACATATGTGTGTCATAACCATTTTAGATATTAATTTCTCAAATTTTCCAATCACTCCTAAAAGGAATGAATTTATTTTCTAAAGATTCTCTTGTTTCTTACTCACCAAATGTTCCAAATAAGGAATGAGGGCAAATCCAACTAAATTCATGTGAAGATAACCTCCTTATAGATAATACACCAACTAAAAAAGACATCAAATAAACTATGAGGAATAGGGATTTCTGATTTAGCATGTTGTGTAGCCATTTCTGACAATTTGGAGAAAACTGACAATTTAGGAGCAGGTGATCAATATTTTCTTTGACTTCTCCACACAATACACAGTTAAAGAAACTTGTAATCCACATTCTCACAAGCCGGTCACTTAATAGAACTATTTTATTTAATGCAAGCCATGAAAAGAACCAGCCTTTGGTAGGATGATATCATTCCAACAAAAATTGTATAAGTTAACATTGTAAATATTGTTTTTGACATAATTTATTGATATGTACCCCCGCTTAACATTATAATGACCAAATTTTGAGGGTGACCAAATAGGTTGATCCTTTAAATTTGAAAGGATAGATTTAAAAACATTGTTCTAGGGAAAAAGGGAAATCATCAAAATCTTTTCATTTATGTTTGAACTATAGTAGTCATTTGTTATATAGAAGTAATCCTATACTATTTGTTCCCATGCTTGTTTTAGGAATATTTTTTCTTGCAAAAGGAAAAATGGGTGGGTGACCATCCCAAGTGTCTTCCCAAAATAGATTATTTTCTCCATTATGAATGACCCAAGAAAGATGAGCTTGAATGACCTATATATATGTAATAATTAAGTCCTACATTTTTTAACCTGCTTGTGGGTTTTCCAACGTGAAAATTCTTTTAGGCTCCTGTGAATCCAAATACTTTTCTTTCATTAATTTTCACCATTTATAATTTAGTTTAGAGTACAAATTCCAAGCCAACTTTGCACCTAAGGTGAAATTTCTAGGGCCTTAGAATTTTGTAAACAAGCACCACCGTTTGTTTTATCTTTGCATAAAATATTCCAAGATACCAATTCAATAACTTATTCTTTTTTCCAAGTTTCCATTCCAAAGGAAGGTTCTAATTTTTATTTCTATAGCACTCAATACTCCTTTGGGAATGTTAAGAACTTGCATTATGTAGCTGGGAATTGCTAAGATAATTGCTTTGATCATGGGAATTTTGTCAAACAAGAGTTAGTCATATATTTTCCATAAATAAATCCTATTATGAATAGAAGAATACATTTTCGACTAGAAGAAAGTTTTGTTGGCTCCAAAAAAGAAGTGAATCCCCAAATAGTGACATGGAATGGAGCCTTGCTTAAAACTAAAAACAGTAATAATACACATCTTAACAAGAAGTAAAGTTTGTGTATGATTTATTTTCACTTTAACGGGCTTACCATTCTTCCAAAGGCAACACAATATTAATTTAACACCTTATTTATTGATTTTTCTTATGTTATTGATGGTTTTCTAAACAATACCGTGTCATCAAAAAATAAAGAATATGTTGTTGGGAAACAATACCTTTTCATTTATGTGAGGGTCTAAACTTTGAAATTATCCTTCTAAGATCTTTAGGCATCAAAATAAGGAGGAAATGGGATAAGGGATCCCCCTACCTCACACCTTTAGAAGCACTGAAAAAACTTGTGGGGTTGCCATTCACCAAAACAAAGAAATTAGCCCCTAAAAGGCAAGGTATAATCCATTTGCACCATTTTTAATGAAACCAAATTTCTTAAGGACATTAATAAGAAAATCTTAGCACACTTTATCATATATTTTGATGATCATTGCTAGAATCTTGTGAAGATAGATAAAATGCACAATTTCATGCATAATTAGGCCCCCCTCAACAGTTCATCTACCTAGAAAAACCCTACTCATATTTTTTGGAATAATGGTAGCAAGCCTCGATATAATTGCTTTGGAAAAATCTCATAAGTCATATTGCACGAATAAATAGGTCTAAATTTTGTAAAATTTGAGGGAGGATTTGTTTTGGGAATAAATTAAATATATGTAGTATTCACTTATTTCCAAATTGTTCATTTCCTCGATTTTTCTAATGGGAACCATATATCCTTGCCCACATAATCCCAATTTTTTTGGGAAAAGGGAGAAAAGAAACCATTTGGCTCATGTGCCTTTTCTAGAACAAAGAGAAAATACTTTTGACTTCATCCAAAGTGAAAGGATTCAAAATATTTTTATTATCCTCAAGCAAAACCAAAAATGGTATATTCTAAAGTAGATGTGAAGCCAAGAAATCCTTTGTATTTCTTATGTTTGCATGTTGGCTTGTGAGCTATTTAGAGAAAAAACTTGCAGCTTATTCATGAGTTTCTTTTTCATGAGAGGTTATGCTCACCGAAGATGATTTACTAAATTTACCTTTCATTTAATAATTACCATTATCTAATTTAATTAAATAATATTTAACTATTTAATTAAATGCGAGATAATTATCCACTTTCAAATAATTTATATTTTCAGTCAATAGTTAATTCCTCTTTTCTCTTTAATCAACTACATCATTACTAATCAATTAAGTTAGTCTTTTTAAAAAAATTCAATATGTATTCCTTAGTTATCTCTTCTTCATTCTTCAATCAACTTAGTCTCTAATTGGAAACTTGATGTGCACATTTATCCAATTATTGAATTAAAAATTTGTTATTATCTCCTTGTCACTTTGAAATGAGAATCTTCCCTTTCTCAGTTGAGTTGATTCCACTACTTATTCAATTACCTAAAGTATTCATTCTTATTTTCATCTCCTACTTGACTTTTCCTTGGAAAATCTATAAATAAGATAATTCCTTCATCAATTTGATATCTCACATATTATGCAAGTCAACTATGTGAACATTTGAAATCAATCAATCATTATTCAAGTCCATTTTTATGTTGTTGAGTCACATCCACATTTGAAATAGATGAATCTACATCATGTTTTTGAGGTTTGCAATGGGATCAATAAAATGGGATTTAGATTTGATTTTTTTTTTTTTCTTTTCGAGTCTTTATATTTCTTATCTTTTTTAATTTCAATGCATAAATTTTAGTGAACTCAACATGAACATGATAACCTTTAACATAAGTTGTTCATGAGTTTTTTTTGTTTGTTTTTTTTCTTACAAATTGTATGTCTTTTCAAGAGGTTTAAAAAATAAGTTTTTATAGAAGCCTCCTAAGATTAAAAAAACATATCATAGTTGTGTTCAGAATGGTGGAGAAGTTATTTTTCATATATAATCTAGGCCAAATTTTGGTGTAACATAAAATTTTAGGCTTTAAAAGCTCACTTTTAGGTACTTTCTTTTATAATCCATACATTTATATGAATTTCTAATTTTTGGAATGTAAATCCATTGTTGCACACCTAAAATTCTATGAATAATTAATTTTATACTTAACAAAATTATCTAGAGAGGTTTAATCACTTGGCTAAGTTGTTTTCTTCCCCTTTGTAATTTTTAAAAATACCAATCTATAGTAAAATCTTAATAAATTTTGCAACATGAATTAGATTTTTAATTTTGTTCTGAGCATTGGGAAGTTGTGTAAGGTCTCATCCCTTGTGGCCTTATTGATATTGTGGGTTACTTATGGTTCATGTTACTTGATGTTGGATAATATGCATTGGTGATTATTATACCTATACATCAAGTTGCTTATTTTGCTAACTAAACTAGTGGTTTTTTTGTGACTTTGAGTGATAGCTAGGTGAGTCCTATTTCTTATTTGCACAAGTATGCAATGATAAAGATGTTTCATTGTTGATAATATAATTATTACTTAGAACTTAATTTCAATTGCATGCATAGCATAACATTGCAATTTTATTAAATAAAGAATTTAGTCAAATACATAGTTATGACCGTATAAGGCAATTTATGTGCTTCATAACTGGTCAATATTCCTCTTTAATTTGAGACATGATTTTCCTTGCTAACCATTTGAAACCTACATCTGTTTCATTACTAATGAATTTGCAGTTTGGAGAAGACGTTCATCATTGAGGACATTGATTAAATTGTAGGGTTGTTTGTGGTATTGTATTCATGGCGTATGATCTGTGAGGTTAAATTCAACAAACTAAAGTAGGCTATGCCATTTTGTAGCTTGATTTATTGCTATAATAGTCCTTGGAAGGTTCCAATTCATATTGCAGAGCTTTATCAACAAAAGGTCCCAATTGTGCATATTGTATGGTGAATTTTTTTCAAGATCAATTTGGCATACACTCTTCTTGTATTTTTATTCTATTATTCAGTTGTAATGGTAAGGTCTTTGTATATGGGGGTCAAGAAATTCAATTACGAGGGAAGAAAAATGGTGCAATGATGGTTTCGTGTGAGGGTTTCAAGATGATGGGGAGATGAAGCGCTCGGAGATCCACCACCACTAGGTTTCAATGTGATAGAATATCATGTTCCACAGTGGGTCTTTCATGATGGTAGGTGGGTGGATATATTTCCCAAAGATCAGAGAGTGGATTCATAGGTGGAAGCTGAAGTTGAAAACCACAAGTTGGGAAAAGTGACCCTTCATTCAGAGTACTATAGAGGTTTTCAAAGACCAAGAAGGGATTCCCCGAGGTCCAAGGGCCGACGAAGAGGTAAAGGGCCTAATTCACAAGTAAAGGATCTTCCTGGAGAGTGACCCCCTCGAACTACTGAACAAAACACAAGGAATTGGGAATTAGGTTTAAAGGGGCCAAAGATAGAAGGCACAAATTGTAAATCAGACCTATACTATGAGGGGATCTATGAAGAAAATTCAAAACCAAAAAATTCTTCTTAACAACAAGTGGTAAACAATGATTTGGTGAATCCTATTGGGGTTCTAGAAGCCATAGATCCAAAGGAAAACAAAGTAGATGATCCTAAAGATAAGATTTAGGTACCAATCCCTTATGTGCATTAGGGATAACTTTAAGAAACCCCCCCTCGGAAAAGGTGTAAAATCCTGGTGAATCTTTCCTTTTATTTGAAAAAAAAATTAATTTTACTCGTGAATCTTATGCATATTATTAAAAAAATTGTAAAATATTGGCGAATCTTAATGAATAATTGGTAAAAATAGTAATCACAGTGATGAATCCTAGTGAATAATCGCTAAAAAGATTAATTACAATGGAAAATATCTCCTTTAAAAATTTGCATACTTGGTCAACGTAGTTGTCCCATATATTTTTTTGTTTTTTTAATATTGAAGTAGGGGCCCGAGGGTGGCAACCACTGGCAAGGTCAAGGGGTAGCACACACAGATGAAGTGTTTTTAAAAAATCTCACTTGAAAAGTAAGACTAAATGAAACTTGAAAATTTAACCATCGATTAGCTTTTAATTCGAACGACTGCAAGTTCATTCCATGAGCGAATATCGACATGAGTGAACATTAATGATGGGACACTTAGGGTTGTCCCTCCGATACAATGATGATGACGTATGTCATGAACTATTGGCAATAGTGAATGGTGGATATCAAACAAATCTTTGATTGTATTGGTGTTTTATTTTTCTAGCTAGGCTTTGAAACTCTCTAAGAGGTAGCCAACCTCCATATTCAAGAACCACAAAGGCTAGTGGCCAACTGACAAGATTCATTCAAAGACTAACATCTCCTACACTTTTGGCTTTGCAGGACCAAGGTGGGTAAACCTATACAATGCCCACAACTTAAATGCAACTATATACTAACATTGATTTTTATAGCAGATAATTCCCAATTCAATTAAACCACAGAGAGCACTGACAACTTCAAACTTGGCTAAGCTCTCAGTAGATCAATACTCATTCAACAATTGAGAGGCATAACACAACATTAAAACTCAACCAAACTATAGGTATTTAAAATGATTTTACATTTATTAAATGTTTATGATATGCATAAAACTGAATAATAGATCAGTGCCAATTCTGGACCATGGAGTCAAACACAAAATAAATTCATCAGCAAACAAACTTCAACCAGTGGATTTAAATTTCTAATGCTTTGCATCAACTATTAGTGTCTTTCACCAAAAATCCCTCTATTATTATCAATCAAATTCTCCTTATCAAATCCCATCTACACACTTGAAATCACAATCATCTGCTAAAAGCATTTTAACCATTTCTTTGAAACAAAACAATGAATAGACAAAAAAATCTCATGAAATTTGAGATGATAAACTCAAAGATACTTTGTATTATTGAATTCATATGACTAAATGTATACAAATATGGAGACAATTTGAAGATATTCATGAATGTGCAAACACCTTCATGATTTTATTTGCATAAACTGGTTGTATTTGCTCATGAAATCAGAAAATTATAGCTTACAGACTCAAGAAATATCTCAGAATTTACAATTATCTATCTACCCAATCTCAGAACCCTTTACAATGAGAGAAAAAGAGAAGAAATAGAAAACAAAGGCAGCCCTAAAACTGATCTGTTGATGACATCTGACAACCTCTTCCCCGTTAATCTACAAAATGGAAAGCATCTCTCTTCTCTCATCCAATAAACTTATTCTACCTTCAAAACTGCCTGTGTCTCAAGTTGTTGAGCAACTGAAAACCTGCCCACGTGGAGAAATATCCATCATTCACCCAGGTGCTTGAAAATATATTTGTTCTCCCGTGAAAGCTTCATATTGTCTTTGTTTCAGTTGCACTTTTATATTAAAGTTTCATAACCTTAATATTTCTGCTCTTTTATTTGTTGCATTTTAATTCTCAGCACACAATACTTGTTCATAAAATGAATAAATTCACTTTATAACATATCCCATGCTTTCATTAGTTTGCTTTCTATACATTTTCACGTGCATTTTACACAACAAAGGCATTTAAATATTTCACATTGAGCTTTCACTTTTACCACCATTTCACATTTTAAAATTTTACCTTAGCACCCATTTTTATCAAATATTTTCACTTGGGACTTTTGAAAATATCCGCTCGTGCTTTTATGGCCCAGCAAAATAAATATTTCCCAAATATTTCCTGTGCACTTTACTTCACGTGCCATTTAAATATTTTCTCCACTTTAAAATACTTTCTTTTCACATGAAGGCTTTATAATATATTTCGACAAAAATTATTACCGTGCCCTCCACTTTCACCATTTAACTTTTAAACTGTTTCCCATGCATTTACATTGCTCTGAGCCCACACTTTCTCATGCACCTCGCAAGAATTTGGAAAGCATGATTTTAATGTTGTGAGGTTGGTGAGGTGTGGCTTAAATTAATCCACATCCTTTGCTTTTAAAAAAGAAACAATACCTATGCATTTGAAATTTTGTGGGCCCATACCTTTTGTCCCCGCTCAAGCAACATTTAATCTTAAATAAAAACCTTTCAAATGTTTTATCGAACCATTTAAATCTTTTTTTAAATGTCAAGCTTTGCACTTCCTTTCTTGGCACAACCTCGCATACCTCGCAGCCTTTTGGATCACATCATCTTTTCCTTGCGAGGTCCACACGATTTTATTTTTTGTGCCCTACCTCATTTTATTTGCAACTTCTTGGCCACAACTTCATTCCATCAAGCCCCTTTACTCCTTTGTTGATGCTATTCCCTGCAATACAAGCTGCTCAAAAATGGTGATATCACTGAGTCGTTTTTGATAATGCAAGGGCATTTTAATGGCCGCAGGCACCTGAAAATCATCCCAAACATGCTTAAAATCCCCACCCAAGCATTATGAATGGTTACGGGATGAATTTAAAGCATGAAACAACAAATTTGAGCTCAAATGGACCCCCAAAAAATGCTTGGCAATTCAAAAAACTTCCTGCAACAATACTTATTGAATCTTCCCACTCAAAACAAACCTTAATCGAGAAGAAAACACCTCAATCTTCATTACAATGGAGATTTTAGATCACCATCATCCTCCTAGCATTCTCCTCGCACACCTCGCAAGCTTCTATAAAAGCTTATTTTAATTGCACGAGGCTTACGGGAAGCATTGTCATGCACAAGAAAATTAATTTTATAAAGTTGAACTTTATAAAACATAGGATATATTTAGCTTGCCCTAAAATGACTTTATTCCCATGCATTTTTCCTTTTATAATATTTTAAATATGCAAGATATTTTAAATATGTGCAATTTGGACATTAAGAAATAATAAAAAAATTAATTTCGACTGCGGCTCAAATAGGGAAAATTTATTGCAGACAAACTGGGACACTAGGAGCTGCAAAAATTTGAATAGGACTTATAATTTATTTAGAGGAAACCCATTACCTCAAAATTCACATCGTCAAAATATTTCAAGTACCTCCTTTGTAAATTGGCCTTCGGAACGCCTTTGCCGCAACTAAAGCGCATTACAATAATGCATCATAAACCTCTATTTTTAAAGAAAATCAATTTGGAGATGTTTCAAACCAAAACAAGAAATGGGTTGTCCCTAGATATGCAAAAAATTGATATTTTTTGGAACACAATTTTCAGCCCCTCCGCGATAAAAAAATGATTATGTAGCCCATTAGAACCTATCTTCAGACCCTAAAATTGAGCAGGCATGTAGACAATGACCCAAAAATGTAGTGCAACAAATGGCTCGGAGAAACAGATCACAAGGCAAAAGTTATCAACTGTCAAAGTTGCTCAGTTGAACTTTCTGCAACAACTTATTCTAAACCAATTAAAACTCACCCAATTGCCATTTTGAAAAAAATAGCAAATCAACTCTCGGGAGGCTGCCAGTGGACAAAGTAGATCATTTAGGTACACTGGATATGTGTGCAAAATAATTTTTCATGAATAATCTCCCATCGAAAGATATTGACGATCAAAGTTGACCCCTTAGAAAGGTTTCTGGAAATGCATATGCAAAACAAGAGAAATTGTATTTGATTTCGATCTATTAAAAATAGAAAAACGGATCATGAGACTTTGAAAACTGACACACAATCTCATTTAGGTGGGGAGAATGTAGAGCAACAATCATTTTATCTTGACGATCAATAGGCTGTAAAATGAAAGCTCAAACATGAGGCTACTTTGCAAAACTGAAAGTTTGCAAATAGCATAAAGGTGTCAAAACCCTCCAACTTCACTTTTTAAAACTGTCAAAACTTATTATGGGAAGCTTAAAATTGACTTGCACATTCACATATGTCAATTGAATATGTCCACCAAGGGTTTTTGCATAAAAATCGTCTTCCTCCAAATTACAACCCTCCAAAGTAGGTCAGTCAGGTAGATTTGTCAGGTGCACTTCTGAAAGTGCAGAGGCAAAATTTTGAAATGGGCATCTCAAATTTGCAAAAATTGAGAGTGCCATCAGTGGCTCCAATTGGGGATGTATGCCCCCTGTGGGCATAACAAGAAACCAAATCTTTGGAGAGTAGACCAAAAGCTGAATCCATCAGGTGCTCAAACTACTTCTTTATTCATATTTTTTTTCAACTTCATCTGGTGATCCCGGGTCACCAAATGAAAAATGGGGATCAAAATTTACCTCTATCAAACACCAATCTATCAAAAGACTTGATCTCCCTTAACCAATGTTTTCCTTTGTCACAGTACAATAGTATGGGTGACCTCATTTGTGCAAACAGAAGTATCAGGTTGCCTTTATGCAAGTTGAAACTTGCTCTCTGTTTGGAATTCTTATCATATGACAACCAAACCAAACAGGCCACATCACTGCCACTCTCTTTCTTCTCTAATTTTGCATCAAGTGACATGATTCAAAAATAATGATCAAGACCATATGAAAGCATAGTCTAATCACAACCATCTGCCTGATGAAACATGTTGGTACCCCCCAACAGACAATCATTCACAACATTATCAACATGTTCATAACCATTATGCATCTGAAAGTCAGACACACTTTCAAAATGTTGATTATCATGTGGCAACAACTGATTACATTCATCATTTAAATCATTCTCAAACTGAAAACAACATTCTTCAATATTTTGCACATTGCCACACTCTGTGAAAACTCCTTCCAGATGACAAAAATAGCACTCACATTCTGCTACATGGCTAGAAGTATTGGGCTCAATCTAATTACTAGTTTGCATATCAAAATTAAAACTATCACAAGAACTTACCAAAAGATCTTGCTCATCATGCAAACCGTCTCCAAGTGTATGCAAATAAATACACTCATGCATTAGCATACTTTGTAACTGTTCTTCATCATGTTGGTATTGAGAGTCATCAGAT
The DNA here is from genome assembly GCA_007115665.2 of Sequoiadendron giganteum. Classification (NCBI taxonomy): domain Eukaryota; kingdom Viridiplantae; phylum Streptophyta; class Pinopsida; order Cupressales; family Cupressaceae; genus Sequoiadendron; species Sequoiadendron giganteum. The sequence goes on along the minus strand of CM021109.1, from coordinate 437,585,967 downwards.
ATTTCTAGCTCATCATCATTTGTAGTCATAGTGCCATCTTCTAAACATACCATGTCATCATTTTCAGCAATAGAAGAAGGTTCATCCACATAATGTGGCATCATATCACCAATGACATCCTGGTCACCATTAACATTCTTTGTAGAAACTGATGCAACATTGAATTCATCTGAGTTGTCAACAAAGAGTGGATTATCTCTGCACCAATAAGGATCATCATTAGTATTAACCGATGAAAATGGAGACTCCTCAAATAAGGGGTTTTTCCAAACATTAATTACTGATGCAAACATCTTTGTCCCCTCCACGCATAATTTTTAGTTTTCCTCAGCACCACTCATTTTGTTATCCTCTGAACACAAAGTATCAACACTTTCAATATTACAAGCTTTCTTAACAACAAAAAATTCTAGTTCAAAAGAATAATCTGATTTCTGATCGAAATCAACATCTTCATTCTCACTCAAAGACTCATGACTAGGCTCATTCAAGTCATCAAATGAAGACTTGTTCAAATCTGAATTACAATCTTTATAATTTGACTCATCAGATATGCAATCTTTATGGTCATTTGTTGTTTCAAACTCATCAAAACAGATTTTTGAGTTTATATCAACATCCATACCTTCATATTCATCATACAATGCATCCTTACAATCAAATTGCTGCTTATCTTTATCCACATGATCATCATCATGATCAGCTAGTTCATTATCGAAGGGAAGATCAGAAATATATGCATCATACCTTTCAAATTAAAAATCATCATCACTGTCAAAGTCAATAGGGGTTGCACACAACACCTGAGAGTCATCCACATGTGCACATTTTTTTTATTCTGTGGTCAACAAATCTGAAATTTTCTTCACCACTCAATAGATCATTGCTTTGATCTATTGTTTCAACCACTTCCTCTCCTTGACCTTCACTGGAATAAATGCACTATCAAATTGTAAATCAAGATAAACCATGATATCATCATCTTCAAAGTCTAAGAACTCAATGGGCTGATCATAAACAAGACTTCCCCAACTACAAGAGATTGGATCACTAACAACCTTATCAAAAGTATGGTCACAATTTTTCATAGAGGATAGATTGCATATTTCTTCATTCTTAATCACTTCTGGGCTGTCATAACAAAAATCCACATCACATACTCTATCACTTGTAGCTGATAAAATGATGTTCTCAAGAGTGTTCTCTAAATCAACAAATTCCTTTATCTCATTATGAAGACTTGTGTCAAAGATACACTCAACACTTGTAGGATTGACATAATCAATTATATCATCATATTGTTGATCACATATCTCTTCTTCAGAGAGTAAATCCAACTCATATTCTTCATCATGTTCTTGGATCAGAAGAATCAACTGCTGATTTGCAGTTGGGTATACTTCTTTTGTAAATTGTTTATTAACAACTTCCTTGTTACTTGATAATGCATCCTCCGTGTCTCGTACCTTCTCATGTGTACACTTTTTTGAAGAATTATGATCATTTGCATTCATATCATAGTTGATTTCATCAACATGTTTATCCAAAAGTGAAGACAACAAACTTTGCACATACTCATTCCTCTATTTCTCCAAACCATCCAAAATTGTGTATGCCATCTACATGCTTAGTATTTCAAAATATTTTAACAATGCACTAGATCCTTCTTCATAAGCTTCAAAGTACATATGGATACAATTAGAAGTGCTAGGTCTGAAATTTTCTGGGATTAGTGAAAGAGCAACAACAAATCTGTGAATGAAATCAATACTTGACTCTTTAGTTTTCTTTCTAATTTACTTTAATATTGTGACCAAACTAGAAGGGTCTCTTGTAAAATCTTTTCTATAAGCATTCACTAATTCATCCCAGAAAGGAAATGACTTCTCAGGAAAACTTAAATACCAATCCTGAGCTTGTGCTTCAAGGGATCTGACAAAAAATCTCATCCACATATCTTGATCTCTGAATGAATGTTTCTCCATGAAGCTAGAAAAACTATGAACATGTGCATCTCCTTCACATATGGTATACCCATCAAATCTAGGCATCTCCTTGTAGAATTGAGCTGACATACTTTCAGTTTCGTAATCAACCCATGAAAAATATAACTGAGCATACAATGGATCAAAGGAATTGACAACAGGTGCAATGACTTGACAAGTAGATATATTATGATTGTCTCTTGACTGGGCTTGTTGAAACATTTGGTGCCTTTCATCCATTTATTTAAGTCCTCTTTCAAATACATCATTCCATTCAGGACTGAACCTAGGCTTATTAACTCTTGGGTTCTTACACTTTGGGGTATTAGATGCTTGAAGATTATTATACTTTTGATACTTCTTGACAAGTTGAATCAAAGTTTTCACTGATATAGCTACTTTACCTTGATGATCCATGGATATTACAAATTAAGGCTCACTAATTGTGCATAATTACAAGCATGACCAAATGATGGACAATAGTGATAATTACTGACATAATGACAACCCGGGCTTAAAAATTATGACAATACAAATGGATGGAAACCCCTAAGATACATGAATGCATTCTAACCATCCAAACTAGTAGATATTTGAGCACTAAACAAAATTATTTCAATGGAACTGCAATTACATTCAACAGATCCAACAAATAGGAGTGTGCAAATTCAATTTTATAATTCTTTCCCTCCATTAGTGCTAATTCACTAAATAAGGAACCAAAATTTCTTCTAAGCAGTTCAAATATGGTTTTCATACACAATATTCTTGAAAACCAAAGGTGAAGAATACCTAGAAATGTTGCAGATCTGGAACTTTCTTCAAATTTTCAACAGGTTCTATTGACAGAGTCACCACCTCTCTTCAAAGAGGACTAAACTTCAAGCAATATGAAGTTCTTACATAGATAAATGTTCTTCTAAGTTCCTTCCACCAACAGAGCACCATAGATCATGGAATATTTAGGTTCAATTCAACAAATCTTCCTCCAAGTTTGAAATCCTTCAGTATTTGAACTAAATGCAGAATGGTAAATCATTTGACTGTATGCAATGACTCTTAAGGCTAGATTCTACAATCAGAATTTTCACAAATTCTCCCTAGCAGAGTCACCATTCTGTTGGTGTTTAAGATATTCTGGGAACTTTGATTGGATGTCTTTCTAAGAGCTTGGCGCGAATATTGTAGATTCCCTTCATGATTCTCCAGAATTACACAAGTGGTGTACCTATGCCTTGGTGGACCCCAAGTGGAGTATGGAAGCCTTATCGTCGTGAGTGAACATCATCGGTGGGACACTTAGAGATGTCCTACCGATACAATGATGATGACGTATGTCATGAACTATTGGAAACAATGAATAGTGGAGATCAAACAGAGCTTTGATCAGGCATCTTTCCAGGAGCTTGACATGAATATAGTATATTCCCTTGATTCTCTGAAATTACACAATATTACTAGTGAATATTATTAATATTTTTAAATTTTGGTGTGCATGCGGAAAACCAACCCTTTGGCCAAAAAGCGCAAGATCTCCATGGGTTTGTCGTGATTCTTTAGGTTTGGGCTGAGGGTTTATCTCTCGAAGCTTCATAAGCGTTTCCACACACACTAGTATGACACTCTTTATTTTTAAGTTCTCTCTCTGAATACTTTTATCATTGTTTCGGGTTTGGTCAAAGTAAAAAATAATGTCTTAGAAAGTAATTATATTAGGTTTGGAAAAAACCTAATTTTCATTGATCCTTGGCACCTGTTTTTTCAAAGCTCTCAATTGTTAAGTGGAGAAATCCCAACCGGATTGAAATTACCCAAAATACCTCTTGAATTTATTGATCCAGGGATTTTAGAAGCTATAGGGAAATCTTTTGGGAAGTTTTTGCTTTCGGATACCTTAATTTATGAGGGTTTATTGTGTGTCAATATTTGTGTTTTAATAAGCCCTAATTTGAATTTTCCAGGATTATGCAATCTAAAGTCGATTGATAATATTTGGAGACAAGATATCATAAGAGAGACATAAGGGTTTCAAAAAGCCTCTATTCTGGTGGACTCCCCCCTTTTCAGAAAACTTAATCTTTCTCCTTTGAAAGCAGATCTAGAGTGTTTGGGCAAAGGTAATTTAGATCAAATATTTCCATTCTCTATGCCATTGTTAGATAAAATTCCCAATTCGGTTAGGGAAAATAATACCTCTATTGATGTGATCATCCATGCCCCCTATCTCTACCTCCAAACCTATTGGGGAAGGAAAAATTCTTGTTGAATCCCCAAATCATGTTGTTGTTTAGATCTCAAACTCTCCTTCCTTCACATTTGTAGTTGTTACTGATCCTTTGGTAAACGAAATCAGTGGCCCCACTGTCAAGGGTTTTTCAACTCCTTCTCAAAAGGAGAATTCTCCCAAGGTCCTCATTGCAACACATGAGATTTGTGTTGTTGCTAGCCCAAATTGGGCTTAAGGTCTTAAAATCTCTACTAAATTTAGTAAAGCTCAAACAAAACATAACACAATGGACCAACAACTAATTGATAAAGTGCAGAAGATAATCAAATCTTCAAAAGAAAAATTTAATGAGGAAACACAAGAAAGAGTGTTGACTACAATACATAATGATCTTCTACAAATTGAGAAAGGGCTAGATACCCCCCTATATCTAAATCCCTTTGATATAATTTTGACAGATAAGGATTTTGATTCAGAATTTTTGGATGAAGGAGATTTGAGCTCTCCTCCTAAGGAAAAGTTTCCTATCTCCCAATCTCCTATATCTCTAAAATTACCTTTCTCTACTCCAAAGAAGAGAGGTTGAAAACCAAAAAATATCAAAATGCAACAAGAGGTTGATGTTGGTATCGAAGCTACTCTTTTTTCTCCTACCAAAAAGAAAAAAACTTTCAGTCCTCCAATGACAAGATCAGGGCCTCCAAAAGGAATTTGTAGTTGGAGCTTTTTGATGGGATACCACCCCAATCAAAGTCTCAAAGGAAGAGGGGATAATCCTCCTCCCATCAAGGAAAATGAGGGTCCTTTCATAGAGTGTTAGGGACTTAAATTCCCCTAACAAGTGACACCTAATTAGCCATCAATTAGAATTAGCATATATTGACATAGTAATGTTGTAGGAAACGAAGTTGAATTTTGTGTTTGTAAAATATCTCTTCTCTAAGTGGGCTGATTGGATACATTCCAGTTTCCCTTCTATAGGGGCTTTAGGTGGTCTAGACTTCCTCTGGAAGGATTTTTTTTTTAATTTAAAGGTGGTGGCTTCCTCTTCTCATTGGTCTTTAGCCCTTGTAAAGAGCACTTTGTCAGAGGTTAACTTCTAGCTAGTAAATGTTTATGGTCCAACTATCCCAACTGAGAAACTGAAGTTATGGGATCTTTTTTCTTTGGTTTCTCAATCACTAAGTGATTCTTTGATTTTTTTTGTGGCCATTTCAATGCAATTGCGGAAAATTTTGAGAAAACTGGTGGTATTTTTTCCAACAAAAGGGTCTTGGATGATTTTAAGGGGTTTATCAAATCCAATAATATTATTGATTGTAGACCCCAAAATGGTTTATTTACTTGGACCAATAAAAGGAAGGATTTTTTCCAAATTTATGAGAGGCTTGACCACTTTCTGTTATCCCCAAATTGGCTAGACTCTGAATTTGATTTTTATTCTTTGACACTTGGTTATCTAGGTACCGATCACTTTCTAATATTGTTAGTAGTGCTAGAAGATAGAGCTCATAATAAGATTCCTTTTAAGTTTGAGCTAATGTGGCTAAGGGATACAATATTTTTTCCCATGATTTAATTTTGGTGGGATAATTCCCCTATTTTGTAGGTTTTTGTATGTTTCAATTGATCAAGAAGTTGAACTTCTTAAAGAGAAAAATTAAATCTTGGAACATTTCCCACTTTAAGAAAATCTTTATAGAAAAACATAGACTCGAATCAGATATTGAAACCCTAAATGAACATGTAATACAAAATTTCTTGAATCCGGTCTCTTTTCATCTTCAAAAATCCCTTCTCTGAATTGGATGAGGTTCTTCTCTGCGAAGAATGTTATTGGAGACAAAAACCTATAGATACTTGGCTAGCAGGGGAGATAAAAACACCAAGTTCTTTCATGCCTCAACAAAAATTAAAAGGAAAAGAAATAGGATTTCTTTTATTAAAAATGAATTTGGTATTCTTTCGGAAAATGAAAAAGAAATAGCTAGAGAAGCTATCGCTTTCTTTAAAAAGCTCCTAACGGCTGAATCAGTCAATATTAGCAATTCCTTTTTGGATTTCATTCCTACCTTACTATCTCAGGAGGATAATATTTTTATTATGGCTTTTTTTCTCCCATGAGGAATTAAAACATGTTGTATTTGATATACCCCATAAAAAGTCTCTGGGCCCTGATGGATTTACTGCTTTATTTTTTCAAAAATTCTTGAACATAATTGGGCAAGATGTCTAGTGTGCCTTGGAAGAATCAAGACGAAACAAAACTATTCTAAAAGAGCTTAATGCTACCTTCATTTCCTTCATCCCAAAGGTGGAATCTCCCTCCACCTTTGTACATTTCAAACCAATTTCTCTCTGCAACACTCTATATAAAATTTTCACAAAGGTAATTTCTATTTGCCTTGCTAAAATTATTCCACATATCATTTCTAAAGAGCAAGGGGGTTTTGTTCCTAGGAGGGAAACTGCAGATAAAGAAACTGTTGCTCATGAAATTTCATATTCCATCATGTAGAAAAAGTATTTGGCAATGATTTTGAAATTGGATATGATGAAAGCTTATGATACGGTCAATTAGGATTTCATCCTTGCGGTTCTCCGTAAATTTGGCTTTTCTGAGAAATGGGTTAAATGGATTTATTATTGCATTTCAACCATAAGATTTTTAGTATTTCTCAGTGGTTCCCCTTGTAGTTTTTTTCCCTCCTCAAGGTGGGTAAGGCAAGGGGACCCGCTATCACCTTTTTTGTCCATTCCTATAGCCGAAGGTCTAAGTAGAGCAATAAATTCTGCTTGTTAGAACAACCTCTGTAGAGTTATTTTCCTACCCAATTTATAGGATAGCCAAACCCACGGTCTCTTTGCAGATGATACCCTTTTGTTTGGCCATGCTTCAATTATTGAAGAAAAAGTTATCAAAAATATCATTACGGAATACTCTGTGGCTTCTAGATAGATGATCAATCTTGCAAAATCCAAATTTTTCCTTCTTAATGTGCCTAGTTTCATTGAATCTAAATTACAAAATTTTGGGGTTTCCCTATTGGCACATTCCTTGTTCTTACCTTGGCATACCTTTCTTTATTGGGAAAGATTTACCTTCTTTTTAGGATAAAGCTGTATCTTCAATTTCTGGTAGAATTATCTCCTAGAAACACAAGTGCTTTCCTTTTCTGGTAAAATACAGATGATAAAATCAATTCTCAATGCTATCCCTATTTACTTGATGTCTATTCTAAAAGCTCCAGTTTCCAGATTAAATCATTTAAAATTAGTTCTTTGCTCCTTTTGTGGAATGATAATTTTGGGGGAAAGGCAAGGATCCCCCTCATTGCTTGAGATAACGTCTACTTGACTAAAGATCTAGGAGGGGCTAGTATAAGAGGATTAAAACATCAAAATATTGCTCTAGGAGCCAAACTAGCTTGGAGATTATACCAATTTCCAAACTCGAAATGGGGGAAAATAATGCTTGCCAAATATCTATTTCCTCATTCAAGGGAGTTTATTTTTACTACTTATTCATTACCCAAGGGTTTTGCTATTTGGAACTTCATCTCTTCCCATCGTTCAGTTATTCTCCCTCATCTTTCATGGTTAATTCATGATGGCAAGAAGGATAAATTCTGGGAGGACATTTGGAATGGTTATCCTGCAATGTCCCAAATTAGAGATTGGGGTATACTGATGCCTTTTGTTAAGAATCATTGGGGATCACATGTGGCAGATTAATTTTCAGTGGACTCCACTAATCTAATTCATTCAATTAAGTGGAAATCAATTGACTCTCTCCCCATTCCTCTACCACTTAAACTGGATTTTTCAAAGGAATTGGAAAAAAGATCTATCATCTTAATGAACAAGGAGGATGTTCTAATTTGGACTAAATCTAAGTCAAGAAATTATTTAGTAAAAGAAGGGTATAAATCTCTCCTATCTTCCTCTATAAACCTGGTTTTCCCACCTCCCTCTTCTGGACTGATGCCTACATTCAGAAAGTTGGGGCTTTTGCTTGGGTTTCCCTTCAAGATAGAGTCCTTACGAGGGATAGGTTTGATAAATTGGGTATTATGGCCACCTTCCCTTGTGTTTTTTGTGGCTACTTCATGGAATATGCAGATCACCTTTTCTTGCATTGCCCCTTTGCTTCTCAATGCCGGTATTGGTTGTTTCAAAAAGTGGGTTGGACTTCGATGTTAAATCCTTCTCTATCTATTGAGTTTATCTCTTGGCCTCAATATTATTGGGCTTCCTTTTTCTCCTGCCTATGGATTGTCTCCCCTTCTTTTCTCCTCTAGAATATTTGGATAGAAATAAATAACAAAAATTTTAGAGGTAAACCCTCCACCTTAGAAGTAGTGCTCTTCAATTTAGAAAAAAACAATCTCTGAAGCTGCAAAATCATATATTATCAAACAAATAAATAATTTGAAAACCTTTTCAAACTGGGACAACTCTACATCATTAAATCTTGGCAATTAATCAAGTCCTTGCCTTTTCATGGCTCGATCATTAATAAGGTGGATAAATGAAAAGAAAGAATGGAGTCTAAATGGTTTCCCCCTCCTCAAAATTGCTTCAAGCTGAATTTTGATGGTGCCTCCAGAGACAATTTAGTAAAATCTGGCATAGGTATTATAATAACAAACTCAAATTCAAAGGTTTTGAAAGTAGCTTGCAAAATTCTACCTAATGGGACTAATAACAAAGCTGAATTAGAGGCCCTTAGCTTTGGCTTAGATTTGGCTCAATCTCTTGGCATAAAAGATATTTCTATGGAAGGAGACTCCATGGTTATTTGCAATGCAATTACCAATAAAAAATCACATATCTGGTAGTTGCAATATCTATTGGATAAATTTCTTCTTTAGCTATTTTTTTTAATAGTTATATGCTTTCCCATTGTTTCAGAGAAATCAATCATGTAGTAGAATTTCTTGCTAATAAGGAAATCAATGAACAATGGTTTTATAAAGAATTTTTAGAGAATGAACTTCCTCCTGTCCACAATTAGCCATCCTCGTGAATCTCGGGATGTGTGCTTCCTTGATGTCTCTAAAAGATCAAAGTATAATCTATACAAAAATTTGTTAACACTAGGCTTTTCCTTCAATGATTCACAATCAACCATGTTGAAATGATTGCTTCTTTTCATCTTTTGTTTTTGTACACTCTATTCTATCATGATTTTGATTTCTTTTCATGCCTCGAGATATCGTGGTTCTTTGTGTTATATGAAGGTCATCTCCATCATAAATTTCTTTGTTTCGATGGCTATTATCATTGGTTCATCATGCCTCCTTCATTTTTGGATTATTTTATGAAGATTTTGATTTGACAACCCCATCCTTCTTTAGTTTGCTTCACTTGCTATGGTCAATCATGCTTTGGGCTAGTTCGTGCACAATCTTTTTGGTTCTCAAGAAAAATATTCTTGGAATCATTTTCTTATATGATCTAGGAACTCTCATGATATTTAGTTAAGACACTCTACTTTGAGCTAGCAATGATGCTCCTCAAATTTGAGCCGACTACATCATTCTTTGTTTTATGTTCACTATTTAAGAGAAATGGCCTTCTCCCCCTATGGTTTTTCACAAAATTTGTAGAGTGTGTTATTTTTGGAAATGTGTTCTCAATCAGATTTATCTTGGTACAAAATTTATCTTTAGGCAAAGGGTAAGGAGTTCAATGATCAACATCCTTATGATCATGAAAAATTGGGTAAAGTGTTTTGTTTGGATGATGCAGATATCTTTTTGGCTTTTAAAAAGGTGGTGGGTTCCTAATGGCTACAGGATAATTCTAATGCCACCTATTATGAAATGATTTCTCACTTCCTTACTATCTACATGGACATTCTACTAGGTCCTAAAATGGTCGTGGTCCTTGCTTCTAAATTTGTACAACCAAGTTTGCTTTCTGACTTGGAACTTTGTAAAGCTTTGGCTAATTATTTGTTTGATTTTGGTGTTTTTCCTATTGGTGGATTTATTTCTGATAATGATCTGACCACTAATGGTTTTTGTGGAGATCTGCTGATGATTTTTAGGTCTGGTATCATATGCAATGAATTTGATAGGATTGTGCTTTATTGCAACAATTTGGCTAGTAAATTTCCTCCAGCGGTTCTTGCTACTGGGGTTGATAGCTTCCTAGCTTTGCACTTCTTGTTTGATGTTGCAGCAAGATCCATGTCTTCAGGATAGGCCTCATCCTCCATTCCCAATTTTTTGGAGGCTTTCTCTATGAATTATCTTCTGCCTCTATCTCACTATGAGGCTAGTTCTACTTCCAGCTCTCAAGTGGAAGAATCTTAATCAGTTTCAATATTTTCCCATTTTGCATATGAGGGTTTAGCATACTTGTCTAGTTGTTCTAGATTGGGTGGTGGTTGGTGGCTTCTTCTTCTCTAGGATTTTCCATTGGATGGGATTATCTTAAGTATACACAAATATACAATTATTTACTTTGGGCTCTCCCAGATTCAGGATTGAGTTTTATCGAACTGATGTAATTTCTTTTGTTTAATAAAATTTCAATTGCTTAGCCACTTTTATCAAAAAAAACCTAGTTAGGTCTTTGTGATATTCAATTTTAAATCCACATCTATAAGAAAATTCATTCATCAGAGTATAAGTAGTTTATATCAACTGTTACTATTCATCTTTAGTCATGTAATTGTATTAACGTTAATGGATTTCTTGTGTTCATGCATAAGATCAAATTTTAATAAGATTGTTGGTTTAAATTATTAGTTATCTCGTGAATATAATTATTTAATTGTGATTTAATATATCTTTTAGTAATGGTATTTTTCATTCATTTTTTTGTTCATTATTCAAATAAGTTGTGGAATTAAAGGACAATTTATGCTTGCAGTGAAAATGTATCAAAATTGTTTGAGTAAATTCTATTTTGGAACTAACACCCAAACTTTATCATATTTAGCTCGAACACATCATGAAGAAGAATGGTGGTGAGATTGTAAAAGAACATTATTAAGATTTTTTTGTTAAAATGAGTTGATGTTTCAAACCTTTCAGAGAATGTGTGCAATGGTATCTCTATCAGTGCTTTTTTTTTTATTGTGGTTGAGAAGTCCTATACTAATCTTAACCTTGTCTACATATTTATACATGGTATTTAAGAAATTGCAGTGAAGAAATATGATAATCTGTCACTTGTTTGTTGTAGTTTGCATTATTCTACTTGTAGAAGGAATTTTCATAGGAAAAATGGGAAGATGGTCTTGTCATATTGTATTTTCACATTCTTACAGAATCAGGGTGCATACAAGCTTTCTTTTGTAGGGAAACACTCTAATCTATGTATGATACAAATTACATTTTTAATCCCTCTTGCATTGGAGTTTTTAAAATATTAGTGTATAGCTTTTAGGACAATATGGTTATTTACATTAGATCTGCTCTTTATCACTTCTTATCTTAAAATCATATTGTGTAGTGATATGTTATGCATTAAGTCTTTTCATGCTTGGTTAATCATGGTTTTTCTTGCTTTCATGCTAAATTTCCCATTTTTCTCTTTGGTTTTTACTTGGTTTTATGTGATCGGACCTATGTATTGTTTTATAGAAATCATGTGTGGGTTAGGTGTTTTTGTATGCACCTCTCTAGCATGCTTGCATGACCTTGAGAATATGAAACACCACTTCTTCCTTTTTTAATTTTTAGGGGGTCTTTCTAGGGATTTCATCATCCTAGAGAATGAACTCAACTCTAGTGCTTTTGTGGAGTATAAAACGTAGGTGATGAATCAAAAGACACACATATTGGATGTTGTAGCTTTGTAATTCAAGAAAATTCCCCAAGAAATTTATATAATTTTGGGAAGTGAAGGAGAAGTGTGGTTTACCATCTTCTCCTAATTGTTTGGCATTGTTTTACTTTCAAATTCATAGATTAGCCCTCATGTGTCCTTGTGAAATATAGAGGATTCTCCTAGAAATCTTGTATTATATATATAATATCTTTTGGTTGTCTTTAAGTGTGGTGCAAGGGATGTGGATCATACCCTAATGTTAGTCACAACATACTTCCATGTGATGAGATAAAATTAACCAAGGTTATACCTTTGGCCACCTTTGATAAGGGATCCTACACGTTTTTTATAGGGTTGTGATCCCTAGATATCCATTTACACATAGATAGTACAAATTATGGGACCACACTTAGAATCACTCCCACCTGATTAATTTTAGGAATGTTGGTGTTATTTTTTGTGTTTGTTAATGTTAAATTAAAATCTCCCCACTTGAAGCCAAATGGGGACCTCATCCTTTCGAACTTTAAATTTTTTAATATTTTATCTTTTTCTTGGTAAAAGCTTCCAAAAGTCAAAACAACCAAAAAATATCCAAAAAAAATTTAAAATGAAAAACCTAAAACCAAAAAAAAAGTCTTTGATTTCTTGTCTTTACCTTGTACAAGGGATTAGAATCCAACCATTATCCATTAGATACAATAACATCCTTTAAATTTTAACACAATCTCTACCAACTTATCCATCCAAGTAATCCAAAAGAACAAAAATACAAGGACCTAGCTAGAAAATATGGACTCATATCCCACACAAGACAACCCAAAAATCATGATCAAAGGAAGGCCAAAGATAATAATCAAGGGAAAAGAAAGAACCAAGAGCCTTTTATATCAAATCCTCTTCCAAAATCAATAAAAATATTACCCCTATGATAATGATGACAGTGAGATTCATGTTGATTAACTAGATTATGACCCCCATAAAAATAATGATACTCTTGTTGATCATCCAGAGTATGACCTCTATGACAATAATGAGATTCATGTTGATCAACCAGAGTATGAACCCTATGATAACAATGAGAGTCTTGTTAATCAAATAGAGTAAAAACCTTATGATAATAATGAGAGTTTTGTAGATCACCCAATGTATGATCCCTATTATGAGAAAACCTTAGATTATGTTACCTTGAGCAAGTATCATCCATCCATGTTTTGAGAACTCACAATCCCTAGTCAATAATTCATCATCCTCCTTTCCAAAAACTTGCAATCTCTAGTCACCAATCTACCTACCCTCAATACCAACAAACACTAAAGTTCTAACCTACTTACCAACAACCACCTTTTGAACAACCCATAAGCTCTATTCATCCATCCACCTACCTTCAATATCAAGAAATAGTTAACACAACCTATACCATTAATTCCCAAAAAATATCCATTAGCTCTCATCATCTTAACCTTGAAAATGTAAACCATGCCTCCATCCAAAAAATTTGTCAACACCAATCCATATCTCTCATCCATATCCCAAATCATAATCCCAACCACCAAACTAAGAAAGATTTGTAGCCTACACATCTTATTCCAATCATTAATCCTCTCAATCACTACCATCCACTCCATACCAATAAAAAAATCCATTCAATAAAGAAACCTTTAGGGATCTTCTCCAAGGACTAATAGAAAATGATATAAAATCCAATACACAAACAAGGTTATGCCATCAAATCCCATCACTAGTCCTATATTATCCAAACACTTTTTTGAATATGTGAAATCAAAACCCCTCACACACCTCAAATCCATTAAGTCCAACATCCATAATAATTAAAAATCCTCATCTAATCCATGTACACAACTCAAAGAGTCCCTTCATGTACTAATCATTGCTGGATAAAGTGGGATATTGAAAATAACTTTTTAATCAATTTTCAAATTTCTATCACCCACAGAAACTAAACCATTAATAATTTCAAAATTATGTCAAAAAAAAAATTTTGAGATTTTTTTGTAGATTACACATGTATTTAAAAAAATTAAGATATGATTTATGGTTTTCTACATAAGCTATAATATCTTGTTTTCTAGTTAATAACATTTTTAAAAAGTGGTGTTACTTCAATAAAACATAAGTTTATTTATAGAAAGGATAAAATTAGAATTTTCTAAACATAAACTCCTAACATCAATATCTAGTTCATGGATATTTTTTCAAAAATAATTGTTGCATTATTTTTATAACTTCTTGAAGTTAGATTAACTATAAGTTACAAATAGGTTACTTCAATAACACAATTTTTTTATTCATCTAAACTATTTTTTTTCTTTTACTGAAATAAGATCAATACCTAGTGCACAATTATTTTGAAAAAATATTTATTATTCTATTTTTCTACCTATGTGAAACAAAGATCTTGATGTTTAGTGAAAAACCCACATTCACTAAAAATAGAAAATAAATAAAATAATAAAATAAAATATTCAAAATTATGTTTTTTGGAAAAAATATAGTAAGGACTACATAATTACAAAATCAAATTTCTAAATGAGTTCACTTGATCTCCTAAAAGGTTAATCAAAAGTGTTTTTTTGTAAGTATTATGATATGTGTGGATGAGACTCTGTTGAGGATTTGATTTAAGAGTAGGGAGTTATATCCAAAGGGGTTGATCTAACCCTCTTTAATTAAAACATTTATATGGAACCTCTAAAATATTAAATAAATTTTCTAAAAAGTATGTGATTTTAGTAAAAACTTAGGATGACACACTATAGTGACAATATCCCGCTAGAAGAATTTTTTTTTCAATAATATCTCATTTTATATAGAAAAGATCACATGTGTCAAGAAATTGGTTAAAATCATGTTCAAATGTACCCCATCCTAGATCAAGATCATGTCCATAAGCAATATACCGTAGATCAAACACCATCACGCACTCCATCCAAAATATTTGATGCCCATAATAATCCAACATTTGATCAAGATCCATTCTATGATGATAAAATCTATGATAATCCAATATTTGATCATGATCCTTTGTTTGGGCCCATCCAATAATTTCTTATAGATGATCATGATATGCCTATTAATCCAATATTTTATCAAGACCATATCTCTAATCATGACATCCAAGATGATCCCCTTATCCACATTTATCCCATTCATGATCACAAAATTAAAGTTGATTCTATCTCTATAGTCCAATCACTTTCATTTCCCAAGATGAGACACTTACCTCCCTTAGATTAATTTATTAAATGCTTACCTCATATTGTATCCCATTTCTTCTTTAAATTAAATAAATACCTTTATTTAATTAATTTAATCACCTCATTTCCCCCACAAGAATTAAATAAATTATTGAATTCTCCCATTTTCTCTCCCCACATCACATCCTCCACAATTTTCTATTATTCCCTAATTCTAACCTCAATTCACATCTTAATAGCGCACACACACTTAATCATAAATTAAGAGGTATCACATCCTCCAAATTTTCCCACTTTCCATCTAATCATTCCTCAACAATCCTAATTCGCATCTAACGATCCCCTAATCGCTTGCACATTCCTAACCCCATCATTAGGAAAGGGATAATCCCCTTTCCATTTTTTGCCCATCCTCAAGTTGTCCTCTAAGCCTTAAAGGCTCTCCACTTTTAGGAAAGCAACCCCACATGGTTCCTTCAACTCCAAAGTACAACGAAGAAATTTAAAATTCTTTTATCATTTCCACCCCATACCTTGGTAATGTTGGGCAAGGAAGGTCTTTATGAAAAATATCTCCCCCATCTCCCAAGGTACCTTCCAAGTACCAATTTACCTCCCAATTGCTCACTATGCCACTTGGTACAATCTCATGCCTTGAGAAGCCACATGTAACTCTAGACATTGATCTCATTTCAATCAATCTCCACCCTCCATTCATCTCTCCTGTCATAAATGAAAAACACAACCATTTTTTATCATCCATGAATCTTTGAGAAAATTGGTAATATTTGGCTACCAAAATTTTGTTGAGCACACATCAAATTTGATTGAATTGAGGTAATCTACACATTGAGAGATTTTACATACTACGAATTCATTGAATTCCTCGTAGGTTTGAGTTCTTTATACCCTTATCTTGATTGTTTTATTTTTATTTTTGTATTTGTGTGGATTTTTTCATATTTCTTCGCATTTTAGACACCAATTCACTGCAAAAATTTTGGCATGCCCGGTGGGATCCATGTCATGGTTCTGCTAACATCTTTTTCTAGTTTTTTATGTAGTTTTATTAGCAGGTTTTTGTACAAGGGAAATTTTTCTTCAAATAAGTGGATTTGATCTATAAACGAGTGATTATGCTCCTATAGAGGTGAATTCACTTCAATCTTCTAGTATGTGAACATCCTTCTTAGAGAACAGGTGAATCTGTAGATAAAAAGGTGCATTTTCTCTACATAGGTGGATATGCCTACATTGAGATGCCTCAATAATCAACCAGATCCTCTCTAGAAGGGAAAATATATTTGAAAAGGGGTGACTACACTTATAGGAAAACTTGAACATACATAGGTGGATCCACTCTAGATAGGAAATTTTTCCTGCACACAGATGAATCTTCTCATAACTAGATCCTCTCTAAAAGGTTGACTATGCTCTGTACTTGAGTGGATCTATAAGTAGCATGCATACTTTGATTTTACATATATTATTTTATTTTTTGCATGTTTTGTAATAATTAGAAAACTTATCTTGGTGCTTTTGATAACACTAATGCTTGTCCACATCCTCATATAGTCTAAGACCAATATACAAAACTACTAACACTTTCTTGCAAGACATCATTGAAAACTTTGTGTTTTTATAACTAATCTAGAGGTACATTTGGATTTTATTAAAGGGTAAATTAATCTTGTTTCCATGTTTGGGGTCTCTTTTTTATGTGTTCTCTCCCCCCTTGCATCATTTGGTGAGCTTTGGGATCAGAAATTACAAGCCAACACAAGTCGTGTTGTGTTACCTAGGGTACTAGTGTTTTCATATTCTCTCTCATTGCGCTACATGCGAGCCTGGAGATCATAAACACCTAGAATTTCCTCCCCTTTAGGAGTCTTGCTTGGGAATTTCACCCCCCAAGGGACAACCTCAACAACATCAACCAATAGGGTATATAAAAGGGTAAGAAAAAATTTGTACCCAAATCTAGTTCTGTCATATTTAGAGAAGCTCTGATACTTGGGTGATACCAAGCTAGGAGTGCATGGTTGGTTTGAATGGCTTGACTAACATTCCCAACCCACACTTTTGATGGACTATTGTTACCAAACGTGCCTCACATACCCTCCTATTATTTAGAGGATTCACTAGAGAGCCTATTTTATCGTAGCTTAATACCCTTCAATTGTTGCCTATTGTAGTGCAAGGTAAAGTATCATACCCAAAGCTACTCACCATGTATCTCCCTAACTATAGATAGGAACTCTTTGGGTGAGGTATTAGAACATCCAAATAAATGGAAAAGGTAATCCCTTGTGCCACTAGATCCCTATCAACTAACTCTTAACTAAGAGGTGCCTCACACCAATCTTGAGATATTAACCTCTTGGCTGGTGGTCCTACAGTAGGTTAACACTCCTACTTGATTAATCTAGATGTGTGTAATCTAGCGTGTCTTCTTGTGATTACGAGTGAGTTTATTTCAGTCCAACCTATCTGTGTCTTTTTTTGTCTATCCTTTTCTATCTAGTAATCATCCATATATAGGTGATCTTGCTTTATTCATGGGTGGATTGATTCCTACATGAGAAGATCTGATCTCTTCATGGATGATTGCACTCTTCAAATCTAGTTGGTTATCCTTGGGAAAATCTGCCATGTCTATAAGAAAAATCATTTTACTTAGGTGTATCTATTTATCACTTATGCCATCCTTGTTAGGCTAATGTTCTCTAATAGTGGGTGATCTTGTTTTCCTTAGGTAGATCCATTTTTACACATGTGATTCCATTAATAGTAAACCCTATCCTAGATAGACAAATGTGCGCTATGAATAGGAATTTTTTTTTGATAGTCAAATAAATCAACCCTCATTCATAGGATGCTTTGCTTTGTTGATAGGTGGATATGCTTTTGGCCAAATTAGTCATATTCTTTGTTGATCCTATTAATAGGCAATCCCATTTAGGTGATTTTTCTTTGTTGATAGGTGATTTTATTCTCAAGCAGATACATTTCTAAATAGGAAAATCCACATTGTTCTTGGGTGGATGCACTTCCATACAAAAAATAGAGAGAAAATCCTCTTGATCAAAGATAGTCAGTTGTTCCTGATCCAATCTTGTAATTGAAATATTTTTTGCATCATTACATTTCTCATATCGACCACTTTTGTCATATCACCCCATCAAAAATAATCAAATAATCACTCAATCTATATAAGTACATCCCTAAACATACACCAATCAATACCTTTATCATCTTACATTGATATATAGCCTCCTAATATTTATTTGAGAACTTTAGAATCATAATCCAATCAATCAATAATCATCATCACGCTTTCTTAGGAATGTTTCTGTTGGCAAAACAAGGATAAACAATTGAGAGGGGGGGTGAATCATTTTTTGTAGAATTTAAAACTTTACTTAACCTTAACAACCTTTAATCATAGATCTGATAATTAACAGTGAAAGAAAGAATCATCAACACATCAAAAACACACAACGCCAAGATTTTTGCGTGGAAAGCCTATTAGGGGAAAAACCACAGTGGAGGTTAATCCATAATTATACCTTTTTAAAAGTATAATAGAAAATGAATAAAGAATGCACATGCATTCAAACACATTGCCTAGAGCTCATTGCTCAAAGGGAATTCTCACTACCTTACATAAAACAATCAAATTAAATCCATCTGATAAGGTTGAACTGAGAAATTAGCTTCTTCATAAGCCTGACAACAATTCCGGTTAGGCATAGAAATACTTCTTCACTCTTTGCTCAAACTTCTTCACACTATGCTCTACGTTTGAATGATCTAATCTTTATTCACACATATCTTGTACAAACTTAACATTCATTCATTGATCATACTTTAAAATGAGGAAACAATTGCTCTTATATATCCACTACATGAATTTATGCCAACAACTCTATCAGCCAAAAATAAGGAATAAATGAATTACAAATTTTTAGCCCAATACATGAAAAAATCTCAATGTGTACCAACCTAAGTTGGTCATGAAATAATGAAGACCTAAATGAACATCCTCGAAGACACCAAGCATTCAAAAATTAATCCACAAGGATCCACAACACGCTACCAACATCATGTTAGCCAAGAACATGAAAACTCAAACACACAAAGGAAAAATCTTTGATCACGAGCACACCAATTACCATAGATGCACCACAGTGATAGATAATTATCTAGAAACATCACTGAACATATCAAGAGCATACATAACAACTCAATTTACCAAAATTTTATTCTCTTCTTCTAGAAACACTTGCTACAGTAATGGAATAACTGTAGGAACACAAAACTTCATAACTTTCTCAATTCTTGATGCACACCTATGAAACTTCCAAACAACATACTAGATAGGCTCAACAAAAAAACCATTAATACACACCTTTTGAATACCAAATTACAAAACTTTCCACCTCTTTGACCTTCACAACTTCACAGACTATCTGCAACATATTTATTACAATTTTCTCAATATCCTCGACATATATAGCCTTTAGAATCATCAATGCTAATAGTGTTGACATCAATGTCAACCACATATCAGAAAGACAACCACAACATCCAAAAATCTCCCCCTTTTGCATTGATTTCAACAAATTATGTGAAAAATACCATCAAACACAACTAGCTCTTCTCCAATAGTCTTCTTCTCATACTGTTCTTCTCCTCCTTACATTACTCTTCTCTCATGGCTCTTCTCCCCCTTTCTTCCTCAAGGTTTTTTCACATTACTCTTCTTCCCCTTTCACATCAATGGAAAAGGTACACATGCTCTAGACCACATATCTAAATCATCTAACTACTTGCCCTGAGTAGTAGCCACCATAACATCAATCTGAAAAAAATCTGATTGTAAGTGCATGGTTTGATGCAAAGTCTTGCATCTTAGTTTAGACTAGGAGGGGAAATCACCCCTAACTTCCCTCTGAGATACTCAAAATTATCCGTAGGAAATGGTTTGGTGAAGATATCTGAAATTTGTTTCTTTCTAGGCATATACTCTAGTCTAACTTCTTTGTCACTCACTTTGTCTCTCAAAAAGTGATACTTGATAGATATATGCTTTGTCTTTGAATGTAGCATCGAATTCTTGGAAATTTTTATGGAACTTAAATTGTGATAGAATATAGCAATAGGCTCATCATACTCAACTTTGATATCTCTCAGCATCTGCTTCATCCACAACACTTGAGTACAATTGTTTACAACAACAATATATTATGCCTTAGCAGTAGATAAGGAAATGGAATTTTTCTTTTTACTTAGCCAAGACACCAAATTTTTCCCCAAGAAGAGTGCACCACCACTTATACTTTTCCTCTCATCCACATCTCCTGCCCAATCTACATCTGTAAAGGAATTCAAATTAGGATCATCATCCTTAGAATACCATAGCCCAAAATCAACTATTCCTTTCAAGTATCTAAAAATTCTCTTTACTGCAATCACATGTGATTCCTTTGGATTGGCTTGATATATAACAACCATGCATAGAGAATTCATGATGTCTAGTCTAGTTTGAGTCAAATAAAGCAATCTGCCAATCATTGACCTGTATCTTGTTTGATTAGCCTTAGGAGAATCATCATATTGTGTTGACTTACATCCAATTGCCATGGGTGTACCTACAGGCTTTGATTCTTCCAAGCCAAACTTTTTCAGTAACTCTTTCACATACTTGGATTGAGATATGAAGATTCCATCATCTAACTCAGTAATTTGTAATCCTAAAAATAATTTCAGCTCTCTAATCATTGAAATTTGAAACTCACTTTTCATTTGATCAGAAAACTTCATACATAAGTCATCATCTACTTCAAAAATAATGTTATCAACAAAGACTTCAATTATCAACTTGTTATCCTGATCCATTTTGAAATATAGATTGCTATCAGCAGTACCTTTATTGAATCCAAGCTTCAACGAGTATTTATCCAATATAGAATACCAGGCTCTAGGGGCTTGTTTAAGTCCATACAGTGCTTTCTTCAATCGGTATACCATGCCTTTTTCATCAGTCAGTTGAAATCCATCTGGTTGCTCAATATACACTTCTTCTTCTAATTCACCATTTATAAATGCTAACTTTACATCCATTTGATAGAATTTTTATTTCTTGAAAGTTGCATAAGAAATAAATAATATTATAGCTTCAATTCTAGCAACAGAGGAAAAGGTGTCTTCAAAATCAATACATTCCATTTGTGAGTAACCTTTACATACCAATCTTTCTTTATTTATGATCACTTCACCTTTTTTATTTAGCTTATTCCGAAAGAACCATTTGGTTCCAATCACATTCTTATCTTGAGGTCTTGGAACAAGAATCCATGTATCATTTTTCTCTATATGCATCAGTTCTTCCTTCATTGCTTCCATCCAATATTTATCTTTACATGCTTCATTGACATTGCTAGGTTCAGTCTTGGAAATCAAGCAATAATCATTTGCAATTCTTCTTCTACTCTGCACACCTTTGTTCTTGTCTCCTAAAATCTGATTTTCAGAAGGATTTAACTTTAAATACCTTGGGACTTTAGGATTTTCTCTAACTTCTAGTTCTTCTATTCTTTCTTTTGTGCTTCCACTAGCTTCACCTTCTAAACTTTCTTGATTCACCAGAACAATTTGAACTTGAATCTGTGTCTAAGAATTATTTCCTTTATCAAAAATTTCATGTTGATCATCTAAATCATATCCACAGTACCTGGATGATCTGACAGTATCCTCATCAACTGTGACATTTTCACTTTCAACCATCTTCTTCAATCTTCTATTGTAGCACCAGTAGGCTTTTCTCTTAGTAGAGTAACCCAGAAAGATTTCTTCATCACTTCTAGCATCAAATTTTCTGATATTTTCATCTCTCTTGATATAACATCTACTTCCAAATATTTTGACATATTTCACAGTAGGCTTATAACCAAACCACAACTCAAAAGGAGTCTTACCAGAATTACCATTGACATTTACCCGGTTGATAGTGTATACTGCAGTGCTTATAGCTTCTCTCCAGTAGATATGAGGAACATTACCTTCCAACATCATAGTTTTGGTAGCATCTAGAATTGTTATGTTCTTTCTCTCAAAAACTCCATTTTGTTGAGGGGTCTGGGGAATACATAATTGTCTTCTAATTCCATATTCTTCACAGAATGAATTGAACTCTTGAGAAGTGAATTCACCACCTCTGTCTAATCTCAATCATTTGATCTTCAAACCTGTCTCATTCTCTGCCATGGCTTTGAAACTTTTGAACTTGTCTAATGCCTCATATTTTTCTCTTAAGAAAGCAACCCATATCATTCTAGAATAATCACCAATAAGAAAATTTAAGTACCTTTCTCCTTGTAGACTTCTGATTCTAGATGGACCACATATATCAGTATGTACCAAATCCAATACTCCATTAGAATGATGTTGTTTGCTCTGAAAAGAAATTATTGTCTAATTTCCCATCTGACATTCCTTGCATATAGTGTTAGTAGGCTTTCCTAACTTAGGTAGATCTTTGACTGCTTATGTAGAGCTTACTTTGAAAATTTTATCAAAATTCACATGACATAATCTCCTATGCCATAACCATCTTACATCAACTTGAGCAATTAAAAAAAATTCATTAGTGGCACTTAAGTGAAAAATGTTACCTCTTGTCTTTGTACCTAAAGCAATTAAATTTCTAGAGCTTCCTAGAATCCTGCATTTTCCATCTTTGAACTGAATATTGTATCCCTTGTCAACCATCTATCCAAAACTCAACAAATTGTACTTCAATCCTTCAACATAAAGGATATCATCAGTATTGTATTTACCACCAAGAAAAATAGTGCCTCTACCACAAATCACACCAACATTGTTATCTCCAAACCTTATAACACCACCGTCACATTTCTCCAAGCTTATGAATTTTTTTTTGTTACCAATCATATGATGTGAGAGTCTGTTGTCAATCACCCACTCATCCTTTCCATCAATTTTGGTTGCAAGAGATTTTTCAATATTGTTATTACTAGCAGATTCAGTGGACACTAGACCATTTTCCTTGATAGCAATGAATACCCATCCTTCTTCATTTCCAGTTTCTTTATCAAATTCATCATTAGTAACACCTTCTTCAACATAATAATGTTTGTTTTGAAATATAAACTTGTCAGGTTTGTACTTAGAAACTCTTTCAAGACATCTTGATGTAAAATGACCTATCTTACTGCAAGAGAAACATTTAATAGGTAGTTTTCCTCTGTACTTACCTTGTCCTCTAGCTTCTCTTTTCACAATCAATGTTTCCAACTGTTCTAACTCTCTTTCTTCATCTTCAATCAGTTTCATTTTATCTTCATACTTGAATGTCTTCCTTGAACTTTCTCTCGAATCATATCTCTATTGGCTTTTTCCGGACACAATAGCTTTGAATGCAGATTTTGTTTTAGGAGTAGATTCCACAAATTCACTCAACTCAAAGGTAGCAAGCTTACCAATTAGAATATCTCTTGTCACATTAGTTGTTTTCCTTAGTTCTTCAATAGCATGAGCTCTTATTTTGTAAGAATCAGGCACAAATCTGAGTATCTTAACCACAATATCATCTTCTTCCAAGGTTCCATTGGCACATCTAATACCTATCACTAGTTCATTTACCTTTTGCATGAAAGAAAATATTTTTTCATCTTCACTCATCTTCATGTTCTCCCACTTGCCTTTCAAACTTTGTAGCTTAGCAAATTTCACTTGTGCATCTCCTTCATACAATATTTCCAAATTCTTCTACTTATCATATTTTGTCTTCATACCCATCACATTTGTAATCTTTGAATATGTCAAAGCACTTAGTAATGCTTCTATAGACCTGATATTAGTTTCAAATTCTTTGATCTGATTAGGAGTAAAGGGAAAATTCAGAGGAATAGTATATGCTTTCTTTATAATCTTCTAGAAAGGTTCACTAATGCACTTCAAATGACACTCCATTTTGACCTTCCACATAGAGTAATTTGTACCATCAAATCTAGGACTATCCTTCTTGTATGATTCCATCTTGGATCACCTCAAGTTGTTAGACTTCTTTAGAGGAACCAACTCTGATACCAGTTATTGCCAAAACAAGGATAGACAACTAAGAGGGGGGGTGAATCAATTGTTGCAGAATTTAAAACTTTGCTTAACCTTATCAACCTTTAATCATAGATCTGATATTTAATAGTGAAAGAAAGAATCATCAACACATTAGAATCACACAATACCAAGAATTTTGCGTGGAAACCCTGTAAGGGGAAAAACCACGGTGGAGGTTAATTCATAATTATACCCTATTAAAAGTATAATAGAAAATGAATAAAGAATGTGCATGCATTCAAACACACTGCCTAGAGCTCACTTCTCAAAGGGAAGGCTCACTGCCTTACATAAAACAATCAAATTAAATCCATTTGATAAGGCTGAACTGATAAATTAGCTTCTTCATAAGCCTAATGACAATTCTAGTTAGGCACACAAATACTTCTTCACTCTTTGCTCAAACTTTGTTGGCCAAATACATGAATAAATGAATTAAAAATTGTCAGACCAATACATGAACAAATCTCAATGCATACCAACCTAATTCATTCACAACATAATGAAGACCTAAATCAACATCCTTGAACAAACCAAGCATTCAAAAATTAATCCACAAGGATCCACAACATGCTACCAACATCATGTCGACCAAGAACATGAAAACTTGAACACACAAAGGAAAAATATTTGATCACGAGCACACCGATCAATGTGGATGTACCACACTGATAGAGCATGATCTAGAAACATCACTAAACATCTTAGGAGCATACACAACAACTTAATTTACCAAAAATTGCATTCTATTCTTCCAGAAACACTTGCTAGTGTAACAGAATAACTGTAGGAACACAAAACTTCATAACTTTCTCAATTCTTCATTGTGCACCTCTGAAACTTCCAAACAACATACTAGATAGGCTCAACAACAAACCCATTAATGTGCACCTTCTAAATACCAACTTATAGAACTTTCCACCTCTCTGACCTTTATAGCTTCACAAACTGTCTACAACATATTTATTATAATTTTCTCAATGTCCTTGACATATGCATCCTTCAAAATTGTCAATTCTAATAGTGTTGAAATCAATCAAAACCACATATCAGGAACACAACCACATCATCCAACTATTTTCTACTCAGCAACAAACCCATTAATGTGCGCCTTTTGAATACCAACTTATAGAACTTTCCACCTCTCTAGCCTTCACAACTTCACAGACTGTCTACAACATATTTATTACAATTTTCTCAATATCCTCAACATATACAACCTTCAAAATCATCAATAATAATAGTGTTGACATCAAAGAAAACCACATATCAGCAACACAACCACATCATCCAACAGTTTCCTATCCTAAGTTAGTAATCTTTCTTGACCAAATCAACTTACCTTGAGTGAGACTTTTAGTTCCATTATAAATAGATCATGCTTGATAAAATTTCCTATCTCAAGTATGATCCTATGATCATCATCCTCGTACTTGAGAACATAGCCTATCTCAACTACCAATCAACCAATAATCATTGAATTGAGTTCTCAAATCCAATTAGCTCATGCTAAATCAATTGTCCAATCAATCATATAACCATTATTGTTTAATCTTGTCCATGAACTTAGAATAATTGTCATCCTTCAATTCAATTTTCCTCCCATATTGCATGCTTGTCACCACACAGTTACAACTCAAGAAGCTCATGGAACAATAATGAAAATTCCACCAATCACCCTATAATGTTAAGGTCCCTAGTAGTGAAGAAAAATATCCAAAAAAAGTGCCTGGGGGACCTTTGGATCCTCATTATCCCCATGACCTTGTGTTCATTGAAGATCAGATGGTTTCTCAGAAAAAACTTACTCCTAGTCTTTAAGAGTATTACAATAATCCCACCAATGTGTATATGAATGATTACCTTATTAATGTGTTTACCAAATCCATCCTCGCTAAGCTGCTCATGCAAGACACCAAACCTCCACTTGGTTTTTATATGACTAAATATTTGGACACAATCTCACCACAACCCCTCAAGCTATTAAAAAACCCTGGAACATACCCAACTTTGGAAATGATGTAGTGATACAAGTTCCTCCATCTCCCATCTAAATTCCTATATTGGGATCTAGATCTATCTATAGTCCTATTTATGGTCCTAATCCTATGTAATCCACATAGTTACAAGGCTCAATCCATCAGAACATCCAAAATAACCCATCACAAGTATTGGTCTACCCCCTATGTAAGTTCCCACCTTTTGTGGTCTTGTTGATTCTATGAGTCATTGATGGTTTATGTCAATTATATTATATTCTTTTATGTTAGATATTATATGTATGAGTGATGGTTGTTCCTATACATGAAATATGTTCATATTTTTTATTGTTAACGAATATGGTAAGTTGATTAATCCTATCTAACTAATGGTTGTTGTGTTTCTTGTGGTAACCAGATGCATTAATTTCCTTGTCTATGTAAGTATGCATTGATTGAGATGTTCAATTATTGGAAGTATTATTATGTGTGTCACTTGGATTATATTATGTTAGGTGATTACATACTATGGGTGTGAGAAGGATTTAATATGGAGATGATGATTGATATTTAATGGATAATGATAGTGGTATTGATTTTAATGTAGGTTTCAATAGGCTACTATCATAAGTGGTGATATCTTGATAACTTGTAATATGATCAATCATTTATTATTTCTAATAAGTATTATGCAAGTAAGGAGTGTTAAACTATAAGTTACTTGTGCAGATTAGTAGACTTTATTTCCTGGTTAATTATTATTCTTGAAATACTATTTTTCATATGCCATTTTTTAATTATTATTATTGATCATGAGTACTAACACTTTTTCGGTTGAGTAAATAGGTGAAATTGGAAAATGTTGATTAGGGAGTCACATAGCTACTTCTTTTATCTTGTCCTTGTGAATTTTTGGTCTTGTCAAAGATGTGACTTAACATTTTTTTTTTGGTAGGAGTTGTGTGTATGTGAGAGTGTATTTTATTAGTCCCTTGATTTATGAAGTCCTTATGCGGTCTTTATTATTTAGAAATCTCCCTAGGTGGTAGGTTTAATGGGTTAGGGGTATTTTTATAAGACCCCTTTAATAAAGTCTAGAACCCACTCTAATTACCCACTTATAAAAAGTTGCAAAAATTAGAGCTGGTTGGGTGGTTGAGTAGTTAAGGAAAGGTAGTTTCCTTTCCCCTTCTATTTATTATTTCTCCTTGAGTGGAGAAGGGGCTTCTTTCTTTTGTATTGTTCTTGAATTATTGTTTGGTTATATTTTTCTTTGGATTTCTTTCCATTCTTCTTGAGTAAGGATGATTGTGAAGAAGAAGAAAAAGGAAGAGAGGTATTGGAGAGAAACTTCCACATTTTGGATATAAAACATTTTGGGTAAGGTCTACTTGTTGATGGTGAAAATGACACAAACAACGTTAAACAAAATATTTCTACTCTATTTCTCCTAAAAAAGAAAGACAACATATAGTAGCCTAACTCCCAAGGTCCAGATAGTTGGTTCTCAACTGTCTGGTGTCACTCAATTGATCCATGCAATTGTAATATTCAAGGGTCCTTTGTTGTTGATAAGGAATGCAAGCAACAACGGATTCATCAATCTATACTTAATGAAAGGGGGTTTAAATAAACAAAAAAAGATAGGTCAAGGCATAAATCAGGAAAACATGAATAAAATTCTCTAATATCCAAACATATGCTTCCAACAATTAATGCTCTTTTAACAAGTCAAGAAAACCATAACATGATGCAATTTACAAAACAATCCATACTATTGCATACATTTACAATGCTTAGTTTAACCATCACAATCACTCATCACAATACTTTTAAGATATAAAAATAACAAAACTCTTCATTCATTGCTAATAACATAGATCAACAAACATGTAACAATTCCATCAATAGAAATTTAATGAAATAATCTTTGAAATTTGGTTCCTTCCATTGATTCTCATCAAATAAGAAACATTTATGCTTCAACAAACTCACTGGCATACATACAGATTATGATTCATTAACCTCATCTAGTAAACTCAATTTCAACATAACACTGTATAAAAAGTATATTTTATATTCAACTATAACTTAAGAAAAAAAAAGTATCCTTTCAAAGCTATAAAATTCCTATTTGATACTATTAGGTGGCTAATTCTACTCTCATTAGCCGACCTTTACAAAATGGAGTTCAAAAATACATATAGGCATGCCAAGCACAAATTCCTCTCAATCAAAATGGAGATCCACTAATCAAGGAATTGGAACCTCCTCAAAAACTTAGACTGGCTAATCTCCAGTTCAACATTGATTGCCCTGTAAATAGGAGAGAAAGAAGGGGGGAAAAGTCATGTGCCAAAAATAGACTGCCAACTCATTCCTGTGTGGCATGCTCCAGAAGGTATTCATCATAACTGGAGAAGACTTGTTGAAGCATATCTACATCCAGTCCATCAATCCAGTTGTCCTCAAATTTAATTCTTTTTAATTCTAAAGATGAAAACCCCTTCATGTCCTTTAGTTTAGTCAACTCCTTTCTCACAACTTTCATTTCTTCTTTAACATCCATCAATCTATCTAACAATAGATCCTCTCCATCATCCTCTTTTTGCATAACCTCTTGGAACTTATTGTCCCATTTCTCTTTTAATTGCTGCAGAGGCATGCCCTCCTTAACCGGTATATCACCTTAACTAGAATGGCTACAACAATTTCTAGTTCATCAAGTTGCTCATTCAGATCCTTACTAACATCTTGGATTTCATTCCTATGCTTGTATATAAAATCAGATCTGAGTCGGATTATGTTAGAGGATTTCTCTAGGAAATATACATTGTCCTGCTCAAGGATTGACTACTCAAGAAGAGTTGAATTTGGCAATTTATCTATATCTTTTATCTTCTGGACACATCCCCTATATTCTTCCTCTTGTTTCTCCAAGGCTTCAGTGTGATGGCCCATTTCTTCTATCAATTCCAACATTGTCTTATGAATCTCAAAACTATTTACTAATACATCACCCACCTCCTAGTTAATTTTATATGTCCACCTATCCATCATCCCTGACTTATTCTTCATTTGCACCAGATCATTGACCTCTCTTTTGCTGAGAAAAATTGGTGTTTCTAAGGCAGCAACTTGTTGTGAGCTAGGAGTGGAAATATCCTTTAAAAAGGTATGTAGCTGATCCAACTGAGCTTTGAGCTCATCCTTTCTTTGTTTGTCTTTCATCATCCTGGACTTGGTGGATGAATCTACAACATCAATCAGGTTCATCTATTGATTTCCTGTAGGCCTTCCTAAATTGATAGTGCCCAATTGGTAATTAGTGACCTACATGTCTCCCATATCCTTATCCACTACTAGAACTGCACATTCTACAATAATTTCCCCTACCTCAGTTAGTCTTGTGGAATGAATAATTCTAGCCTTCTTCTTGGGTCTCTCCTTTTCTATTTCTTTCATCATATCCTCCCAATTAAGAGGTTGTGGGGGAGCTATTTGCTTCTTTTCAAGATCAAGCTTCAAACAAGTAGGAGCACTAAGAGTGGTAACCATTACTGTAGAAGAAGAGGCAGTAGTTGTAGAAGATAGTGACTATAATAAATTAACTTTAGGTTGAGAATCAACCTCTTGTACATTTTGTTGTTCTTTCTCTGCATTCTCTTTTACAAGCTTCTCAGCCTCTTCTCTATCCTTTTTCTTTTGTAACATTCTATCTTCTTGCTCCTTTTTCAATCTCTCTTCTTCCAACTTCTTCTCCTTAAGCAATTTGTCTCTTTCACTTTCCAAGTTTTTGGGTTTATCCCACACTTCCTTCTCCTTTTGTTGTTGCTTAACCAGCTCTTCAACATCCTTACTCTTCTACATGAATTCTTCTTCTTCTCTTTTCTTATAGGCCTCTTCAATAATTTTAAACTTGGCCTCAAGAGCCTCTCTTTCTCTTTTTTTCTTGGCCTTTTCTTCTTCCAGCTCATGTATCTTTTGCACTATTTCCAATTTGTGATTTTCCTCCTTTGTTCTGAGCTCATGCTCCTTTTGCTGCTGCTGCTTGATCACTTCATCAGCTCTCTACTTTGCCTCCAACTGTTGTTGCTGGAGTACTTCATCATCTTGTGCCCTTTCATCTATTTCTTTTTTCTTTCCCACAGCTTCAGCATGTGCCTGTGTATCTGAGGCTTTCTTAGCCTCTTCAAATAATTCCCATTGATCCTCTTTTGTCAACACATGCTCAATTTCCTCCAGAGGCATCTCCTCCTATGTCTCCCTATCTAATAAAGTATCATCAGAGTTTGTTTCTATATCATGGAATTCCAACTCCGCTTCCTTTCCCTTCAAAGTCTATGCTTCAGCATGTAGAGTCCCCTTAAGCATTTCTCCACCTTGGTAATTTTTAGGAGGGATTTGGGTAGATGATTCTCCCATAGCCGATGTTGAGGGCACCAATCCCATTGGAACTTCTCCTTCATGTGTCTTGGGAAATTCTTGGGCCAGAGCTTCAAGCTCAAACTCCTCTATGTCAGGGGGAAAGAATTCTAAGGGTTCTTTGGGAGGCATTTTCCTCTTGGTTCTCTTATACCCTCTCCCTTTCTTAGAAGTTTGACCCCTAGGAGCTTTGGTTCTAAGTACAACCCATTGGATACTCCTATCCAACACTGGTTTTGCTATTTGTTTGATATCAACCATCTCCTCCACATCCCAATCCATAGGGTCTAAGTTCTTGGTACCTATATTTTGTGCTTCATATACAAGATCCAAAACTACACCATCATCTAACAATGTTTCGGAAATGTCTACCTTAACTCCATATTCCACCATGAGTGGAATAGACAATCTTTCATAGTTCCTCTTCCTCAAATCATATTCATCCTGAAGATCACTCCAGAAGTCCTCCAACAGGTTGAAATGTTTATGAAAGACTGAAGCAAGCAAGGAATTCATCTTTTTCTTCGGATCAAAATTCTTCCTACAGTATATAGGCCCAACTTCAAATGAATTAAATCATTACAAAAACCTTAGCTCCCACAAGGTGTGGGTAGCTGTACTCACCCAATTGCATGGGGAACTTGTGACAACCTATTTTATGCTTTATTCCAAACTTTACATTAACCCCCAAAGCTTGGAAAACAAACTCCATTAAGACAATTTTATTGCTGCAGCACCTAGGGAGCAAGTGAGGATGGCCCTCAAACCCAACCAACCTAAAATAAGTGAATTTGGGATATTGAATAAACCAATAACCCCACTCTATAATGAACTCCATAGCCTCCTGGCTCAATCTATATCCTGCATCTCCATTAAGTTGGTTAATAACTACATACAAAAATGCATCATTGACTCTTCTATAACGCAATTCAAAGATCTACAAGGACAACTGGTCATAATGGTTCCATACTTTCTTTTTCCCATCAGCTTCTCGTAACACTCCCACTCTGTTTAACCCTAAAAAGATGACTCTCCTAGCTACTGCATAAATGACATAAGAGGTCATAAAGAAACTCTTAGTTTCCCTCACTCTCATCATCTGATTATGTATGCTTTCTGACACAATCATAGGCCAATCAAACTATTTCCTTCCATCCAAGATTGTTTGAATGAATGGAAACATCCATTCCTTAAAATGAAAAGCATCTCTCTTTCTGAAGACTCTAGATAACATCGTTATAATATCCCCAACTTATTTGTAGAACTCTGCCCTTGTTGTCTGATCTGAAAGCTTTGTTAGAGACTTCTTCTCAGTTCTTAGCCATTTCTTATTTAAATGAGACTTGTTGGTCTCCTTATAATTGCTATATATCTTTAAAGCCTCTGCCTCATTAACCTATCTAAGATTCTTTGGATTCAGAACACTGAACATAAATTGAAACATTTGGGGAGTCAAATCTATGATAACGTTGCCTTGTGAATCCACACATTGTCTAGTGGCCAGATTATAAGCTCCAGCTATTGTCATTATTAGTTTAGGACATTGGATTGATAGAGGAAACACAGTAATGTGAGCCAACCCAGACTCAACTATCCTTTGAGTTCTCCCTATCACCTCCTTAGCAAATGTCTTAGAGTAAAACTCCTCATAATTGAATGGACCCAGATTTGTATCAGTTATATCAGCCCAATCAGACTCCACCTTGCTAGCAGTGACAACAAGACCCCAATAATTATACCTCAAGGTATAAGTGAGTTATTTAGGTTTAACCTTTTTAGGCTTAGTTGCTACCTGTGAAGTTTCTGCAGGCTGACTCCTCTGAGAAGCCTCTCCCAATGCTCTTGACATATTTTAGTTTCCTGCAATAAAACCCCAAATTAGATCTATAAGAAGCATAATAAAAACATGATTAGAGATCTTACCCTTCCATACATACCGAAGGCGGAACCAGGCAGAAGACATCCTAAAAAGTCTCCTTTAAAAATACTGTCAGGGTTGGGACTGAAATAGGCATTGAGCTTGCAATAAACTATATGGTGGGATCAGAGTCAGAGTCAGCATGGCAACCAGAACCAGGATCGAAATGAACACCAATTTGGTAAAATAGAAACATTTCAAACTTCTATCCCAGTCCGCCTCCCGTTCTGCCTGTGTTGAACAACCCTTTGACAAAAGAACACTCATCGGGAGTGGGACCAAAATGGACTGAGAAATGGTGATTGATACTTATTAAAAATCAAGGTTTAAGATCAAAACCAATTTTGATTCTGCTTAAAACAATTATGATGTCACCAGCAACTTCAATAGGATAACATATGACATCATAACCTAAAGACTAGGTCATGACAAACTGAGGGGGCTTAAAAATAACCGTACGAGACCATCCCCATATGACTGAGAGGAAGTTGTAGCAACAAGGGCATCATTTTCTAATTTAAACAAAGATGCGCAAAACCCTAATTTATAAACCCTTCGACTTAAAATAATTAGGGCACAAACTTAACCCTATTCGAAACTAAACAAGTCGATTACGTTGAAGAACCCTTAAGAAAAACTATAAATCAACGAACCCTATAAACAAAATATAGCAGATGATTCATATCTCCAAAAACCTAGAGAATCATGGTACGATCATAAGTAAAACATGAAAACAACCATGGCAGAAGCAAACAATTGAGAAAAGACAAACATCAAAATAAGAGACCAAAGGAAAACAAAAAAAACTAAAATAAAAGACAAGACAAGCAAAACAAACAACAGGGATACGAAATAAAAGCAAGAGTCATGAATCCATGCGAATCACAAACGACCAAACAAAACAAAACAAAAAACAAATGAAATGAATAATAGAAACCCTACCTCCAAACACAATCCAATAGGCTAGCCCTTTGATGTGAATTCGCATGCAACTTTTTCACTTTTGATTGAATCATGCGCTCAAATGCTCTACCCCAGCTCTGGTTCATCCTTAATCTTTAAAAAATGATGATAACATCTAGTTAATCCTTAATTAAGGTTAAAAATGTAGCTTCATACATGTATGGAACCCATAATTAATGCCATAAATGTGGTAGATTGGAGTCGTTACCATAGAGGGAACTGGCACATTACTGTCATGCGACTAAAGTAAATTCAAACAACAAAATAAAACAGCGGGATCGGAAGGAGAATGGAAGTTGATTCCAAAATTTTGTCCAAGTTTCGAGTTTGGTTCCGGTTCCAATTCTGGTTCTGCCAACAAAGAAGAAAGAGGAGAGAAAGTTAAAAAAAACACGAAGACCGAAACAAGAAAAACTCATCACTGATCCCAAGTCCGAACAAACAAACCAAAAGGGCAGAGGCAGAGGTGGAATGGGAACAAATTTGAGACTTGGAATAAACCTTGGACTTAACATCAACTCCAGCTCTGGCTTTGGCAAAGACAAACCTTAGAGACCAACAAAAAGATGATCGGGACCGGGATCATAATGGAATCCTTAAAACAAGTTTCAAACCTAATTTCGTTTCAGTTTCGGTTCCAACAGAACAACAAAAGAAAAACAAAGTGTTGGAGAAAAGAAACTCCGAACATTGTTGAAAAAGAAACTAAGGATAGAAGAACATAAAGGGGGACCCATTTTGACCAAGGAAAAATATGGGGTGGTTATGCAAGGCATAACACTACCCTTTGTTAGATTCTTGTTGATGTGTTTGAATATTAGTTCCTTTCTTTTGAAAACTTTGTAAAATGCAAGATTGAATTCCTTTGTTATATTTTTGTGGGTTGTGTTTTAGGATTGTCTAGACTGAGTACTACCTTGTATAGGTGTTTCTTTATGTGAATAACCATTTAGGTGTTTCTTTAAGGCGATAGGTCTTTAAGTTGAGATATGTGACATTTGTGGCATAATCTACAACTCAAAATGTATTTATGAGAAAACAAATTACTTACATTTATATATAGACATAATTATAAAGATTAAAATATATTTACATAAATACCAATAATAAGAAAATATGAATTTATATATAATGCATATGCATATAAAATGCATGTAATAAAATGAAATTTATATTAAATTTGAAATCCAAATATTATTAATTCAAAAAATGAATTTACAATTGAATTTATAATATATTTATACATGTTTAAAGTCTTTTTAATTAAAAATAAGTGGGCATAAATCACAAACAAGAATCAAATTTCCAAAAAGCCCCTTTTTCTCACTTAAAGAAGGGAAATAAAAAGATATTACTAAATGTATTTTCATAATTAGGAGTGTATATTTTCATGAAGTATATTTTTTTAGTAAATGCAATTTTTTTTTATTACATATCAAAGATTTTTACTGACAGGAAAATAATTTTTTTTATATAATTCTCAAAATAAAAGTTCATTGGTATCAATGTGTCAATGAAATTAATTATACAAACTTACATCTTGTAAATACAATATCAATACAAATATAAATTATAATTAACATAATGCTTATATAATATATTTTATTTACAAATTTTATATGATTTATAATATATAAACATAATACTAAATAATGCATATATAAATATGTATTGTGAACATGAATAAAACGTAGATCAAATACACCTAGAATCAACTAAGAAACTAAGCATTCAACCTAATTAACCCATGTTCCTAATGAAATTATTGAAATGCTAACTAAGAATCCATTAAAAACTTGAAATAATATGAAATTGATGAAGGAAACTTAATTAAACACTCAAACCTCATCCCATTGGGGAACTAGTGTTGACTTGATGTGGAAGGATCAACTCTTTCCTAACCCCATTGATGTAAAACTTTGATTTGATATGTTGATGAAGATTGAACCACAAAATTGTTCATAAATGATGAAAATGGATATGAATTATTATAGCATAAGAATACTCAAATGATATGTGAATATGAAATTGGCTATAGTTCAATTTCTTGAATTCTTGTGGATCAATTACTCATAAAATGAGGGCTATTCATAGGATTTTGAGTTGAATCAATGGATAAGATTGATTTGGTTAATCAATGGATTAAAATGGATGAGAGGGAATGACATGGATCAACAATCATATGAAGGATCAAGATTAATCAATGCCATGGATCAAGGGAATTGATCAAAGGCTCAGATTGATTGAGACAAACACAAATCCCATGATTTTAGGAAGAATGTTGGAAGATATTTCCATTTGGTGGGAAATATTTGAATTTGAATTGAAGGAATATTCCTAAGAATATTCTCCTACAAGTGGGAGAAGTTGGTGGAATTAGAAAATATTAGTCAACTAAATAATTAAGATATTATTTAATTTTGCAAGATGAGAGAATTCACGATTTTAATTAAACAACTAGATTGTTTAATTAAAAGGGTGGGATTTATGATATTTAATTAAATAGTTGAGATTATTTAATCAAATGAGAGGAATTAAGGGATTTAACTAGATAATTTTCATTATTTATTCAAATAGGATGAAATTTAGCATTAAAGAGGTGAATGAATCCAATAATGTTGATTATATAATTAATAGAAGAAAATGATGAATTTAATTAAACAATAAGATTATTTAATTAAATAGATGAAAGTGGTAGAATCGGGATGAAAATTGTGTTAGTGTATTGAATCAAATGTGTGATATTGATTAGGACAATTTTAAGTCTCTATATTTTACCCCTCTTTGAAGCAAGGTACTTGCTACATTGGTTTAAAGAACTGATGCTTCTCAGATCACATTGCTACTTAGATAGAACAAATTATGCCACATTTTTTCAGATGCCCCACTATGCCCTAATGAAAGGAATGAATGTTGGTATAGTACCCCCTCAAGAGATCAATTGAAAATTCTAATTTTCAGGTCGAGATTGTGACAAAGATGCAAGATCATTTCTACCACAAAGAGGACAAAAAATAATTCATAGAAAGCACAGATGTTTGATGTAGATGGATTTTATGATGTATAGACAGTCATTGGCCATGGGTAACCTCATGTATATTTTGATATATATCGCACAGATTCGATACTTAGATAGAAATATTAGTAAAGATAGAAGATTTAGAATAATAAGATGGATAGAATGAGATAGTAGCGGAATAAGATGAACATTGATTAACCATTGTTTTTAGATTGATTCAGAAGTCTAACAAACCTATGATTATTTGATATATTATTAGATATGAGATAGAATAGAGTAGATGATACTACTTTTCTTCAAGGTTAGGAGAAAATTCATCATGTCCTTCCTTATTTTTGATATAGCAAATAGGCATGATGCATCAAGGTATTGAAAACCAGGATGGTGTTGTATCTAATGCAATGGAATTTGACTCTGTAAACATATAAGAGTATCCCTATTCATACCTGACATACAAAAACCTTGTTTGAGCATGTAAAAGAATAAGCCATCAAAGTAAGGAGACTAACACACAAAAGGTATGAAGCCCGATATGTTCTATCCATTGTTTTACTTGAGACCATCCTCATATATGCAAGGAAAGTATTCATCGAGCCCATATTACAAGAACATCCAAAAAGCACAAAAAATGAAAAAAATGATCAATGCCCCATTCATGTCTCTTCAAATAATTTTTGTTAGACATCATCGACATATCATCAAAATAGACAAATAAGATAAATAAAAAAGGAACATCAAAATGAACAAACTATCAATGTTATTTATATCTATTTCCAAAGAGGTGTATTTTAACGATAAATATCTAAAATGATATATGAAATGATGTCCATTGTTAGAATGATGTATCCTAGGACATGCATTGGATGATGATGGGTTGAGCTGATTATGTCATTGATAAGATTTTGATTAAAATGTTTGATAATGATCAAGATTTTAAATTTTGAGTTTAAAGCTTGTGTTTCGTTTTGATTCTCATTTTTTATTGAAGTTTAATTCTCTTGATTGTTTGTACTTATTTTTGTTTGTGTCACCAAAGGGTGAGGATGATGACTGGTTTATTATTGATGAAATTTTTCTTATGGGTGAAAGTGAGATGAGATGGGTGATTTTGAGATTTTTTGAAATATTTCACTATTTTTTATGTTGTTTTTGGTTTATGATTATTTGAATGTTTTGAGTTTGCAAACATTATTAGGTCATTTTGAGTTTTTCAAGATTTTACATTTGTTTAAGCCAAGATTAGACCAAGAATGGGACCTATGTAAGCACATAGGCAACATAGTTTGGCTGAATCTCATCTAATGACCATTTATTGATGAAATATGTGTTAAAAACACAAGGACAAACAACTGAGAGGGGGGGGTGAATCAGTTGTCACAGAATTTCAGATTTATTCACTTATTAAAATTTACTCTTAGATATAATTAATAACAGAGAAAGCATGAAGCAACAACACATCAGAAACACACATAACACCAATATTTTTTTGCTTGGAAACCTTGTTAAGGGAAAAACCACGGTGGAGGTTAATCCACAAGTTATACCCTATTAAAAGTATAAGAAGAATAAATAAGGAATGTACATGCATTCAATCACACTACCTAGAGCTCACTTCTCAAAGGAAGACTTGCTATCTTACATAGAATATTCAAATTAAATCCATCTGAAGAATTTGAACTAAGAAAGTAGCATCTGCTAATGCCTGAGTACAGTTCCAGTTAAGCACATGAACACTTCTTCACTCTTCTTCACACTCTACTATGCTTTCAAATGATTTGAACCCTATTCATGCATAACACTCACAGACTTCATATTACTCACTCTTACACACACCCTTGCACACTTGCACACTTACACACTCTTGTCAAATGAAGAAACAATCACTTATATATATCCGCAACAAGAAATTGTGTTGCTTCATGTTGACTTCAACAAAATAATAGAATGAATGCAATTTGTAGGCCCAAAACAATAAAGATTATTATGTACATCAACCAAGGTCAGACACAACATAGTAGAGACCCAAATTTTTTTCCTTGAACACAAAACACCTTCAAAGATTCTTCCTCAAAGATCCACAACATGCTTCAATCACCTTTTCGGCCATGAACATGAAAAACATGAACACACAAGGGAAAATATCGGATCACAAGCACAATGATCAATGACTAACACACAAAAGGTATGCAGCCTGATATTTTCTAGCCATTTTTTTACTTGAGACCATCGTCATACATGCAAGGAAAGTATTCATCAAGCCCATATTACAAGAACATCTGAAAAGCACAACAAGTAAAAAATAATAATCAATGCCCCATTCCTGTCTCTTTAAATCATTTTTGTTAGACATCATCGATAGATCATCAAAATAAACTAATAAGATAATGTATCAACATGAATTTTCACCCCTAATGCAAATCTCATTTTGATCCTTAACACTTTAGAAAATTAAAGGCGGAGGCTTAATTCCACTTAAGCCCGCTTCTTGCATCCACTTGGCGCTTGTTTTGTGTGAGGGTGGGGGTGTTTTTGTTGGGGACACCTGCATGATGCACAAATGTCTATGTGGTGTGCTTACGTCCTTGGTAGATTCATGTAGCTGAGACTACAGAGGAGTTACATTTTTGATTGGAAGCCGAAGAGTAATGCCCCTCTTTGGCTGGATGACCTGAATATGGTCATTTTTTATCCATCTCTTCATATTCTTCACTCTTTCATCCTTAGCTTTTTAGAAGTAGAAGTTTGAGAGAAGTTTGCAAGATCACTTGAGCATTTCTCCACCATTTTTCATTCATTCCAATCTTTGTAGTAGCATCCTTCACTCCATTGCAACAACTCAACACTTTGTCACTCCAACAAGGTGAGTATAGGACATACACCGTCGAAACAGAGGCTCAAGTTCCTTTCATTCTCTCCTCCACAAGCCTTGAGCACTTTGGACAGAGGTAGTAAAGCTCCTCCCTTCTCTCCTTTTTCTTTTGATTGAGTAAGCACTTACTATTTTGTAGTATTTCTTGCGTATGTGGCTTGTATTTTCTTTCCTTTATCTTTCTCTATACTATTCCAAACTTGGTTTTCCATGGAGGTGGAAACACCAAGACGGGGGTTTGATTGAGGCATGCCCCATACAAACCCAACAACTTCTCCCTTTCATTTGTGTAGGTAAAGAGAGCTCAGAGCAAGCTGGTGAGGAGAGTATTCTACAAGATCATCTTCATCACCTTGGTGGTAATACATTTCCTTTATCACATTCGTACTTGTATTTCATTTATCTTAATCTCATTCTATCATTTTAAACATTCCTATGCTAGGCTAGTAGTCTTCCTTTCTGAGTCACAATCTTATCTTTTCGGTTCTCTAGTCATACAAACACCAACACACTTGTGAGACACCAGTGTGTCGTGTTGTCATCTTGGAACTGTGCTTCTGTCCTTAGACAAAGAGTTTTCTGAGACACAGGTCTGATTCTAAAGGGCCGACTCACCTGGTCTCCTTCCTACATTCAGATTGTAGAGTGATTGAAGGGTTCATAATCCTCATCATTCTCATCCTCGTCAACCTAAATTCCCTTTAAACTAAGGTGGGTTAGGGCAGCCTTTTTGCTCTAGA
The DNA here is from genome assembly GCA_007115665.2 of Sequoiadendron giganteum. Lineage (NCBI taxonomy): Eukaryota > Viridiplantae > Streptophyta > Pinopsida > Cupressales > Cupressaceae > Sequoiadendron > Sequoiadendron giganteum. The sequence continues at coordinate 437,545,695 of CM021109.1, read as the reverse complement.
CCTTTCATGACCTGGGGTCTTGTAGTGGGTGGTCCCACTCTCTCACATTTTCTGTGAACTTGACGTGAACCATTTTGGTTCCATTCTACAATACTGAAAGCTCCTTTCCTCATATTCTAGGAGTGTTGTAGGTGTGAGTGTTGTGAGGCTCTCACCTTGCAACCCAACCTATGACCCCTAGTAGGCATAGTTAGAAGGTTCCAAAAGTATCATGCAACAAAACCTTAATTGAGTCACTAATTTTCATAAACCTTAGGAGGCTTTATAGAAGTACCATTGGGTGTGCATGATGGCCTCTTTCCTTAATCAACCTATTCCCTCTATGCAGATTGTGAGTAGTGGCACTAGCATAAAATTTACCTCATAGGACCTACCAATGGGCCTCAATAGGGAACTGTCTCCTCTTTACATTCCTGTGAGGATAAATGGGAACACTGTAGCAGGCGTTCTCATTGATCCGATGTCACAAGTGAATATTATAATTGAGGAGATCATGTTGATTAACTTCTTGCACAAGGATGGATATGATGCACCTGAAAGTACCGTCTACACCCATGACGGTCTTTCCATGACTCCTATAGGGAGTATTGTCTTATCGGTCCTTGTTGGACCTAAGTTCGTAAGCCTTAAGTTTTACATCATCTCAGGTTCCAAACTCTTCAAGGTGAAGCTAGGTATCCCCTGGCTCATAGCTATGAATGTAGTTCCCCCAGTCATACACAAGTGTTTGAATTTTGTTCATGGAAGTTCAGTACATGTTGTCCAAGACACCGGTTATAGACCACCAGTTGCACATGGTAGCTATACCTTGGATTACTTTTGGCTTGCCTCCCTTGGTCCTCTCCTGCCTAGGAATGATCTCTTACACTGCACTTATCAGAACCATAAGAAGGGATGCTCTAGGCTGAAAGTGAGGTACCCTCCTTTGCCTTATGCTATCTCACATAAATCTTGCTTAAAGATTGATAGTGATGTCACCAAGGCATGTAGAAGAGAAGAAGAGAAGCAGTCCCAATATCCTCCCTCTTCTTCTTCTATGGTTCAGCCTGATGCTTTTGCTTGCCCTGTCATGGTACCAAATTTTTCCGTTTCACATTTCTAAGAGAATACCATGGTGCCTGATTGGTTAAAGGCCAAGTATCCTACATTTGAGCTTCCTATCTTACCCACGGAGCCCAGACTTTTTCAGTATGGAAGACAAAAATCCTCCCATAGAGAGTCCTCCTTGCCTTGACCTTTGTGGCCCCCTACTATTCTTGTTACTAAAAAAGTGAATGGGAAGAGGCTCATGGCCAAGGCACTAGAGTCAACTCCTCCCACCATTCACGAACTTGTTCCTCCTATTGCCATTTAGGAGATTGTCCTTCTGCTAGAGACCTTTGTGGAAGACACTCCCATGGCTGAGCAGGATCCTTTTGTTCCTTCACAAGTTTCGACCTCTGGTTTGAAGAGTCGTAGGAACCGCCTTGTGCGAGAGCGTAAGCACCGGTGAAAGGCTCTCCTAGCCGAGCAAGCCTCCTTACAGAAGAAAGAGGAAGATAATACCGCATCTCCTGCTATGTCTTCCTACCTTCCCCCTTCCATCTCTATTCAACCTCATTCTAAATCTCTTTCGGCTCCCACTGTGAGCGCACCTGCACCTAGAAGGGTACAAGTGTTCATCACTCCTTCTGTAGAGCCACCCTTGTTGAATTTTGTTCTAGATGTCTTACCTTTCCTAAAACCTATGGATATAGTGAAGACTTCGGTCATATTTGTTGTGGTTCTTTCATCTGCTTCCACCCACCTCACTTCATTTGTGGGGAGTTCACCTCCTCTACAGAAGAAGAAGATAGAGAGTGGCCCCTCCAGAAATGGAGGACGTAAGAAGAGCCCACCTCCTCCAAAAGGTGGCTCCGGGTGGACTTGTTCTATCTTAGAAATGGAACCAACTCTGGCTTCCCCTGAGTTTGTCACCACTCCTGAGTCACCCAGTGAGCCTAGTGGTGAACCTCAGGTGTAAACTCCACCATCTACTAAGGTGAAACATGGCACTCCTATTAAGTGCATGTTTAACTTAGTAGATGAAGTTTCGACCCTGTCAACAATCTTCGCTAGGTCATTGACCCTGGACCCACAAGAGTTGAGTGACAAAGACCTTACAGATCCCTCTGCCTTGGCCCTTGTTGTGGGAGGATTGGAAGCTCCTCCCATTAACATTACACCATTTCAGGCTCATATTCCTTCCTATGATGATCTAGAGTGGGAGCCTGATGACCTCTTTGTTGACCAGTGTTAGGGGTAGACCTTCTCCTTAATCTTTAAATTAGATGTGTCTATGTGTTGTGAAATGTGCTTCCCCTATTATCATACTACATGTGCTTTAATGACCCTCATCACCCCCATTGGTGCATGGATACAGGTGTGGTGTGTATGTTGTAAACCTTCCTCTATATGTGTCATCATTCTTCTGTGTATGTGATTGACTTTTGATAAATTGGGGATGATACAAAGTGTCAGGAGCATTTAGGCCTCCTTCCATGTTGGCCCAATTTTTTTATTTTACTTTGTATTTTGTACTTTCTTCCTAATCTAGTTGGGGATTGATGATCTTTCACCTCTTACCATAGTTACCTACATATATATATAAATAAAGGCAGATCTGACCCCGTGTATCCAGATCCCCCTATGCCCTCTATGGATGATCTATTTTCTTTATCTTTCTCTTGTGCTTGCTTGAGTTGTCCATTTTGTGTGTGACAACGCATCTTCTACATCACATGGTCTTTAGAAAACCCATTCATTTCCAAATGAATCTTTTCCCGAAGACCCTCCACACACTTCCTTGTTAGAATTGTATTCTACTTAGAACCCCAACGAAACGTGTTTCCCCCATCAAGGGTTTGTAAAGAAAGGACATGGAATCCTCCTCCGAATCAGGAACATTCTTAGTCTTCCCCTCACATGAGCACATCTCCTTCCTTTCAAATTCCTTGGTGAAGTGAAAATATTTCAAAAGGATTCATTGGTGATGAATCAATTCGAGAAGGAAGATGTTAAGCTTTTGAACACTGTGTCCCTTGAGTGGACCCCTTCTTTTCACATTGGGTTCCCAAGGGACCCTTCCAAAAAAAGTCAAATGATTTCTTGGTGTCTAGTTTGGGGGTAGCCTGAGTAGACCGGTTTCACATCTTCACATCTAGTCTAGGGGCAGCCCCACTAGATCACCTTTACATCTTCACATCTAGCTTAGGGTCAGCTCAACTAGGCCTTACCTTTCAAACACCACCTCCCTTGAGTGGACCCTCCTTTTTGAAGGGTTCCCAAGGGACCCCTTTGAAATTCTTACAACTTAATGATGGTCCACGTGACTGTCTGATGACTAGCTTGGGTGGTCATTTCCTGATGTGTTTTATCTGTGGGAAAACATGTTGCCACTTCTGAATCTATGGATTCCCCTTCTTTCTCAATCTCCCTCATGTGAGAGTTCTTGAGGGATACCTTCCTTGCAGGTATGTGGGTCTATAAGGTTCTTTTGTAGTCTCCCTCATGTGAGAGTTCTTGGGGGATACCTTCCTTGAAGGTTTGTAGGTCTGTAAGGTGCTTCACTCGGTCTCCCTCATGTGAGAGTTCTTGGGGGATACCTTCCTTGCAAGCTTGCATGTCTATAAGGCACTTTCCTAGTCTCCTTCATGTGAGAGTTCTTGAAGGATAACACCCTTGTAGGACCATGAAACTATGAAGTCCTTTCCTACACTTCTGAGTTCGCCAGACTATGATCTGCTTCCTTTTCAGTTCAGGTGTACACTTCTTACTCAACTACTTCCTTTACTACTCTACTTTACCAAAGCACTCATCATTACTCATGCTCACTAAAGTGGGGGAAAAATGTATCAACATGAATTTGCACCCCTAACGAAAATCTCATTTTGACCCTTAACACTTTAGAAAATCAAAGGCAGAGGCTTAATTCCACCTAAGCCCACTGCTTGCATCCACTTGGTGCTTGTTTTGCATGTCGGTAGGGGTGTTTTTGTTGGGGATGCCCATGTGGCACACAGATGTTTGCACAGTGCGCTTATGCCCCTAGCAAATTCCTACGGCTGAGACTTCAAAGGTGTTACATTTATGATTGGAAGTCAAAGAGTAACGCCCCTCTTTGGCTGGCCGACCCGAATATGGTCATTTTTCATCCATCTCTTCATATTCTTCACTCTTCCATCCTTAGCTTTTTGGAAGCAGAGGATTGAGAGAAGTTTGCATGATCACGAGCATTTCTCCACCATTTTTCATTCATTCCAAGCTTTCCAACAACATCCTTCACTCCATTGCAGCAACTCAACACTCTGTCACTCCAACAAGGTGAGTACAAAACATACACCATGGAAATAGAGGCTTGATTCCCTCTCATTCACTCCTCCACAAGTCTTGAGCACTTTGGATGGAGGCGGTAATGCTCTTGTTATGCCTTGCATAACCACCCCATCTTTTGCCTTGGTCAAAATGGGTCCCCCTTGTTTTCCTTTATCTTTCATTTTGTTTTTTGAGTCTATCGGAGTCGGAACCGGAACTGAATCGGGTTTCGAAAGTTCTTTGAGGCTTGTTTTTGGTTCCATCCTAATAGTCTTTTCTTTTGTCTTTGTTTTTGTCTTCAGTGGAATCGGAGCTGCAATGGGTGTTAACTTAGTCATGACTAAAAATTGCAAAATCATAATCAACTCCGTCCCTGCCTCCGCTATTTTGACTTTTGGTTTTAGTCTTGAATTTTTATTTGTCTTATTAAGTCAGTCTTTTTGGTTTACTTTTTGTTTTTAGTTGGCGGAATCGAAACTGAAATGGGAATTGAGTTTGGGAATTTTATGAATTTGAGATTCTGTTTCCACTTTAGTTCTGCCCCCGCCATTTTTGTCGTTGACTTTTTGACTGAAGTTGCACTGCAGACCAGTGTTTGTTCTCTTACAGTTTCAACTCTGCCTTTATTGCGTTTTAATGCATTAATGGTGGTTGTCGATGTAGGTAGAAATTCACATATTTACTTTTATTAAGGGTTAAAGCCGATTATTATTGTTATTATTACAAGTCTAAGAGCACGAAGAGCAATAGCAGAGTTCGTTTGAGCAAATTGATCGAGATAGAGAAGGGAAATTGTGTGCGAATCGATTCAGAAAGTTAGCTTGGGTTTGTTTGCGTTTGAGGTAGGTCTTTTATCTTTGTTGTTCGTTGTTTATTTGCAATTGTGTTCATTGTGTTTTGCTTTATATTTGCTCGCGTGTTCAATCATTGTGTTTTTAAGAAAATCTATGATCATTGATGTGATTGAATGAGCAGGTTCTTGTTTTGTCTTGTTTGTTTTGCTTTAAATCTTTGTTTTCTTGTTTTATCGTGTCGTTTCTTTCTATTTTTAGGCATTGTCGCTTTCACGTCTTAATCATGATTGTGTGATGTTTGGTTTTAGGTTCGCAGTAGATTAGATTAGATTAAGGGTGTTTTTACAGTGAGGTAGATTAGAGATTTTACAGTGAGTTAGGGTAGATTAGATTTATTGCTTAATTAGGGTTTCGTCATTTATTTTGGTCTGGTAAGATGGTAGGGTTTAAACCCATGCCCTAGTTTTATTCGGTTTGTTTAGATTAGGGTGTTGTTGGTCTCTATAATTACTTTAAATAAGATTTAAAAATGATATCCTAAAGTGCAATTGGTCCCCACAGTCATATGCGTATAGTGTTTTCAAAGCTCCTTTTCCATTTTATAGCGACCTAGGTTTTAATCATGAAGTTGTGCTGAAAATGAATAAAGTATTTGATGACATCATGATAACATAGGCGGTGGCAGGATCAGAATAGATTATGGACCTAAGAGTTTTGTTTTACAAAAGTCATCAATTCCATTTCTATCCTATTTCTGATTCCAAGTTCTAAAAAGGTTTCCTTGAAATATATGATAACTAGCGGAGCTGGGATCGGAACCGATCTTGAATTTAAGAATTTTGTTTGCAAAGGTTATCGATTCCATTCTCATCCTGTTTCCAGCTCTGCATATAATGGGAAAGTCTTTTTGCAAAGTAACAATGACCAAATCGGAGGCGGAGGCGAAGTGGAAATAGAATATGAAACAATGAAAATTCGAAGAAAAACCAAATCCCTTTTTTATTCCGATCCTGGTTCCGATAATCTCCCCAGATCCGACTCAGAGCTCGTTTGTTATTAGGTGAAGTTTCTATATCAGTTTTTGCTCCGAGTCCACCAGTTTTGTAAAAGAGACTATTTTGAGCTTCTGTCTGGTTCCGACTCCAATGTATGTGTAATAGGTATGTTTTAAAAGCATGTTTTATGATGATATCTAAAGATCTAATTAGAGGTTTGCTTGCAGGAGAATTGAGAGATGTCAGGAACATCAGGAGAGGCTACTTGAAGGAATCAACTAGCTAGAACATCAAAGACAACACCAAAAATAAAGAAGGTGAAACTAGAACAACTGCCTTATACATTGAGGTATGATCATAGGAATCTGGTGGTGAAAGTAAGCAAGGTGGAATCAGACTGGTCAGATATCACGGATACCAATCTGGGCTAGTACAACTTTGAAGAATTACATGAAGAGACCTTTGTAGAATGAGGAAACTTGATAGGGAGAATAGAAAGGATTGTTGACTCCGGTCTTGCACATATCACTGTGTTTCCTTTATCAGTTCAATGTCTGAAGTTGATATTGATAGTGGCCAGTACTTATAATCCTACTACAAGACTATGCATGGATTCACGAAATAATGTGATTATAGATCTTACTCCGCAAATGTTCCAAAGTATATTTAATGTTCCTGATCCCAAAAACTTGGTGCAGCTAACTGAAGCAAAGGCGTTGGAGAAATATAGCAAGCATAAAGACTCCAATAAGTCTCACTTGAACAAAAAATGGTTAAGCACAGAGAAGAAATCTTTAAGCAAGCTTGCAGACTAGCCAAAGAGGGCAGATTTCAAGAAGGAGGTATCTGACTTGATATTAATGTTGTCCAGAGTGTTTGGGAAGAGGGTTACCTTCCACTTCAAAGAATGGATGTTTCATTTCATTCAAGTAATCTTTCAGGGTGATTAGCAGTTTGATTGGTCAATGATTGTTTCTGATGCCATACATGATCAGCTCACAAGGGTTAGACAGACTAAGTGTTTCTTCATGACATCTTACATTGTATATGCAGTAGCAAGGTTGGGGATTTTCCCAGGATTAAATAGAGTAGGTATAATGGGAGTCTTGGATGGGAAAAAGAAGGTATGGGAGCATTATGATCAATTATCTCTTCAGGTTGCTGAGACTCACTTCAGAAGAGTCAATGATGCATTTCTATATGTGGTTATCAAGCAGTTGAGTGGAGATGTAGGATATAGGTTAAGTCCGAAAGCTATGGCTTTTATTGCTAAATAGGGAAGTTGGTACATCCAATACCCCAAATTTACATACTTTAGATTGTTTGGTTTTGAAGGTCATCTGCATTTACTGCCAAGATGTTGCAATAACAGAATAGTGCTTATGGAATTTGTATATCAAGCCATTGGAGTTAATGCTCAGTTCGAGATTAAGCACAAGACTGGATGTCATAAATTTCCCATGAAGTTGGGGGAATATGGTTGTCCACACTTGAAGGGAGAAAAGGTAGTTTGTAATGAGTTGATATAATTGAAATTGGGATTGTATACAACTCGTAAGTATTTTGATCCAAGGAAGAAAATGCATGCTTTATTACCTTCAGTGTTTACTAGACACTTTAATCTGTTAGAAGACTTTTGGTGTGATCAGCAGGATGAATATGACTTGAGGAAGAAGAACTATGAAAGATTATCGGTTGCACTTATGGTAGAGTTGGGTGTTAAAGAAAATATTCCTGATGCGTTAGTGGATGATGGAATTGTATTGGATCCCTCATATGAAGCCTTGAACATTGGCACCAAAAGCTTAGATCCAATAGACTGGAATGAGGAAGAAATAATTGATATTAAGAAAATTGGAAGAACAGTTTTGGATAGAAGTGTACAATGCTTGATGATGAAAGCTTGAGCTCCTCAAGGACCAGTCCTTAAGAAGGGTAAAGGATACAAGAGAATTAAAAGAAAGACGCCTTCCAAGGATACATTAGAATTCTTTCCTCCTGATGTTGAAGAAATAGAACTTGAGGTGGTCGATGAAGAAGAAGAGGTACCAGAGGGAGATGTTCTAATAGAATCTGTTGTTTCTATGCCCACATTGGGTGAGTCATCTGCACAAGCCCCACTCACAAGAAAGAAAAGTAAAGAAGTTCGAGAAGGAATGCTTCATGCCATGGCTGAAGCTGCTAAAGGAAAAGAAGTGGAGGAAGAATTTGTAGAAGTTGAGACAGATTCAGATGAGACTTTGTCAGAAATGGATTTGCAAGAAAACATGCCTTTAGGGCATACTATTCAGTAGATTTTGACACAAGAAGAGCAATGGAAACTATTTGAAGATGCTACAAGAGAGTCTAATGTAAGGGATGCAGCGGAGAAGCAAAAGGAAATGGAGGCAAAGTTACAAGCTGATGAAATGGAGAAGCAAATGAGGCAACGAGAGCATGAGATCAAGGTCAAAGCAGAAAGTGACAAGTTAGAATTGATACAAAAGATCCATGATCTTGAGAAGGAGAAAGCAAGAAATCAGAGGGAAAAGGAAGCCCTGGTTGATAGACTGAAGCTTGTAGAGGAAGCTAGACAGAAAGAACAAGAAGTTGAAGAGCTAATAAAGAAACAACAAGCTGAAGAAGAAAGGGAAAAGGCAGAGAAGCTCAAGGCCTTAGACATAGAAAGGATAGAAAAGGAAGAATCATAAAAGATAAGGAAAGAAAAAGAGGCCGAAGAGCTAATGAGGAAGCAACAGGAAGAAGAAGTTGAAGCTAAAAAACTTAAGGCTTTAGAAGTAGAACGATTAGAAAGGGAGCCTCTAGAAAGAGAGGCCTTAGAAAAAGAGAAATTAGAAAAGGAAAGGTTAGAGAAGGAGAAAATGGAGAAGGATCAATTGGAAGAAGAGAGAATGAGGAAAGAAGAAGAAGACAAGAAAATGTAGGAACAATGAGATAGAGAAGAGGCTAAGAAGTTGGTGTAGATGCATGTGCTGCAGGAACAACAAGAGAAAGCAAAGGTTGATTCTCAACCTAAGGTAAATATTCAGCCACCCTCTATAGTTGCCGCTTCCTCTTCCGTGATAATGACTGCTCCCATTGCTCCTATATGATTGAAGTTAGACTTGCAGAAGAGAGCTAGAACACCTCCTCAACCTCTTAATTGGGAGGACATGATAAAGGGAATTGAACAAGAAAGGCCTAAGAAGAAGGCTAGAATCTTAAATTCTACTAGACTCATAGATAAAGGAGAGATATTTGTTGAATGTGCCATGCCTATGATAGAAAATGAGGTAGGGGATATGCAGCTAATAGACTATCAATTGAGTACGGTTAATTTGGGAAGACCCACTAGGAATCAACAAATGAATTTGATTGATGTGGTGGCCTCAACAACTAAATCAAGAATGATGAAGGAAAAACAAAAGAAGGATGAGCTAAAAGCTCAATTAGATCAGCTACATTCATTTTTGAAGAGTGTCTCCTCTCCAAGGTCACAGCAAATTGTAACCATTGAGACTCCTGTTTTGTTAAGCAAAAAGGAGGTAGATGATTTGGTGCAAGTTACAGGTAAGGTGGAGATGGTTGACAAATGGATAGACAAAGTGAGCCGAGAGGTAGGTGAGGTTTTAGCAAAAGGATTTGAAGCCTACAAAGAGGCAGAAGGAGAAATAAAAGAGATGCATCAATAAATTGAGGCATCTGAAAAACTAGAAGAAGAGTATAAGGAGTATAGTGAAAAGTTAGAAAAGATAAATACATTGCCTCTAACTACTCTTCTAGAAGAATCTATACTTGAAGATGATAACAAAGATTTTGTAGAAAATACTTCTCGCATACTTAAGTTTAGGACTGGCTTTTTGAGCAAGCATAAGGATGAGATTCAGGAAGCAGTTAATAATTTAACTGAGCAGTTGGAAGAGTTGGAAGCAGTCATGGCTATAATTATAGATGTGAATGTAATGACAAAAGATGGCATGCCTTTGAGTCAGGTTAGAGAGAAATAGAATGAAAGATTCCAAGGACTCATGTAGGAGAAAGATGATGGAGGAGACTTGGTGATAGATTGGCTTGTAGAAGTCAAAGAAGAAATAAAAGTTGTAGGGAGAGAATTGATCAAGGTTAAAAGTATGAAAGAGTTTGCTGCAGTTGAGTTGGATTGGATCAAATTTGAAGATGATTGGATTGATGGGCCAGATATGGATATGCTACAACAAGTCTTTACCAGTTATGATGAGTTCATGGCGGATCCGACTTCACATGCATAAAATCTTGCATGCATGATGTTCTTCTTCCTTGCGTGTTGCCTGCATGCAGCACTGACAGTCTTGAGGGCGTATGACTTCTTTTCTTCTATTTCTATCTTCTATTTTTAGATCAAACTGAATGTATAATGTAAGGACTCAAGATCAAAGTTGATCTGAGTTTCCAAGAAAGTTGATTGTTCCTAAAAAGGTGGAAAGCCTAAAATAAAAGTGAGGTTCAAACTTCTTTTGTATATCTATAAATACCTAATGGGTATCATATTGTAAAGGTCAGCTAATTGAGAACTGGATTGGCTTGCCTAATGCTAGGAGATAGAATTTTGTAGAGTTTTTGCAGAGATACATTGTACTTAAATCTTTTACAGTTAATAGAATTACAGGTTTACTCGAAAGATGGTGTTTGGAATTAAATTGTTTGTTTGATAAGGCTGATAAAGTTATGATCTATCTGTATGCAGTGATTGTGTTGAACATAAGAGTTTCTTGAATGATGAAAGTCATTTGAAGGAATCAGATTTAAGGATCATCTTATTAAATTTTCATTGAATTGAAGTTATTAAAAAGTTTGTTGATCTATAATTTTGATGATGAATGAATGTGTGTTGTTTTGAAAATCCTTGAAATATTTGTGAAGAGTAATTCTGAAGTTAATTAAGCACCTAAAATGTATGCAGTGGTATAGATTATGCTATAGACTATATCATCTTATGGTTTTTATGATCTGTTAGGAAACATTCATCATTGAAGGTATATGTCCAAATACTAGATAATTTCGGTTCATACTTACTGGTTTACCCCTTTGTTTTATCTTTTTCTTTTATTTAAAACCCATTGATTTATAGGAACTATTTCGATAAAAAGAGTCATAGCTTGAATCCTTTGTTACCAGCACATGCCCCTTGAATATTACAGTTGCATGAACCAATTGAGTGACATCAGACAGTTGAGAACCAACTACCAAGACCTTGGGAGTTAGGCTACTACATGTTGTCTTTCTCTTTCAAGAGAAATAGAGTAGAAATATTTTGTTTTAATGTTGTTTATTTCATTTTAACCATCAACATCTCCTACCTTCTCTCCTTTTTCTTTTGATTGATTAAGAAATTACTGTTTTGTAGAGTTTCTTGCATACGTAGCTTGTAGTTTCTTTCATTCATCTTTCTCTATACTATTCCAAACATGGTTGTCCATGGAGGTGGAAACACCAAGATGTAGGTCTGACTGAGGCAGGCCCCTATACAGTCCCAAAAACTTCTCCCTTTCGTGGGTGCAGGTAAAGAGAGCTCAAAGCAAGCTGGCGAGGAGAGTATTCTACAAGATCATCTTTGTCACCTTGGTGGTAATATGTTTCCTTTATCGCATTCGTACTTGTATTTCATTTATCTTAATCTCATTCTATCATTTAAAAATTCCTAAGCTAGGCTAGTAGTCTTCCTTTCTGAGTCAAAAAGTTATCTTTTCAGTTCTCTACTCGTACGAATGCCAACACACCTGTGAGATACTAGCTTGTCGCATTGTCATCCTAGAACTGCACTTTCATCCTTAGATAGAGAGATGCCTGAGACATGGGTCTGATTCTAAAGGGATGACTCACCTAGTCCCCTTCCTACATTCAGATTGCAGAGTGATTGAAGGGTTCATAATCCTCATCATCCTAACTTCCCTTTAAACGAAGGTGGGTTAGGGAAGCCTTTCCTCTCTGGACCTTTCACGACCTGCATTGGATGATGATGGGTTGAACTGATTATGTCATTGATAAGAGTTTGATTAACATGTTTGATAATCATCAAGATTTTGGATTTTGAGTTTAAAGCTTCTGTTTCGTTTTGATTATCATTTTTCACTAAAGTTTAATTCTCTTGATTTTTTGTACTTATTTTTGTTTGTGTCACCAAAGGGTGAGGATGATGACCGATTTATTATGGATGAAATTTTTCTTGTGGGTGAAAGCAATATGAGATGGGTGATTTTGAGATTTTTAGAAATATTTCACTAATTTTTTTATGTTGTTTTTGGTTTATGATTATTTGAATGTTTTGAGTTTGCAAACATTATGAGTCCATTTTGAGTTTTTCAGGATTTTGCAATTGTTTAAGCCAAGATTAGACCAAGAATAGGACCTATGTAAGCACATAGACAACATAGTTCAGATGACTCTCAACAAATGACCATTTATTGATGATATATGTGTTAGCAACACAAGGGCAGACAACTGAGAGTGTAGCAACCTAGTTCAATAGCTTGAAATCTTCTACAATTTTTTTATATAAGAATAACCTTTCCAATATAAATACATAACACTTTAACTATAACCTCAATAAAAATGAATAACAACATCAAGGTCCAAACATTTGCAATGATTTATACATCGAGTAAGGATTTCTCACCACCCAACTGTATTGGCATCATGAAGCCGCGTGGACTCTAGCCAAACCCCCAAGCAAGAAATAGACTGCAAATGGACTTAGTTAATTATAGGTAGTTAAAAAAAATCTTAGTACTTTAATAGCAGGTATACAACCCTTTCTAGGACTCAATTTTTCCTAGACAATACTTCATCGGTTGCCACCCACTTAGTTGAAACCAAAAGGGATTCCTTAGACCATACACTCCAATAACATAATTAATCTATAATTTTACAATAACATAGTTCAGTACTTAATCACATTAGATGGGCAGTCTAAATTAACCTCAAATGAGGAAAAATTCTAATAATCATAAGTAATTCCCAATCTACTCATCCAATTAAGAAAAGGAAACGTAAAAGTATAAGATTCCCCTAAGGTTTATAACCTCCTTTTAAGTTATTTGATCATAAGAACAATAGATAATGTGTGATATTCAATATCCATGACCATACTTTACTAGTTGTACATGTTAACTTCATAGGCATAAAATATCTGACTTGGAAAGTTTACAATTGTGATATTGATTAATCATATTATATTTACCTTCTCCTAAGATAATTGATTGACATAATATAATATTACATATTTACCTTCCTTCCAATATGTCCTAGTTGGATGCTAATTATCTAGAATATATTTCATGTCTCGTCACTTGTATTCCTTGAAATTCCTTGACTCACCATTACTATTTCATGATCCTTAAGCAACTCAAGATTACTTACTAACTCAATAAACAATTTCAGTTGCTCTATTTGATACAAAAGCTTCATATAAGGATACAATTATTTGCTACTAGGAATGTGATGATAAGAGCACCACATTGATCCTAAAAGGAACTGGAACTCTTCTAATGAATGTTTCTTGTAACAAAAATATTAATTGCCTAAAAAATTTACTATTGTTTAAAAATTGAATAATTAGTAATTTAATGGTAAGATAAAGACAATATGGTAAAATAATCACCTATTGAAATAACTCTATTCTTTGCAAGGATTTTTTCTACTATGACATGATGACTATATAATCAAGTCGCCAAACTTACCATTGATTAATAATTTCAACAATAGTTTAAGTTTTGCAAATGATTATTAAGCCACATTAGAAATCCAAAATCTAAAGGTTCATAAGAAATGATTAGAGAACGAAATATTCATTACCAAGAATAATTTAAATATAACTCATACCTCTTTCAATCCTCCATGCAATGACCATTGGGTATCACTAGTATTTACTAATTAAGGTTAATGATATGTTACTACCATCCCCTTTTACATCTATACCAAGTCACCATTAGTTCAAGTTTTTGAAAATAAATATTATAATTGTAGTATTACTAAACATAATTCTCGATCGTCATGCGAATTGAATAGTGAATCTCTAATTACCCTTTTTGCAAGTTAATCGAATCATAATGACTTCTTCATTGAATTACCATGACATAAATTTATAGAAAATTATGGAGTCATAATGTATGTAGAACATAATATATAGATGATGGAATACAACACATTGTGGAATTTAAAGCATTTATCATCTTGTTGAATCTTTAATACCTAATTTGTGAAATAATATATAATAATGATCATACAATATTTTTTTAAAGAAATTTATCTTGATTCCTATCTAAGATAATCAAACTATAAGATTGTGAGAATACATCATGATTACTTCAAAGTAACCATATATTATAAATTTAATCTATTTTTGATATAATCATGAATTAATGGAATTTCACTTTACTGGCTTACTTCTTAGTCTCTTGTAAAATTTATTAAATAGAAATAGAAGATGAGCCAATTCTATGAAATTTGAATTAAATACTGATTGATATACGTACCCAAGGTAAAACTTCTAAACTAAGCAACCTTATTATGATAACGAGGTTTTAATACTACAATCATAATGTTTTAAGGTTTAACTCAATGTGAATCTCCTTATTATTATCCTTTTGAAATACTATATAATATTAAAATGATCTATATTTAGTAATATTATTATCAATTGACAACATTAGTATTAATGTTAATATGATCTCCTGCTTCATAATTCCTTGAAAATTAGATCTTCCTTGCTAATTCACACTAATATCTTTATTATTATATTAGACAAATCAAATTACCTTCCCACTCACAATTAAACTTGATGAATGCAATTATTGAAAATTTAATATTTTATTTTCATAAGAATTGATCCAAATATTATATATATACTCACCTAACCTTCACTTTTATTTATTTATATATTTTTCCTTTATTTTGAACTACTTTGAAAACTATTTTATTTATTTTTTAGTAGTTACTATTTTTTTCAAAAGAAAGAATGAAATGAAATAACTGAAATTGATTGCATGTAATTTAGATTTTATTTCTTTCTAAATATTTAACATACCTAAAATATTCTAAACTAAGATCATCTAGATTTTATTTTTTTCTAAATACTTAACTTACCTAAAATATTCTAAAAAGCTATGGAATCTTTTTTACTTATCTACATTTCTATAAAAAAAAAGACCAAAAATCTTAAACTTATCTACTTTCTATAAAAAAAAAGACTAGAGAAAAGCAATTCAAATAAGACTAAAACTCACGTCTACTATTCATCATGTTGGGCTCCTTCTAAAGTTGTCTACAATAGGCTTGAAAATTTGCTTTGCGAGTTTTTATGGGCCTCTTTTGAAACCCACAAGGGTTTTCATCGGGTCGCTTGGGAGTTTTGTTGTCTCCCCAAGGACTCTGGAGGGCTTGGATTGCTCTCCACTCAACGACAAAGGACTGATCTCTGTGTCAAATGGATTATTCAAGCTCTCACCAGGGATGAAGCCTGGAAGATTCTCCTCAGGCATTGTATATAGTCTGGTTTTCCTATTCAAAGGCCAGCCTAGAAAGGAATCGGTCTCCAAACCCTCCTAGTTATGAGGGAGCCAGTTCAAATTGTTGGCT
This sequence comes from Sequoiadendron giganteum, assembly GCA_007115665.2. NCBI lineage: Eukaryota > Viridiplantae > Streptophyta > Pinopsida > Cupressales > Cupressaceae > Sequoiadendron > Sequoiadendron giganteum. Next base: position 437,529,983 of record CM021109.1, on the reverse strand, counting down.
CCTTTGTGGCCAAGAGCATCTGATGCTCTTGGGAAACTATTAAGCCATGGCTCCATTGGGCCGGGGCTGGATTTTGTATGGGATTTCCATCAACTAGCATAACTTATGGTGGTTTCCTCTTCTGGCTCAAAATGGTCAACCCTTGACCAAGTCTCCTTGGCTCAAGACCCTCAAATTTCATAAAAAGGGCATTCAAACATTGCATCAGCTCTTTCACCAGCCTACCATGCATCTCTTGTAGTGTGATTCTTTTAAAGCCTAGTACAGTCTTCAAAACCAAGACCATCCTACTTTCAATGGGTTGGTGAGTGCCATTCTGACGAACATGCTTCACAATGTTGGAATTCATGGGCACAAACCTTGGTGGAAAGATTGGAAATGGTTTCCAGACACTCCTTTGAGGAGCTACAAGCTGCAACTTGGTTATAGGTGGCTTTCACCCCATTTTCCTATGATCAGTTCCTTGAACCAGAGGTGACTTCTTAATTCCTCTGCCCATACTTGGTGCAAGAGGTTTGATGCCACTTCATCTGCAATTGTTAATCCGAAGCTAACCCACTTTTCTTGGTGTATTCTTTTCCAAGGCTTGCCTATGGGTCCTCATCTTGTTCATATGGGGGTTCCTGACCCTCATTGCCCTTTTTGTGGGCAGTCTAAAAGCTTTAAGCATATTTTTTGCTTTTGTCCCAGAGCTCAACAACTTTGGACTTGGATTCATGATTTCTTTTGATCTTTTCGGTCAGAACCCTTCTCTTGGCATATGGTTCTGTTGGGGACCCGCCCGAAACCCTGACTAAGTTCACCTAGCTTTGGCACACTTTCAGGGTGGAAACCCTCTTCAATATCTAGAAAGATAGAAATGATTGTATATTTTCTCATTCCCATTTAGATGTTAATGTGTCTCTTTATGCTAAAGTAGTTATTTGTTCTAATTTTCTCCTACATATTCAAGTGCAAGCCAACAAGGTTGCACTGGAAGTGGCTTACCTGCAGGTTCTCCTAGACCATTGGGGCAATGCCCCTTGTATTGTGGCTCGAATCCCTGATTCGCCCTCCTCCTACCACAGTCGGTCGCCTTCTCAGGGCCAGAACTGAGTGACTTTGCACTCTCTCGCTCCCAGCCTCTTGCTCGGTGGGATTCCCAACCTCCCAGGTAGGCTTGCTCTCCTCCACCTCATCCTAGTCAGGGTTGGCACTCTAGTGGTGCTATTGGGAGTGGTGGTGGTGGTTCTAGGTGGCCCTCTGATGCTCCGCTTGCTTTTGGCTCTAGATGGCCTACCAGTGGCAAAAGTTTTTCGCGGCTAGCTCTTGCAATCTCGCCTCAGCGCAACAAAGAAGAAAAAGATAAAGATAAAGATGATGATGGTTGGGGTGCTCCTCTTGACGTCACTCCAAACCCCATTGATGTATGGGGGAAAAATCTGGATGACAGGGATCCCCCAGGCTCTATTGGCACTGCTTTGGCCACTTAATTTTATTTTATGTTATTAGACTTCTAGGCTAGGTCCATGTGATTGATATTTTGGCTTTTCTGGGCTCTGCCCATGTGACATTTAGGGTGTGCCTTTTCACCACCTGCCCCTTTTTTGTGAATTTGTAATTTTATCTTTATATTAATATAGATATCTACTTAATTCATCAAAAATAAAATAAGACTAAAGAAAAGAACTTGAAATGCATGGATTTTTTTTCTTTATTGAATTATAGGCTTAAATTTGCATGAAAGTGAATAAGTCTAATTAAAACGGTTTAATTTTATAGTGGCTATGCTATGGTAAGGAAAATTCAATTGTTTGTGTACATGGTCAGAGATTCAAGAACAACATTATCTGTGCATAAGAAAGCTTCTACTCTGTTTCTCAAAATGATTATATTTTAAATTTCTAATGTAATTCTTGTGACTACTTTCCTTTGATCGCTTTCATAAAATCATCCTTAGCATTACTTTATAAATGGACTTCTCCCTCCTGATTATGTCCAGTAATTGTCTTCCTATGTCTTCGACTACTTACTCCCATTTATAAAACTAATTTTTTAATGAACAAAGAAAATACCCAAAATCCACTAAAGATTATAAGAATTATTAGGAAAAGACATACGATCATTTGAGTTAAATTGTTTAGAGATGAATTGAATTTAAAACCTTGCTCAAATGAGTTGAGGTCGTAAATATGGTTATAAGCTTAACTAGAATTGCTTAAAGGAAACAAATATGGGTGTAATATATCGAGTAGAGCTAGGTTCCTATGGGGACGGTTTATGAATAGAGTGCTCATAAATAAAAGGATGACTATGAATGTGAGGTGAAGATCTTTGTATTCCTTACTTCCTAAAGATAAAGATTGTAAAAAGAATATGATTTACAGGGAAACAATGGTCCAAGTACAGAAGTATGGAATGCATAAGTGAAACTTAACAAACAATCTCCATAAGAAAGGTTATGGTTGGGATATACATGCCTGATTATCTTTTAATGAGATGCAAACAGTGTATAGGATGATTTAGGAAAATCAATAAGACTCCACTTCAATTTTATACAAATGATGCTACAGAATTATGAATGTTGTGCTATTTAACTAAAATATCTAGGCAACAATAATATCCAACTAAAGATCCAACTATCTAAGTCGATGCATAAATATGAGTGACTTGAAGCATACCTATAAATGAATAACACACTGTTGCAGGAGTTCTTAAAAGACAAATCAAGGAGCAAATATTTTACATATTTCTATTAAAGACAATACAAGTGCAAGTACAGATACATATGTTGATCTATAGAGCAGCTCTATCAAAATTAAGTGCCCTGAATCCATGTTTAGGTGTTCGATTTATAGCCAAATTCATAATAAATTCTAAGTATACTATAGCATAGTTTTTGTTGCAACATTTATGAAGACAGGTGAGGTGTGGGGAGCTCGAGACAATGCTTGGTCAGTTGGAGGTGGCTCTAGAAGGTCTCTTGGTCGGCTAGATGGTGTTTGATCAGTTGATCTATGCTGACACATATTCATTTACTCTGTCCAACAGTTCTTTCTAGACAAAGGATTCCTATTTCATCGAGGTAAGATTACCTTGAAATCCACTTTTCCACAATCTAAACAACCCAATATTTTGAACAATATAGTCCAATAAAGTTAGTGGTTCTTTGCAATGCTCTCCCCTCTTCCTCCATCATATTTGCATGTGGGGTACAAGAAACTCTTGTAGACTCTTGTAGTTTTTTGCTTTTTCTAAGTTCTTATGAAAGGGCTCAATAAAATTGAGTCTAAATTAAATGGTTAAGACCAATACTATTGTGACATTCTTAATACAAGAAAAAGAGCTTAAATTCTAAATTCAGTTTACTCTTCGAAAAATTATTTCCCACTACTATATGTTATAAAGACATTCAATGCCTATATTTTAAATTATAATTTCTATATCAAATAAATTAATCCCCGAGTTGTTATTATGGTAGTTCAATATAATTTTGAAATGTATTCCAAATGCCAATAATTCATAATAACAACTTATCATTGTATAATTGATTAATAACACAGAAAGCATGAATCAACAACACATCAGAAACACACATAACACCAAGATTTTTTTGCGTGAAAAACTTGTTAGGGGAAAAACCATGGTGGAGGTTAATCCATCTGAAGAAGTTGAACTGAGAAAATAGCATTTTCTAATTCCTGAGTACAGTTCAAGTTAAGCACATGAACACTTTTTCACTCTTCTTCACACTCTACTTTGCTTTCAAATGATCTGAACCTTATTCACACATAGCACTCGCACACTTCACATTACTCACTCTTAAACATACAATTTCACACTTACACACTTACACACTCTTCTAAAATGAAGAAACAATCACTTATATATATCCACAACAAGAATTTACACTGCTTCATGTCAGCTTCAACAAAATAATAGAATGAATGCAATCTATCAGCCCAAAACAATATAGAATATTAATGTGCATCAACCAAGGTCAGACACAACATAGTAGAGACCCAAAAAAAATTTCTTGAACACAAAACACCTTCAAAGATTCTTCCTCGAAGATCCACAACATGCTTCAATCATCTTGTCGGCCATGAACATGAAAAACATGAACACGCAAGAGAAAATCTCATATCGCGAGCACAATGATCAATGCAGATGTACAAAATAAATAGAACATTATCTAGAAATATCCACAAACACTTTAGGAACATATGCAACAACTCAGATTACCAGATACACATTATCTTCTTCCATGAACACTAATTACAGTAGCAAAATAACTGTTGAAACACATAAAATTTTTTCTTGCTCAAATCTTCATGCGTACCTTTGAAACTTACAAAGTAGAAACTAGATAGGCTTGAGAATAAACCCTTTGATCCACAAGATCTTACCATCAACATACTAAACTTTCCAACACACTGATCTTCATTGCTTCACAAACAACCTGTAACATATTTTATTACAATTTTCTCAATATCCTCGACATATGTAGTCTTAAAGACATTAATGCTAATAGTGTTGACATCAATGAAAACCACATATCAACAATACAACCATAAAATCCAACAATCTCCCCCTTTGGCATTGATGGCAACACATGACGTGAAAAATACCATCAACACAACCAAAATTTCTCCAACAATCTCCCCCTTAGATATTACTCTTGGTATCCAGACATAAAAACCCAACCAAAATAACCCTGGACAGAATAACCTGGTCACAATAACCCAAGGATAAAATAACATAGAGTCATAATAACCCAATCCAAAATAACTCGTGGTCAGAATGACCCATGGAAAGAATATAAAGAAAGGAAAACAAAATTTACTAGCTTGATTTAAAATGACCATGGGTTATTTTGACCACAGATTATTCTGTCCATGGCTTATTATTACCTTTGTTTATTTTTTCCTTGGGTTATTTTTACCAAGTTATTCTATCCAAGGTTATTTTGGTTTCGTTATTATGTCCTACAACCATTACTCTTCTCTCCCTTAGTTCTTTCCAAAGTTTTTCATACTATTCTTCTCCCCCTTTCTTTTTAACTCTTTCAAATTTTTTCACATTACTCTTCTCCCCCTTTGAAATCAATGGCAAAGATACAAGCTCTGAACCACATATTTGAATCATCTAACTACTCCCTCTGAGTAGCAGCCACCACAACATCAATCTGAATCAAGATATGACTATGAAGTGCACAGACTGATGCAATTTCTTGCACCTTAGTTCTGATTAGGAGGCTTAATCACCCCTAAATTCCCTTTGAGGTACTAAAAAGTATCCTTAGACAAAGGCTTAGTAAATATGTCTGCAATATGTTCCTTAGTAGGCACATACTCTAGTTTGACTTCCTTATCACTCAATTTGTCTCTCAAAAAGTGGCACTTGATAGATATAGGTTTGGTCTTTGAAAGCAACACCGGATTCTTAGAAATGTGTATAGAACTTGAATTATCATAGAATATGTCAATAGGTTCATCATACACAACTTTGATATCTTTCAACATCTGCTTCATCCACAATACTTGAGTACAATTATTAGCAGTAGCAATATATTCTGCCTCTGTAATAGATAAAGAAATGACATTTTGTTTTTTACTTAACCATGAAATTGGCTTCTTTCCCAAGAAAAATGCACCACCACTACTACTTTTCATATCATTCACATCTCCTACCCAATCAGCATCAGTAAAGGCACTCAAAGTAAGATCATCATCTTTAGGATACCATAGGACAAAATCAATTGTTCCTTTTAAGTTTCTAAAAATTCTCTTCACAGCAGTTACATGAGATTCCTTAGGATCAACATGAAATCTAGCAACAATGTATACAACAATCATGATGTCTAGTCTAGTTTGAGTGAAGTAAAGCAATCCACCAAGCATTGATTTGTATTTAGTTTGATTTTCCTTTCGAGAATCATCTTCTTGTGTCAACTTACATCCGGTCACCATGGGTGTACCAACTGGCTTTGAATCTTTCATACAAAATTTCTTTAGCAATTATCTCACATACTTGGACTAAGATATAAATATTTCGTTATCTAATTGAGTAATTTTCAATCCCAAAAATAATTCCATCTCTCCAATCATTGACATCTCAAACTCATTCTACATATCATTAGAAAACTTCATGCACAAACCATCATCTACTCCAAAAATAATATCATCAACAAAGACTTCCACAAACAATTCTTTATCATCATCAGTTTTTAAATACATATTAATATCAGTAGTACCTTTGTTAAATCCAAGCTTCAACAAGTACTTATCTAATCTGGAAGACCAAGCTCTAGGGGCTTGTTTGAGTCCATACAATTCTTTCTTCAACCGACATACCATATCTCCTTGATCAATCAATTGAAATCCATCAGGTTGTTCAATATACACCTCTTCTTCTAATTCACCATTTAGAAATGTTGACTTGACATCCATCTAATAAACTTTGTAGTTTTTGTAAGCATCATAAGCAAGAAATAGTCTCATAGCTTCAATTCTAGCAACATGAGAAATTTTTTCTTCAAAGTCAATTCCTTCCATCTGAGAGTATACTTTGCATACCAGTCTTTTTTTTTTCTGATAACTTCACCTTGTTCATTCAGTTTGTTTCTAGAGACCCATTTAGTTCAAATTACATTTTTGTCTTTAGGTTTAGGAACACAAATCCATGTATTATTCTTCTCAATTTGTTGTAGTTCTTCTTCCATTGCTTTAATCCAATGTTCATTCTTGCATGCTTCATTGACATTACTTGGCTCAGTCTTTGAAATCAAACAATATTCTTCTGTAATTATTCTCCTAGTCTGGACACTTTGCTCTTATCTCCTATAATCTAATTTTCTGAATGATTTAATTTTACATACCTTGGAGTCTTAGAGTTTTCTTGAATTCCAGGCTCTTCTGATCTCTCTTTCGTGCTTTCACTAGTCTCTCCTTCTTCTTGATCTTCTTCATTCACCAGGACGATTTGAACTTGATTTGAAGTCTAAATATTGTTAGTATTATCATTATGATCATCAGAATCATATCCACAGGTTCTAGAGGGTCTAGCAATGTCTTTATCAACCTTAACATTAGCACTTTCAACCATTTTTTCTTCAATATCTTGTTGTAGCACCGATAGGCCCTACTCTTAGTAGAATAACCAAGAAATATTCCTTCATCACTTCTAGCATCAAACTTTCCTATATCTTCATCTCTTCTAATATAGCATTTACTCCCAAATATTTTGAAATATTTAATAGTAGGCTTCTGACCAAACCATAGTTCAAAAGGATTCTTACCATTATTACCTTTGATTTGTACCTGGTTGATGATATAAATAATAGTACTCATAGCTTCTCTCCAACAAATATGAGGGTCATTTCCTTCTAGCATCATAGTCCTAGCAGCATCTAGAACTATCTTGTTCTTCGTTTCCACAACTATATTTTATTGAGGTGTTGGTGGTGCAGATAGTTGTCTCTTTATCACATGTTCTTCACAAAAAGAATCAAACTCATTGAAAGTGAATTCACCACCTCTATCTGATCTTAGACACTTAATCTTCGTACTTGTCTCTATCTCAACCATAATTTTAAAGATCTTGAACTTCTTTAGAGCTTCAGATTTCTCCCTTAAGAAAGTAACTCACATCATCCTAGAGTAATCATCAATAAGCAACATGAAGTACCTATAACCTTGTAGACTTTTCATTCTAGCAGGACCACACAAGTAAGTATGCACAAGCTCCAACAATTCATTTGAACAATGTTGTTTGCTCTGAAATGAAATTATATTTTATTTTCCTAATTGACATTCCTTGCATATGACATTAGTAGGTTTCACCAACTTAGGAAGATCTCTCATGGCCTGTGAGGAACTTATCTTGATAATATTGTCAAATTTTACATGACACATTCTTCTATTCTACAACCAAATCTCATCAACTTGAGCAATTAGACAACTTTTACTAGAAGCATTTAGATGAAATATGTTACCTTTTGTTTTATTACCTGAAGCAATCACATTTCAAGAACTTCCCAATATTCTACACTTTCCATCTTTGAATTGAAGATTGTATCCCTTATCAACCATCCGTCCAACACTCAAAATATTATGCTTCAAACCTTCAACATAAAGAACATCATTAGTATTATGCTTACCATCAAAAGAAATACATCCTCTACCATGGATTATACCACCATTTTTATCTCAAAATCTTACAACACCACCATCATACTTTTCCAAGCTTATAAATTTTCTTTTATCACTTTTCATGTGATGTGAACATCCACTATCAATTACCTATTCATCTTTTTCTTCAACTTGAGCAACTAGGGATTTCTCCACTTTTGTACAGCTAGCAGATTTAGTAGACACGAGATTATTTTCCTTGATAGAAATAAACACAAAATCATCTTCACTTGCATTCCATTTGTTAGATTCATCATTTATCACACCTTCATCAGTAGCTCAATAAAACTTCTTTTGAAATTTAGCTAGCTTGTAAGGTCTTGGCTTAGGAACTCTTTTTGGACACCTTGATGCAAAATGATCTATCTTATTGCAAGAAATGAATTTTATAGGAAACTTTCCTTTATACTTACCTTCTCCTTTGGCTTCCATTTTGACAATAAGTTCTTCAAGCTAATTCAATTCTCTTTCTTCTTCTTCAATTTGTCTCATTTCTTCCTCATATCTGAATACCTTAAAAAAAATTTCACCCGGATCATATCTCTGCTTGTCTCTCTCGGAAGTAGTAACTTTAAATGCAGATTTTGTCTTAGGAAGGGCATCACCAAATTCCCTCAACCCAAAATTAGTAAGCCTACCAACTAACATATCTCTGGTTACATTTATCACAGTCTAGAGCTCTTCAATAGTCGTGGCTTTAACTTTGTATGCAGTAGGTACAGATCTAAGAGATTTAGCAATAATCTTTGATTCATCTAACTATCCACCAACACATCTGATGCCACACACAAGTTCATTCACTCTTTGCATGAAAGTAGAAATATTTTCATCATCACCCATTTTCAACATTTCATATTTCCATTTTAGACTTTATAGCTTAGCAATATTTACATTTACATCACCTTCATACAAGGTTTCCACATTTTTCCAAATATCATAAGCAATCTTCAGCTCCATAACATTTGTCATCTCAAAATCAGTCAAAGTACTCAACAATGCTTCCTTAACTCTAATATTATATTCAGCATCCCTAATCTCAATACTAGTAGTAGGACCATTTTGAGGAATAACATACCTATTACTTGTAATGTTATAGTAGGATTCACCAATGCATCTTAGATGACACTCCATTCGAGTCTTCCACAAAGAATAATTTGTTCCATAAAATCTCAAACTATCCTTCTTGTATGTTGCCATCCCGGATCACCTCAAGCTATTAAGCTTCTTCCAAGGAACCTAATCTAACACCAATTGTTAGCAATACAAGGGCAGACAACTGAGAGGGGGGGTGAATCATTTGTCAAAGAGTTTTAGATTTATTCACTTATTAACCTTTATTCTAAGATCTGATTAATAAAAAAGAAAGCATGAATACACAAAACACCAAAAACACACATAACACCAATATTTTTTTGTGTGGAAACCTTGTTAGGGGAAAAATAACGGTAGAGGTTAATCCATAAGTTATACCCTGTTAAAAGTATAAGAAGAATAAATAAGGAATACACATGCATTCAGGAACACTGCCTAGAGCTCACTGCTCAAAGGAAGAATCATTGTCTTACATAGAATATTCAAATTAAATCCATCTAAAGAATTTGAACTAAGAAAGTAGCATTTTCTAATGTTTGAGTACAGCTCTAGTTAAGTAGATGAACACTTCTTCACTCTTCTTCACACTTTGATCTTCTTTCAAATTATTTGGACCTTATTCATACATATCACTCACACACTTTGCATTACTCACTCTTACACACACACTTACACACTCTTCTCAAATGAAGAAACAATCACTTATATATATCCGCAACAATAAATTACATTGCTTCATGTCGGCTTCAACAAAATAATAGAATGAATGCAATCTGTCAACCCAAAACAATAAAGATTATTAATGCACATCAACCAAGGTTGGCCACAACATAGTAGAGACCCAAAACAATTTCCTTGAACATGAAACATCTTCAAATATTCTTCCTCGAAGATCCACAACACGCTTCAATCACCTTGTCGGCCATGAACATAAAAAAAATGAACATGCAAGAGAAAATCTCTGACCACGAGCATAATGATCAGATGTACAACATAGATAGAGCATGATCAAGAAATATTCACAAACACTTTAGGAACATATGCAACAATTCAGATTACCATATACACATTATCTTCTTCCATGAACACTAGTTATAGTAGAAAAATAACTATCGGAACACATAAACTTATAACTTGCTCAAATCTTCATGCGCACCTCTGAAACTTACAGAGTAGAAACTAGATAGGCTTGAGAACAAACCCTTTGATTTGAAACATATTACCATCAACATACTGAAATTTCCTGCACACTGATCTTCATAGCTTCACAAACAACCTGTAACATATTTTATTACAATTTTCTCAATATCCTCGACATGTGCAGTATTAAGGACATTAATGCTAATAGTGTTGACATCAATGACAACCACATATCAGCAATACAACCACAACATCCAAAAATATGAACATTGATGGATTGTCAATTTATTATGATGGACTCCTAAAGATTGACCTAATGCTTCAAGGCACATTTATTATGGCCTTGCCTACGTAAGCACAGAGATAACATAGTTCAACAAGTGTTTTTGACTTTTTTGATGTTTTAGACCTCTTTAGGGATTTTAATCTGATTTGGATATTTTTAGAAATTTTCAAGATGATTCGAATGTTTTTGGATTTCCATGATGTTTTGAAATGTTTTCAGATTTTCACAATGATTTGAATGTTTTTGGATTTTCACAATGTTTGAAATGTTTTCAGATTTTCACAATGATTTGAATGTTTTTGGATTTTCACAATGTTTGAAATGTTTTTGGATTTTCACAATGTTTTGAATGCTTTTTTATTTTCACAATGTTTTGAATGTTTTTGAGATTTTGAACTTTACAAGTTTTGGATGTTTTTTAGAATTTAAACTTTACAATTATTTTTATTTTTTGGGATTTGAAATTTGTAAGTGTTTCAATTTTTAGGTATTTTGATGATTTTGCAAATGATTTGACGTGACATTGAAACACATGTTAGATGTGATTGATATATAGTTGGATAAGGAACATATTATTCATCAAAATGTGCCATGGGATATTGATTTGGATATTTGCTTATGAATTTTTTGACCAATTTGATTTCATGTTTGCAAATGTCTAGATCACAACATGAGTTAGAGGATATAGATCAAGACTTATTCCTAAAGCAAGATGTAAGTATCTCTCCCCAATGTTTAGCAATGTATGAAATGATATGGGTGATGCATGAATAAATGGTGGATGGATGGATGAAGGGTATGTAAAGGATGCCAAGGATTATCTTGTAATAAGATAGTATGCTCATTTAGATAATGCTTCATGGCTCAAATAATTCTAGATTACATAGGATCATTGATAAGGACCTATGCTAAGATTTTTCCAAAATCAAGTTTGAAATGTATGCCAAATCTTTGTCAAGATCAAGATAATTCAAAAGATGAATGGAAATGAATTAGATAATAGACCATGGATGAATGGAATGTTGGATTTATAATGGATGGGATGAGACACTTCCACCTAAAATGGTGTATGAGATGCTCAGTTCTACTCATGATACCTATTTTCCAGGTTTTCATCATGGTACTTGTCCAAAGTACCATCGTAGTGGTTTTCACTAGATGACCATTTTTTTCTTGACTATTTTCTTGATTTATTTTGATTTTTTGGAATATTTATGATCATGTTGAACCACCCAATGGTGCTGGTGTTGTTTTCATGATGTTCCAATGATATCCTACTTGGAGGAGTTGTTTTGCTAAGATATGGGCACTTGAATGTAACCCTCGGATTCTCTTATATATTTTTCAATACCAAAGTTAACCTCATATAGATGGACACATTACGATAAAGTGCCCTTAGAGTCCTTATGATAAAGAGTTGTCGCGAAAACATGGCTGATGTGATATTTGGATATCTTGGATGTCAAAGTGGATGGTGAAATGCATTGAGAGGTATGAGATGCAGATGGATTGGTCAACAATTTGAAATATTTTGATTTTCCAACGTTGGGAGGATGAGCAATGATGGGTGGATATGGAAATTCGATTAGGACCAGCTTCTTCATATACTTTTTAGGTTGCTCTTGAATCTTTATTTTGAATCATTGGATATTTTTTATGAATGAACTTCCCTTTTTTATTTTTCCCCATAGTTTATTTGATTAATGGAGTTTGATAGGGATAATTTTCTTACTTTTTCTTTGGTATCCATTTGTATTTTTTTTGTCCATTATGCCTCCCTGCTTGTTTTGCTTCAATAAATTTCTCCTCTCTTTTCTATAGACCTTTGTTTTGTGGTTGGTCTCAATTAGAGGGTGGAAATTGTGTGGATGACGATTCATTATATGGATAGTTTTAGTGTTAGTAGAGGTTTCACCATAAGGATTGTTCATGCTCCCCATTTTGGTGTTTACACTAGATAAAGTTACCCTCAATATTATAGATGTATCATTGGCATGATCATTTTGCTTGATTGTTGTAAAATCAAGACCTTGTTGCTCAAAATAGTTGACTATATTTTTTGATTTCAAGATAATATGTTCCTATAAATATAATCCTTTGTTTTGATAATGCTTGATATCCTCATACCACTATTGTATTTGGCTCCAATTTTGATGAGCGTTTATTGGAATATCGATAATATATTGTCAGAATACCGATGAACCATTGAAATAATTTTTGTCACTTTCCCAACTAGCTTTAAAATGTCAAAATCATGACTCAGCTTCATTGGTTGCCGCAACAAAAAAGGGCCCTGGTGTTCGTCAGAATATCGACGGACATTTTTTCAATCTAGCGATGAACCATAGCCAAACACAAGTGGCATGCCTTTTCCAAAGCATCGGATGAACAACAGAAGTTCATCAAACTTGTGACAAAATAGGAAATTCATTACGATGAAAGTTTCGTCGGATGTATTACAAATTTGTCAGACGTTTTTGGAGGTTCGTCAAAAGTTTGACGAAACAATGCAGATTTTAAAAAAAAAAACTATTTGTTCAAATGTAGGCATATCAATGAAAGATCAAGACTGTTACAGTGATCAACATTGCCTGAAAAGATCAAATGCATGCATGAAGTTTGATGAATTACCTCCAATGAATTTTGGGACAATATCGCCACTAATAATAAATTACTATTTAATTTTAGGGATCCTTTAGCCCTGAATAGGGATTTTATCTATTTCCATTGATTATCTTTTTAATCGAATCACTATGAGTTGATTCTGCGACCTAATATGCATGTGCCTTTTCAAAGGCTTATTGAGGCCCAAAATAAATTTTGTGCCTCAACAAGCCTTTTAAAAGGTGCATGCATATTAGGTCATAGAATGAACTTGCAGTCATCCGATTTAAAAGCTAATTGATGGGTTTACCAACTTAAACCTCTGAAATTACCCTATAACCATTAGATTTAGAAAGATCAATGGTTAATAATTTGCAACTTGTAGACCTAAGACATTTCATTCACTGATAACCACCCTCTCCACCAATGGATACCTATCCTCCGTTCTATCGGTGGAACGCCATATAATGTTTCCTCAATGCACCATAGTTCCTTTGATATACTTTATGCATTCGATAATTCATGCCCATGGTTATAATTCAAGGTTACTTTTGTTGACAACTTGACTCTATCAGTATATCAGAAGAGCACCTTAGGAGTCAACTCGATAGAGTATTGTTACATTGATACTAGGTTGTGAGCTATTTTCATCAGGCCATTGGCAGGATTGTGATGGGGGTTTCACCGATGAAGCATTGTTAGGCCAATGGTATTGAATTTTGTTAGGAATGGGGAAAGCACTACATCACTACAGATTTTCAAAGGCTTATTGAGGCTCAAAATTTGTTTTGGGCCACACGATTAAATCTAATCATGTGGCCCAAAACAAAAAAATTTCCTCAACAAGCCTTTTAAAAGGCACATGTGTATTAGGTCATGAAATGAACTTGCATCCATCCAATTTAAATGCTAATCAATGGGCTTCCCAACTTAAACCTCCGGAATCACCCTATAACCGTTATATTTAGAAAGATCAATGGTTAAGAATTTGCAACTTGTAGACCTAAGATGTTTCATTAACCAATAGCCACCCTCTCCACTGATGGACACCTATCCTTCGTTCTATCAATGGGATGCTAGATAATGTTTCCCCAATGCACCATAGTTCCCCAAGTATACTTTATGCATTTGATAATTCATGCCCATGGTTATAATTCATGGTTACTTTTTTGGACAACTTGACTCTATCGGTATATCGGGGGAGCACCTTAGGAGTCAACCCGATAGAGTATTGTTACACCAATACTAGCTTGTGAGCTATTTTCATTGGGCCATTGGTGGGACTGTGATGGGGGTTCCATCGATGAATCATTGTTAGGATGATGGTATTGAATTTTGTTAGGAATAGGGGAAGGACTACGACACTATGAAATTTAAAATTTGTTTATGGATGCAATGTAGGCTATAATATGGATCTTGTCACACAAATTTCTACAATTTGCATTGTTCATAAAATCAAAGTGTGGTATATTTTTGTGATTATTGATAAAATTTGATAATTGATGCCCATGGTTATAATTCATGGTTACTCAAAGGATAATTTGCAAGATAGTCATAGACATTGTAAAGGACAATGAATAAGGTTTCAAATTATTACTCAAAGAGAAACTAGTAACCTAATCCTAATATTTGAACTCCATTGCATAAAATTTTATTGAAAAAGGAAAGTATTGTGCACTTGAATACAAAAAAATCATCTTACAAATTTGCACAACAAGCACAACCTACGAACTGGATTCTAATTTTGCTAACAAATAAAAATTCAAACTAGTGAATATTAAACTACACACTAGAATCTAATTTTGTGGAAAATGAGAAATTTGGTGAGAAAAAATACGTGCAGTGCATCTTGGATACTTAGCTAGTGTACTAAAAACTAGGATTGCAAACCCAAAATTATTCTCACTCTGGAAATTCAATAGAAAAATATAGAATTTTATCCTGGATACTTAGCTCTTAGATAGTCAATAAAACAATATGAGCATGATTATGAATGGTTTTACCTAGTCCCACTCTTGATCTCCATGTTTGAGAGCCTTCTCTTTAAGATCCCATGAATCCACTTTGATCCATTGCTTCCAAAAGAGATATTAATGTGTAAACAAGGAGCCACATTTAGATAAATCGGTTGTTGATTTCTTCTAAGAAATTTAGAGACTATAAAAAGAAGATACCTAATGGGGATCATGTGGGATTCCTACAGAAATCACTGGAATATGGCCTTGAGCAGAAATGAAAAAATTGGATTAGCTTCACAGTAAATCCTAACAACATTACATTGAGGCTCCTCTTTATTAAGTTGATGGTATGAAGAACCAGATCCATATCCTCCTTGAGATAAATATCATATTGAATAGAAAAACATAGTGACACAAGTAATCTGAATTGTGAGATAAAGCCTCCAAACCCTCTATGGAAACATGAATTTTACCAGATAATCAAAAAATGTAAATTTAAGTAATACCCAAGAAAAATAATTTCATACAATGTAGCTACACACAGAACTTATAGATGGGACTAATCTTCCTCTTCTGGCTCTCCTTCTTATTCCATTTGAAGAGGACAACCTCTACCCCTTGAGTTAGCTATGTAATTTTAGCATTAACAAATAAAAATATTTTTAGCACAAGAAACAATCCTCATGCATCTAAACAAGCACCTGTAAGACAAGCACGAAAATCTAAGTTTATCACAATCAAGTAAAGATTAAATCCTTATAATCAATCACAGTAACTAGAAAGTATTAATTGGATCAATAAGAAGAATCAAATAATTAGGGTTGGGCACTATATAAACCACTACTATCACAACTATTGAAACATGCTCAGGTACTGGGTCCTCGCCCCTAGATTAAATTAAGGAAAACATTATTGTAAACACAATATGTATAGAAGAATATGAATGTAAAGGAAAATTGATATTAACAAAACATAAATGTAAATAAAAGTAGTGTGAGCAAAAAATGAATCTAAATTGGTCTTGAACAAATAAAATCATACCCAATTAACATTAAGTTATAATGACCTTGTACTAATTTCCATTGTCAATCTTGAAGGTTACTTTGATGCCTTCTGCAGAAACTCTCTGGCCATGAGGCAAGATAAGGCGGGAAGACCAAGTGTATATTGATGACTTCCTGACAATCAAAAAGAAACAAGCAACTAGTCAACCCTATTAGAAAAAAATAATCTTATGAATTGATTTTATTTGTTTTACTGGCTAGTGGATAGTGGACCTAGTTCTCTTGAATTGAGATACTACTAAGATGTGTTGACTGCTGATTTTAGACTACCAATATTTTGCTTCATCTCTATAAGTTACTTTTGTCTTAAATATATTCAAAATAACTCTACAAAAAAATTCCTTGATCTCTTAGAAATTATGCAGATTATTTTGTTAATACTTCTCCATTTTGATAATTTCTTTCAAAAATTCATAGAAATTTATGTAATGCCATATTTGAAACTTACATATTTTAATTTTAATAGTTCTGTAATTATAGGATATGATTCTAACAATTGTGAAATGCATTGTTAATATACTGGATGAATGAAGTAAACTATGCAATTGGCAGGTGGAAAGCCAAATTCCTTAACCCTTGTCAACATCCTTCTTGCCTATTCTAAAACATGTGCTTTGGAACAGGGCATGAAAATCCATCTAAGTATAATGAAAAGGAGATTTTTGTCAGATATGTCAGATATTATACTACAGTAAGTTGAATGAATGTAAGTAGAGAAAGTTTTGCATACCTATAGATGGTACGAAATTTCATGGTTAAGTGGAAGCCTTCCATCAACAACAAGATCCAAGTATCTCTGTATCTATCTTAATCGAGCCTCTAAACCCTTCAGAGCTGTGAAATTTTCCACTAACCTATTATGCACAAAAGTCAAATTTTAGAGTTATATCACCACTAAAAACAAAAGAAACAAAGCTTTGAAACCAACTCCACACACAACACAATGTGGTATTCATACAAAACCATACAAATAAACTAAACTCAGAACATTGGAATGGAAAAAACTTCAAATTATGATGTAGAGCATGGATTCACTTTACTCAACTAGAGGCACATTTCAAAATAATGGGTTCTTCATCTAAAACATTTGTACGAGGTTCAAATAGTAAAGATATTGATGAAATATGGAGGAATTCAAAAGATACTTGGATGTAGTTGGATTGAAGGTCGTAAATTGGTACATGTTTTTTGTGTAGGAGACATAGCACATCCACAAACATGGCAGAGCTATGCAAAGTAGGAGAAATTGGCTTGGAAAATGAAGGCATCAGGGTATAAAGAATCATTTTTCTTCCACCATAGTGAAAAGTTAGCACTTTCTCTCATCTTTGCATATTGGTTTGATGCTTCAAACGATGCATTTCTTATATTGAAAAGTGCATTACCTTATTGAGCTTCTCTTTGTTTCGAGGATAATTTAATATTCTCTACTTAACAGGTCCAACCACATGATGGTGAAATCTCATTTGGCCCCTCCCCCCCTCACATCACTCTCAATTCCCCATACCTAATCATATAACATTAATCATTCATTCATCCATTAATAACATATAACATTCATTCATTCATCCTGCATTAATAACATATAACATTCATTCATTAACATATAACATTCATTCATTAATATATTTACATTCATTCATTCATCCATTAATAACATATAGCATTCATTCATTAACATATAACATTCATTCTTTCAGTTTTTACATATTATCAAAAATATGGTTGTCATAATATGATTACAATCACTTTTTTTTTGTTTCTTTTTTGTAGCTAAAAGGAGTTGAAGTGGAGTATTGTTTTCTAGATCATTTGTTCCCCCTTCATTTTTTATGAGTTTTTCTTGTTATCTTAATGTATGCCTAGTCGTGTACTCACGACGTGGACATCGCTGCAAGGGGGGGTTTGCTGCAATAGCAAAGAAATGTTAAATTGATATGTTTTATTATTATTGTTACAATTATTTCATTAATTAAAATAACATTAGAGTGGTTCTCTTTACCTAATGGGGCCACATCATGTTCTTGATATTGTCTTATAGCCTCATGTTCAACATGCTAAACACCCTCTAAATCCCGATCTAGAGTTGAAACGCGAAAGGTTACATTAATTAATACACTAATTGCAATAAAATATGTTTAAAAGAATATTAGAGTGGTCCTCTTTACCTGATGGGGCCACATCATGTTCCTGATCTTGTCTAGCTTGATCATGCTCAACATGCTCTAAAGTTGAAACATGAAAGGTTACATTTATTAATACACCAAATGTAATTAAAGATGTTTAATTGTATTAATCCATACCGTGTTTTGTATAACACATGAATACATTTAGTACTGGGATGTACACCATGACCTTCATTTAAAGGTTGTGCTCCACCCTCACCAAGATGCATTCCAATGTCATGTGCAATATTATCATTGCTTGTCTGTTTAAAAAAAATAGGCACATAATTACTTTATGGTGGAAATTAATATTGAATAGACTACACAAGTATTTAATTTTAAATAAACTTTATTGAGTTTATTTACCTGCATGCTGGATGTAGTGGAAGATTATGTTTGCCTAGTCAAGACTCTTAGGCATTCAACCATGACTCAATAGCCTTGTTGGAAGGCAATCTTCAGGTCCTCTTCTGTGAGCACTCTGTCGAATTTAGATCCCTTCATTTTGGATAAGATCATGATTTTTTCTGTTATGGTGTGATAAAACCAAAATTGTTTGCAATTTATTATTTGGATGCAATATTTCATTTATTGATACTTACAATTCATGCGGTTAATTTCATATAACCACTAGAGCCAAGTTTGTGTTGCCTGTGTTTTTCTAGTCTTTCCTTTGTTGCCTTCGATGTGTCGGGCAGCCTATGAAAAGTTTGAAATAAGTTAGATTATGTAAAAATAAAGAGTAATCAATATATAATTATATTGTTGATAGTATCACATACCTTCCTTGGCCCGATGGTGTCTTTCCTTTTTTCTTTTCAGCCTTATCCTTTCCATCCGACACCAGGTCCTTCCACTCTCTCTCTGAAATCATGGGGAGACATTCATACTTTTTGTTCTTCTCTAAATGTGACCTATATTGGTCTCTCACATAATTTAGATAGGTACCATCTTTCTTAAGGACCTTGGTTCGGTTGAATGTTTTATCACTGACAAGCACAACTAAACAGTTAATGAGCTCATCTTTTATATCTTGATTTTGAGCATTCCACCATGTACATATGGTGGACCCGAAGAGCTCCAATGTAATATCACTTAGATGTTTATAAAAAAAATCATTTCCTGAAAAATGATCATGGGATCATTAGTCTAAAAAGAGTGATCAATAAGTAAATTTCAATTGGATTATATATAATAATAATTAAAACATTTTAAAGTACCTTGGAACTTCTCTATGGGAATGAAATCCTCGGTCACCACAAACTTGACCGGAGATGTTATCGTACTAGTAATACGGGAAGATCTAGGAAATGTTTGCATCATTAGGTACATGTCCCGGTGCATGTTTTGACATGTTTTCATTGCCATAGGGTTCACTACCTAATATCTGCATGGTATATGTTGCCGACATTTTAGTTGGCAATATAGGCACAAATTATGGGGTCAGATGATGTGATGTATGCACAGGAAGATCAGGATTGACACTTGTACCAACCCCTACACCCCGAGAAAAACTTGCAGTACCCTAATCATGGCTAGCAACATCATTACGACACAAATAATCTTGTAAAAACAACACATGTTTTAGTTCATGACATAAAAGAGTACAAAATATAAAACCATGAATGAACTTATGTTATAATTAAAGATCTCATGACAACTTACTTACAAGTTATGTGCTCTCTCAGTCAATATTTTAACCCTTTTTCTTATCTCATCTATTTGAGGCACTATGAATACCAATTTAAGGATTTCTTCATTGCAATTTTTTTGGGCCTTCCTCATCATATCCACAAGGTTTACGAAAAATGTGATGTCATCATCGCATAATAGTGACTGCACCTCCCTATGGATGCTCTTCTCTACTTCTGGTGCCTTTCCCTGATCAATCAAATACAACAAGAATATTAAAACATTATCAAAATTAACCCAATAAACTCATGAAAAAAACATAATAATGATTTTTTTTGCTCGTATTTAATTTGTACAATTACAGTGAGGTAAAACTGTCGAGTAGAAGTGCTTGAAGATGCATCACGATCTAGGCTCTAGGCCAGAGCCTTCCCCGTATGATTAATGTCCCACTGTGACAAAAATTAAATATCAAAATACATTACCGAAATGAAACCAATAGACTTACGAAAATAAATAAATTATAAAATATTATATTAGAGTAATTAATTGGAGGTTGTGTAAAATGGTATATAGTACATACCACCCCCATGGTAATTGTATTTGTATCTAAGTGATTCAAATTGTAATTGATTAGAAACTCTTCCCCTGCAGTTATTGATTTTATTGCACATACTTATACACAGTTTCCCTTGCACGCCTAAAATATGAAATTGGGTTGCTTATTTGTTGACCCAGGTCATGTACTGTTTATAAACCTTGCAATATTCCTAGATTATTTTGGCCTTTTGTCAATGTACCTAGCCACTCCTTTATTTTTATCCTTATCTTTTAGCTATATATAATTTGTTGACAGTGCAAACCTATGCATACTTTGTGTCTATCAAACCAACTGTATCCAATCTTTGTAACTGTAATAGGGTCCAACGTACTCCGTCAATTCAGTAACTTTGTCATAATATACCTTTATGCCATCCATTCAAAATATCCCCAAACCATGTAATGACAATGGTGTTATGCGATATATCCTCTCGTTGACACAAAAATCAATGTTTATTGGAGGAAGTTCCTTGGGTACCCATTATTTCTATAGATATTTTATACCTCAAGGGCACCTCGATGTCACCTATGCTCTCATCATCATAAGAACATGACCCCCCTTTAGCAAGAAAATATTCCATGTGTTTACAAAATTTTCTTCTAATATTTTGACCTCTAGTTGATCTCCCTCTTTTAAACCTACTACATGTCTCACTTTCCTCTTCTCTTCTTGAATTTCCCTCGCTCGAGGAAGATAGATCTGACAAATACCTATTTGGTGGTACCTGCACTCATACGAATGTTGGATGTAGTTATTTCATGGTGATGTGATCCCAAGGTGACATTATGATTAATCTATCATTTCATCACTAGAATTTGGCAGGTTATAAGGTAATCAAGTCTTGATAGATTGCAAGTTATTGTTACTACCATCCAAATGTGTCCATCACAAATCAAATATACTTAATGTTTTAACTCTCAAAATTTGTAACAAGTATTAAATGTGAATATGGTCCACTAGTTACACAATCAAGGCCTCAAATGTATTCTCTAATTGTAATCAAAGGACTTTTGTTCTTCATTCAATTAAATAAACTTGAAGGGAAACACTACCAAGTGGTTTATTGGACACCTACATGACTAAAAATAGCAAAAAATTTACATTTAATTTTGATATGTCTAAGTGTTTAATGGGGAGGGAAAGTGTACTAGGCTTGGTTAAGTCATCATAATTTTATGCTTTGGCAATAAAAATTGTTTAACTCATCTTAAATCTTCCTATGTCTAATTGCTAGGAGATTTTTGGTATGTTTTAAGGTAGGATGAGTGGTTGCATCAGTGTTCTAGTTCTCTATGGCAAGGTTTCAACATCTTCAAATAGTGAAATTTAATGCTCATATTCATTTGAAAGAACAACATTTTGATTATGTATGATGGTAGGATTTGATAACTTAAAATAATTGGCTACCCAACAAACTTAAAGTTAAAAGAAAAAAAATCACTTTAAGGGGTTAGCACTTTCTTTCATATTTGCATATTAGTTTGATGCTTCAAATGATGCATTTCTTATCCCACTTCTATCATATTGTATTCTCATCCCATTTCAATTGTTGAAATTTTTGGAGGAGTTGATACCAAAATTTAATATCAAATATCACATTCTTGAAGCATTTTTTTGTGTTTTTACTGTTTTTCTAAAGTTCTTTTGTAATGTATGGATCCGTACAAGATTGAAATTCTCTAAGATCATTGGTATAGATAAATATATGTGTTCCCTTTCATTTTCATTTATTTTGAAGTGCTAAATCACTATTTTGTGGGAGAAAACAATCAAATACAGGGACTGCCTTGTTTTGCCTGTGTAAGGGTTTGAGGGCTAAATAGAAATGACATCCACCAATCCACCCACTATCTTGGAACTATAACTCAGTGGATTGGTGTGCAACATGGTATGATAGAGGTTCATTTCATTTATGGGTCTGTTAAAGAAAGAAACTTGGCATTGAATTGATTCCCTAGGGCTGACAGGGGAAATTTTCTTGTAAATTTGTGGTTGTTAAGTTAGGGTTTATCAATTTGATGGATATCTTGGTAGAGTCATGGTGACACTATTTGATGGTGTAATCTCTACTTTGAAACAAAAATATCTCTAACAACTCTAAGAGCTATAATGGGATGGTATTAAAGGAACCTTCATATGAATGATCTTCTAATGAAGGACCTTTCAATTAAGGTCTTCATTTGAAGGTCCTTCATACAAAGGTTCATTTTATAAAGCATTTTGCACATGAAATATTTAAAATAAAAAATAACTTCATTTGAAAGTCTTTACATGGTATCATTTTTGAATGAAGGTTCTTCATTCAAAGGTTGTGATGACATCACCTTCAAATGAAGGTTCTTCATTCAACTGGTATTTTGTAATTTTGAAATTTTGGGATTATTTTTTTGCCTCATCCCACAAGTGGGACACACTATTGTGCAATCACTCATTAACAAAGAGATGAATGTGTGATAGTAATTTAGGGTTAAAAATAAATCCATTTGAGACTTTTATAAATGAAAGGACATTTGATGCAATCATATGCCTTGTTAGAGTTTTAACTTAATAGTAAGGGCATCATGAGTAGTTTGTTAGGCCCATTCAACAATCTCTGATGCAAGGATTGAATTGTCTAGAATGTATATACTATCAAGAAAGCCAATTTTTTTACCTGTATGACTATATCTCAAGCAATAGGTTTAATCATGATGGCAATGATATTGACAAATATTTTATAATCTAGGTGTTGAGAAGCATAATTGGCCACCATCCTAGGAAAGATTCTTCATTCTCACTTTTAGGTGTTAAAATTTAACAATACCTTGATTGATGAAAGAGCCAAAAGATTCATTCTCCATGGTATCCAAGTACACATAGCAACAGTCTTCTCTTATACGGTTGGACATGATTTAAAGAACTTAGCTAGGAATTATTCATTTAACCAAAGGTTTTCTCATAATGCCATCATTGGAAAAGTATGATCAAATTCTTCTATTATGAATAATTTGAGTTCTTCAAATATTATATTCCTCTATTCATAATTTTTAAGGGTTGTGTGTGGAGGAGGTTATCACTACCAAGAAGGGAGGAGACCTTTCTGTGCATATGTTTGTGGTGGAGTTATTAAAGAAGAATTGTATGCCTCTATTTACATTCATTAGATCTAGCTTAGCCTAGCATATACTTGGGATCCTTTTCCCCTATAAACTTCCATTTGTTTGATTTTATGTTATGTAAGCATAATTCCATGCTATGTTGAAATATAAGAGGTGGAGGAGGCCAAAAGGAAATAACCCATTTTTAGTTGTACTTTCAAAAAAAATCTTATTGTTTTATGTTTTTAGCAACTTTGTGGACATAAGATTTGAGGTAGGTCATATAAAAAAGAATAACATTTTCCAACCAACAACCAAGATGTGGGTAGATTATGGGATTTTTTCCAAGACTTGAGTCTGGTCGATAAAATATTCTATGTTTTCTATCTTATATTATACTATTTTACGAGAATTGGGGTGCCAATGTACGAGAAGATCTTTGGAAACTATGCATGAAAATTATAGGTTAAAGAGAATGGGGGTGCCAAACTTACAATACTCATCATCCCTTGGTCTTTTATTTTCCCTGAGTTCCCTCAACCTCATCGTCGATGCTGGTATTGACCTTGTTTTCACTCCATCATATTCTTCCTTGGCATTAGTATTGACCTTGTTCTCACTCCTCCAAACTCTTCGTCGGCATTGGTATTGACTTTGTTTTAACTTCAAACTCTTCATCAACATTGGTATTGACCTTTCACTTCCCCAATTTGATGAGCTACAACCTGGTTTTCTTAAGTTTTAGAGTATGTTAATTATATTTAAAATTATGGTGCCATTTAGCAGGTTTTAGAGTATGTTAATTAGATTTAAAACTATGGCACCATTTAGCTAGGTTTTAATATTCTACAATATAGTTAAGTATATATTAGCTATAATTTACATAATAAATAATATAATTAGTTAAATTATTATAATTATATTTTATATTCTTTAACAAAATTATTAAATACATATAAAATTATTATAATTAATAATTAATAATAAGTATATTTTTATATAATACAAAATATAATTAATATACTATATATTTAATATAATAGTAATATTAGATTAAATTATATATAATATAATTATATTTATTATTATATAATAGTATATATAGGATTTTACCTGATATTTTAGATGATTTTACCATTACACTACATATGGTTTACCATTAAAAGGCAGTTGAAACTTGTTTTCCAACAATTCCATCCCACTTATCTTCCACATATCAATAATCACAAAAATATACCACACTTTGATTTTATGAACAATGCAAATTGTAGAAATTTGTGTGACAAGATCCATATTATAGCCTACATTCACATTGCATCCATAAACAAATTTGAAATTCCATACTCGTAGTGACGTAGTCCTTCCCCCATTCCTAAAAAAATTCAATACCATCGGCCTAACAATGCTTCATCGGCAGAACCCCCATTATAGTCCCATTGATGGCCCGATGAAAATAGCTCACAACCTAGTATTGGTGTAACAATACTCTATTGGTCTAACTCCTAAGGTGCTCTCCTGATATACCGATAGAGTCAAGTTGTCAACAAAAGTAACCATGATTTATTGAATGCATAAAGTATATTAGAGGAACTGTGGTGCATCAGGGAAACATTATCTGGCATCCCACCGATAGAATGAATGATAGGTGTCCATCGGTGGAGAGGGTAGTTATCAGTGAATGAAATGTCTTAGGTCTACAAGTTGCAATTGTGACTAGCTAAATGGAAAGAAAATTAGATAATTGTAACCAACATTTAAGTTGAAATAATTAAAAGTAACCACACTTTTTGCATGGTTGAACCAATTTAAAAATTCAGCCAAAGGTGATAGTAAGAAAATTAAAATGCACCTATATGAAATATTTAGTCTAAGAGCCAAGTTTGGACGGCAAAGTTAGTAAGAAGTAGTGTCGAAAGTAGAAAATTAATCATGAAATCATGGCTAATAAAGCATACAAAATATATTATAAAAATCAAGAGAACTTATATCTACACATAAAAACACTCAAAATAATAATTATATCATACAGTTCATTTGGGAATATATTACAATATGGATTTTACAAAGCCTTTCAAATACCTTCCCATTTGAACTACTATCTTACAAAAATATAAATAATTATTTAATAACAAAGATAAACAAGTTAGTAAGGTGAATTTATTAATGTTAATCTTAATATTACAACACCCTCCCTTAAGTTTTACATTCCAAACAACAAAACATGTTGATTGAAACAAACAAATATATATTATTTAGAAGCTTTTTGTTTAAAAAATAAATTATGAACCAAGCGTAACTCCATCAAGTTGCCTCATAACCTTCAGAATGGTGTAGCTCTCGAGTTGAATTCTTGAGTTCATGGACCACCACCTCCCTAAAATTTTGAATCAAAAATCCCTTAAACTATTGGATAATAATCCATTGCTCCATCAAGTTGTTGCATGACCCTTGGAAGGGTATAGCTCCCTAGACCCACACAATATCAAACTATCTAGGAAACAATACATATTGAGTTCACCAGATCACTATTTATTTTCTAAAAATAAACTTCACAACATATGCATTCTTCAATTATTTCAACATAAAAAAAAATAAAGAAAAAATAAAATATGCTTCTCATACAAAGACCCAACTATGAGTGAGAAGCTGACTTGAGATGATAAAAATCTTCCTCCTCTAATAATGAAGGCTCAAATAAGTATCAATACAAGTAGTATAATTAAAATAATAATCTTCAACAAAAGGATTATCTAGGAGGTCCTCATCCACAACATAATCCTCAACATAACACCATTTTATTTTTCTTTAATTTCTCCCTCAAGAACATCATTGGCTCAAGTTATACAAGTCCACACTATGTCATCCTTTTTCTTACAATAATAACATTAATTTTTATTTTTTAATTATTATTACCTCATGAGTATAATACATTCTCATGTTGAGAATCAACTTTTAAATCTTTTCCATTATTCTTTTTGCTTCTCCTAATAGGGCCAAAATCACATCTTCTTGTGTTTGAGAAGTTATTGGACTAAGCATAAAAATAACATTGTTGTATTTTCAATCTATTTAACAAAATATCCTTAGCATCTTCATCATGTAATAGATCCTTGAATTCTACCAATTTTCTAATGAGAGATTTCAAATTTCTTATGTGATTTGACATAGTGATTATATCTCTCATTTTGAATCTAAATAGTTGAAGTTTTAGGAAAAACTTCGCATTAACTATTTTTGCTCCAAATAATGTTCTTTGCTTTAACCAATAGTAGGTTACACATGATATTTTTATTTTCCTTAATATGAAAATATTGATGTAATATTTTACTATTGACAATCCGATATTGCATTTGAAGAAAAACATAGACAATTATATATTTACATCTAATGCAACATCCATTGAAATCTTGTATAGTGTGTATATTTATAAGTTTTGTTAATTTTAGGTTTAATTGACTACTACATAATAGTTTATGTGTTGAAAGAATTGTTTCCATTCTTTGTAGCTTTTACATTAGAATACAAATCATATTTAATTTCATGCCAATATACTTCTTTCATAAAGACATTTGTTTGATTTTTCCTCACTATTTTCATCTTAAAATTTTAAAAAATGTATTCTATAATATAGAATTATTTTCAAATTGGGAAAAATAGGATTCTAAGAGATATATTTAATCATAAATTTTAAAATCATAAATATCATTTAATTTGTATGTTGTAACTTCATTACTTTTAGTTAAAATAAAAAATAACTTAAAGTTATATATACATATAGTTAAATTGGCAAAGTTGTTTGTCCATTTTATTTTTTACATCTGTTAACTAAATATATTCTAATATTACACATAATCTTTATTCGTATTATATCTATTCACTGTAATATTTCCATTGTGAATAGATTGTTGTAAAAAAAATCACATCACTTAAGTCTGTTTAGTTCGCAAAGATAGACCCACCTAGGTTTGGCAGCACCTGAAGAGAAGAAGGTTCAAATCATTTGGCCTTGTTTGTTACCCTACAATGTATCAAGAGATTGGAAACCTCTTGAGGTGTTCTTACCTATTTTTTTGAGAGCTAACAGCCTCCAAACCTCCAAATCCACAAAAAGATTCCACTTGTACGACCAAATTCTTGCCAAACCCAAAAACCCTTGTTTTAGGCCAAAATCATGAGGGCTTATTCAATCTCCTACTTCCACAACCTCCCAGACCTCAAAAATAACTCAGAAACAACCCATTAGGTCTGCACATGGATAAAAATTCATAAAATCAGATCTCCCATACATATTTTGTTGAAACCTAGGCTTGAACCTCTCATTTCACATGATTTTCTTCACAAAACTCTTGAGGAAAACATCTATACATTATTTATTTCTCATCCTATGACCTATTCATGCATCCTAAAATTACAACAGTATCCATGGGGCCTCTCACACAAGCTAAAGTAATCACAAAAAGTGTAAGATCCCCTATATATCATGTTTGGACTACAAAACCCTCAAAAACAAGGTAATCGGGTTGTATGCAAAGAAATGAAGATTTCTAACTCAAATCAATTCCTTAAGCCCTCAAATCAGATTAAAATCAAAGATTACACATATCTTCATGACATGGAATTTATTTCACATAAAAATATGGTTGTATGTGACTATACAATGCTGCAAAACAGGAAAAATACAGAAATTTTGAAGGAAAACAGAGATTTTGGAATGTCAAGAGCTTGTATTTTAAATCCTCAACCATAAACAACCTTTAAAATTATCACTTTATGCCTTTTAAAGTCCTTTCCACCTCAACCACTGAACAACCACCTCTACAACTGACTTTTTAATCTCTTATGATCACATGAAACATAAAACACACTAATTTCAAGGTTGTTAACATCACTATTGAAATGTTTTAATTTTTTGACCTTTCATATGTATTGAAATTCCTAGGAAACCTCTAAGACTATGATAGTGTCTTGAAAATAGCCTTATTATTGAAATGACACTAACCTTGTACCCGTTTACATGTAAATTCTCCAAATTTCCTTAAAAAGGCTACAAAACTCTTTAGTGTAAGACTCAAACTCATAACTCAAAAATTCACCTAGAACATGACTAATGGTCTTGAGTGACCTTATTCAAAATAAAAAATTCTCCAAATGCCTAAACCAGCCTATTGACCTCCCTAATTATCATCACATGATTAAGCATAGAAGATGAGGTGTAGGTGCTCCTGCACCACTACCCCATCCAAAATTTGCTCACATTACACAAAGCCAAAATGTTTGTCCAAGATAATCCAATCAAATCCTACCTTATGTGTCCTAGTAATCAAATTGGAGATGATCCTAAAAATGAAATTTTAAAGGGTGATTGGTCTAAAAAATCTAAATGACTTTGCAATTATTTCACTACTACGATCAATGTGTCATCTTTCATGAAATTTCCCAAAACACTATTCATTATGATCATATGGAAATTTCTAGGAGAGCTAAAATAGTTGTAACATCATGAATTAAAATTAAACATTAAAAATTACATCATGAATTAATTATGTAATGACATAAAAATTAAAAACATCATGAATTAATTATGTAACCACTTAAGTCAAATATAATTCTATCAATAAATTAATATCAAATAGATAATACAATCGCATAACTTATACATTTCAATGCCATTGATCTTCTTCTTCATCCAAATCTTTGTGTGTATCATCTGATCCAAATTCAACATTGTAAGGATTGGTCATATCATTATCATCGCCATTGATATCAGTTTGATAATTTCATCATCCACATGAATATCATCTTCATGAACATTAACTCCTACATCATCATGATCTAGTTCCTCCTCTTCGACATCTTCGTCAGGCACATCATCAACTAACTATTGATCTTGATCATCATCTCTATCATCTTCTAGTTCTTTGGTATCTTCTTCTTCAACCACATTATACTTTATCGGCCTTCCTCTTGGATCAAATCTAACAACAAATGACCAACCCAGTTTACCTAGAACCTCTGAGTAAAATACCTGCTCACATTGGCTTGGAAGAGCATAGGGCTCATCTCCAGCTCACTCGATCGACCTTGTATTAACCATGGTAAATCCATTATCATGTTCAATAATAGTTCTCTCGGGATCATTTTCATAAAATCATAGCCTGTACCATAGGACGACGAACATAACTAACTTGAAGGACTTAAAATCACACTTAAGTATATCATCCAAAATCCCATAGTATCGATTTTTTGAGACTTTTGGATGTATGTCCCTTCTAGATGAAACATTAGTCACTTGAAAGACTACACTTATCCCAAAATCACAAGTTTTCTTCATGTCATCCAACTTTTTGATTTGAAATTTATGACCATTGCACCACATAGCCTTGTGGTGTTTCACCTACAATATGTCAAACATGTAAAAATTATTGCAATATCGTCAGTTGATAAACATATTTATTCTTGGTCGAATGTATGCAAAGAAAAAATATCAACATATATATATACATCAATATAATTGAAAATAATTAAATAATATGGGTGATTAATATATTTATATGTACCTGTTTATCTCTTAAACCATATGCTAAATAAATTTCCCTTGGTGTAACATTGGAATCTCCATTACGATGAGCTTCTTTAACCAATGAAGTCGCACCTTCCCATGTTAATGCATGACCAGATTGTTGACATCATTCAATCCATACCGTCATCCAATCAAGATTGTTTGTGGCGTACAAATGTATTGCATCCCACTCTCGACCAACTATATCAAAAAAAATAAAAAATCACAAATGACATATAATTAGTTAATTACCATAGTATACGACCTTAATTTATAATTGATGTACATTGAAGATTAATAATTAAATAAGTACAATATACAAAAAAACCAAATGTAAAATATTTTCTAATTAATCTCTATGACCATCTTATAATTACCTCTCACTTTCCTCAATCTACCTTTCCCATCAGGTACTCCCCTTCGAATTTGTTAATGAAATTGGGATCCCAAATGTGATCTACATGGATCTTTGCCGCAAACTTAGGAAGATATTCAGTAATGTACACCATGGTTTGGTATACCATATATCCCTCCACCATAGAACTCTTAGGAAGTGCTCTTTGTCTAACCAAATCCTTCAAAAATTTCAAGTGCCTCTCAACCATCCACATTGACCTTGTGTGTATAAGTCCACATAATTCAATCTCCTCAACTTGGTGTATGATGTAGTGTTCTTGTGCATTGAAAAATGTCAAAGGTAGACACTTTTTCATTTCACACATTAGACGAGGAATTTTTCTCTTCCAATAATTTATATCTTCTTTATAAATTCCTTTAGATGATAGCTATCTACAATTGATTCAAGGCACAAATATATTAACGAGATTTAACAAAAATATACAATATATTACATAAAAAATAAAACAAATGAGAATTATAAGATCTATACAATGAATTGAAAAAATATTGCTACTTACCTCATGTATTTTCCAAGATCATATATAACTTGCTTGACATTGTTGTCGAATTTGTCTAGGAGAGATAGAGGTAGAACATATCGACAACAATTATAAAATGATATTTTCATTATTTTTCCAAAATCAGTAAACATGATACACTGAAAATTACATGTAGTATACAAATATATATATAATATACCAAAATAATTACCTTAATGAAGGTATGGCAATCATGCATTTTCATCCCTAGCCCAAATTCACCTTTCTTTGTTATGATATTGTTTATGTTCGGTGCAAATCCTATGGGAAATCAAATTTTTCATATGACTTCTTTTATAGCATTGCTTTGTTGCTCCGTCAATAACCAAGGAAGGGCACTTATATTAATTTGGTCTCCATCACTATTTAATTAAATGACATTTTTCATTGCATGATTGGATTCCTAAATGTCACTACAAATTTTGACAATTTTTTCTTTGTCATGCCTTCCATCCAATATTTTCCATAACATTTTTGTTATATTCTTTCTAATATGCATTATATCAAAAAAATGCACAATTTGTAGCTACTCATAGTAGGGAAACCTACTAAATTGTTTGGGATAACTTTTCAGTCCCTGTGGAAGCCGACCATTAATGCCTTGATGACCTTCATGAAGCATATAAGTTAAACAAATTGACAATGACAATCATTTTCAATCACAACATGAGTAAACACAACACAATATAAAAACATAAATTCCAAACATATCATATATGATAGATAAACAATTTTATTTGATGTATAACCTTGATGATTAATTCTATTATATTCCAACTTCCATAGGTGAGGTGTCATTCTTCAGGGTTTTGATGTAGTCTCTTTTTTCCCATTGAAAAGATGTTTTTCAATAGTTTGATACTTATGATTCATGTGGAGGAAGTTCCTATACTCATCAAACACCTTCTTTCCTAAACTTGTTGAACGACGAGATTTCATCTTTGGACCACAAATTGGACATGCAAATTTTTCCTTTGTTTGAAGACCTGCAAGATCATATATAATTGGATTAAATATGTCAATTTTTATAATTATATATAATGAATAGATTATTTAAAAAACATGCATGATATCTACTTCATAAAATTAAATATTGTTAAAGTGTAGTCGAATGTTAAAACATACCACAAAAATGTGTTATCCTTGGGGCATCATGAATTGTCCATACAAGCATTACATGGAATGGAAATTGTCTTTGTCCTATTGGTCTAGATATGTCATACATAGTGACACCATTCCATAACTTTAGTAACTCGTCGATAAGAGGCTCGATATATACATTCATATCTTTAACTTGGTGCTTACCTAGTTGAATGAACATAAACATTTTTTTTTTTGGAAAAAATGGCATGCCATTATATTATATTATTATAATTATTATAAAATATTACAAAACCTGATTCAAAATGAATACTAGGAGGAAAGAATTAGGAAGAAAATCTTCAGTTGTATCATACTTAAATACAAAACTTAGAAAATTGTTCCATTAGTGGAACTCAAAATACAACCCAAAATAGGCACCCATTACATAGGTTTCCATCATGATGATCACAAAATGACTTCAAGTCAACAACCCTCCTTTTCTCTAGGTGGCCACTCAAAGTGAACTACAATCCAAAACCCATACAATCATTTAATCTTACATGATAGTCATCACCACTTTGAGTGACACTTTGGCCCTGACCTTCTTTAAGGTCCTGGCGATGTCACTTTTTCCATTTGATAGGAAGGTCATCGTTGTATAGGGGGGACATCCCTAAGTGTCCTACCGATTATGTTCACTCACGCCAAAAAGGCTTCCATACTCCATCTAGGGTTCACACTCACCTTGTCATCGTCATGTTTGCACCGTCATTATTCATCTCAACACTTGTCGTGGTGAGATATCCACCAAGGCGTAGGTACACTGCTTGTGTAATTCTAGAGAATCAAGAAGGGAATCTACAATATTCATACCAAGCTCCCAGAAAGACATTTCATCAAAGCTTTGTTTTATCTCCACCATTCGTTGTTGCTAATAGTTCATGACATACGTCATCTTCCACTAGCTTAGCATGTTATCCAATCAACCTTGTTTAATCGTAGCTACTCATCCTCATCGTCAATGTCACCCACATCATTATAACTAGGTCCCACTATGAAATGAACATAAACATTACATAATTATTATAACCATTTTATTGCAATATATATAAATTAATGTACATAACTATTACATGCAAAAAAACATAAGTCATTATGCAACAAATAAGACAAATGAGATGCTACTACATTAAAGAAAATTAATGCAAACAAATACTTAGAACAATCATTGCCAACATTATGTGCTCCCTTTGTATTGACATCCATGGAGGAATGTTATTGTTGATAACAAAAACAGGCCACACCAAGTAAATAGAACTCAACTCTCCAAATGGATTGACATCGTCTGCTACTAATGAAAGCCTAAGATTACGAGGTTCTTCTTTAAAGTGCGGCCATTTTTCCTCCGTGTCCCTAAATGAATAACCATCCACAAGAATTCAAAGAATGTCATCCCCACTTCTATTTCATGCATGGTAATCCATAAATTGTGCTAAGCTTTCGCTCCTAAATAATCGTTGCATACGTGGAATAATGGGAATATAACGAAGAATCTTGCGAGACACCTTTTTTGTTAGTTGACATGTTCAGTATCTACTGATATGAAATTTTGGGGATTCTGTTGTAAATTCATGTTGTTTATGATATATAATATGATCATTGGGACATGCATCTATTGCTTGATATTCCATTCCAATATCTTTCATAATGCCAGATAAATCTTGGTATGAGCAAGGTAAAATATTTGATGGTGGTAACAAAAATTCACCAATCAATCTACAACAAAAAATAATTTGTTAATATAAAGAATATTAATGGTACATATTTCATCCTTTATTTACTAGTGATGAACTAACAACAATTAAAATAGATGAAAAAATATGACAAATATGGCATACCTTAACATCCGTGAGATTGCTATGTTGGATAAACCATTCATAACCTTCAAGTTCACCAACAACAATACATTAGAGAGAAGAGTTATTTGGGAGCCTTCATAAAGGGCCTCATATGCCTTCTCAAATACAGGTAAATCATGAACATCATCAAAGTCATCTCAATCAGTTGTTCCACTAAATGTGTTATGGATCAATGTATTTGTACCATCATCTTCAACTATGTTTGTTGGCGCATGATCATCTTCTTCCATATGATCATTAACTTCATCTTCGATATTCACAGCTCCATGTTCCTCCACTTGCAAAACCACATTCCTTAGGCCATGATTATCCATATCATGTGCCCTAGGGTGCCCCACCTTTATAATAATGATAGACACAAATAAACCATGATCATCATCAAGTTATTTTATATAAATATATAAAATGTTAAAACGATATAAACATTTACAAATTCAATCAATATAAACACATATAGCGAACAACTTACCCATGGACAATAATCATGCCCTCTTCAACATGACCATGTTTCCTACAATGTTTCTCAGCTATTGTGATTAAAAATTTTCTCATCTTTAAGCCCTTGCAATTATTGCAAGGACAATAACATTTCCCATCACCCTTTCTTTTCAATATAGCCCACATTCTAGCAACTATCTCGTCATTTTGTTTTGGACTAATATTATTTGACATGATTTTTCTTTACCAAGCTTGAATATTTAGATCTTCAAAAAATATCAAACTCACACTCCAATAATTTTTAATCATAGTCAGGTAACAAAACCTAATAATTATGATATTTTATACCAAAAAAAATTGGCATGCAACCACCCTTACAAAAGAGAAGATGGCCTGAAGTTAATGACCCCAAAAAACACTTTACAATGCTAATTCCAAAAATTATTAAATTTTGTTTTTACTATGATTTCCAACTGTTAGACTCCTAAAACAAGGATATTGAACTTTTACAACAAAATCTGGAAATGAAATTCTGAAAATGCACAAGTCTAAAAATGAAATCTGATGAGATGTTGCTTTAAAATATGATTTTCAAACCTAGAAGTACAAATCTGACTTCACAAATGAATTTTGGAAATAAAATAGTATGGCATAATAAAGAGTTTCATTTGAAGTGGACCACCCTATTATATGTCTTGATAAAGTTAAAAGATCTATGAATTTTATCTACAATATAGCATACATAGTCATCAGTCTTATTCACGTCCCTGATTTGGATACCAATAGGAAACACCATTAGATGGCCTCCTTGAAAGTTTAATCCATTAAGGGAATAATGAAAGGGTCTTCCTTAATGATTACATCCATCTGAAAAAAAATAGTGTATGGTTGAATAAGGATGATATCATTTTGAAAGGCTAAAATGATTGTTGAGACCAATCCTAACATATTTATGTTGAATACAATACATACAAACAATCTTGTATATACCTTCACTTCCACTCTCTCCACAAAATTGTTTTGTAAGGACAACACTTCATTTTCCTAGTTTTGTAGGTTAAGCT
Organism: Sequoiadendron giganteum; assembly: GCA_007115665.2. Classification (NCBI taxonomy): domain Eukaryota; kingdom Viridiplantae; phylum Streptophyta; class Pinopsida; order Cupressales; family Cupressaceae; genus Sequoiadendron; species Sequoiadendron giganteum. Next base: position 437,494,192 of record CM021109.1, on the reverse strand, counting down.
AAATCTTGTTCTCACAAGCAACTTCAAATGTCTCATACACTTCCATCTACTTATGAAGCAAGCCTCTATCTAAATTGACTTCACCATTACAATAGTGCTTTAAAATATCATAGGGCCATCCTCAGGTTTTATATGTCAAATCTATTGTCATTTGTATTGAATTTTCTTCCATCCATGTAATTCATGTCTTTGGTCACAATTTTTATTCTAGAATCCATATACAACTTCCTTCCTCCTATTGACATAGAATCAGTATGGATCTTGACTTTTAAGCTAAATATTAAAAATTGGTTAGAGCTTATACTATGCAAAGCAGAATAAGAATAAACCATAACCTTATCAACAATTGAAATAGATAAGGGGTCACTCTATTCCAAACATATTCACATAGACAATGAACGTGATATTTGGGGTTCCTACTCTTACTATTTTTCTATTTATTTATATAATAATAAGGTTACAATACAATATTTTTGTTCTCTTTTTATCTACTATAACTCCTATTTCCTTTGATACATTCAACCATACTAGTAGTGTTCTTCCTATAAGAACATTATATCATGGTTGGATGAAAACAATGTTCAATGCCATGAGGCCCAAATGATATTCATGCATTGGTCTTGAAATCTCATCAAGCTGAGACTAGTCATTATTATATAGTATCAATTTTTCATTGATAGTATTGGTCAGTATGATTTCTCATGTGAATTTATTAAATATTGATAACCTATATATTCATAAGGTCCAATCATTGTGTTTGAAAATGTATTGGCCAATTTATTGCCCAATGCTATTTGCAAAATAAAATATAGTAAAATATAAAACAATGATCTTTTCTATCTACTCCATTGTAAATAATAAAGACTATAGAAATTTCCTTCCAATTTGAGTGTTGGAAGTCTTTATTATTTACAGTGGAGTAGATAGAAAAGATCAATGTTTTATATTTTAATATATTTTATTTTTCATTGTATTTAATCAACAAATATAGTTTTATGATGATTCTTTGACTAGTGCTACAATATCAGTATCTTCAGGTATTATATATGCATATATAAACTACATTTGTATGATGCTTGATGTTATACCCATGTCCACTATTTATCACCATAATTTTTATTATTGTGTATATGCAATATAGGGATACTATAGAGGTAAGGAGCAATGAGCAAAGAGAAATTTTTTAAGGAAACAGACTTCAAAGAAAGGCATGACACTTTACTATAGATTCCCAAAAGGAGATCACTATCATGACTATTCAAATAAACAATGATTAGTCCATGTCATATCCATGAAGGGGGCATTGAAATTAATAATAATAGTGATAGGGTAGTATGACGAACTTTAAAAGATACATAAAGAAAAGTAACTGAGGAGTCAAGAGGGCTTTTAAAAAATCATAAATCTTGTCAAGGGTTCATTTTCTTCATAGTAGTATGGTAAAATAATAAGTATTTCCATCTCACAAATTTTCAGAAAAGGACAACCTACAAGTGTATTAAGGAGTGCATGGACAATATCTCAAGGAGTTACCACAATTAATTTCTTCAAGTGTTATGCAAGGCCATTGAAATCAAATGAATAAACTCATGCATAAGCTAAAAGACAAAGGATAGCCAAGTTGCTAGAGGGCAGGTATCACAAAGGATATGGTATCACTTTCAACAAATATGATGATGTTTCTAAAGGATATCCCATTATGTCTATTAAAGACTTACAGAGATATGACAATCATATGTCATTGTCAAAAAGTAGCAGAGGTTTTGAATGATCTTGCATAATAGGAAGGAGAGGACAACACTTGCACTAAAGGAGTTTATATAGTCCATATAAGAAGGTCATGTGATTTCCATGAGAAAATATTAAAATAAGTTGCATACTTTACAATGAAAACCATGAAAAAAAAATCCTATGATGCACTTTTACGTTTTTTCTTCATTTTTCCTAATAAGGTCAAATACTTTCTTTTAGTATCTGAATCTACCACATAGAGATTAAATATGCTTACTCTCAATAAATTTGAACTATATAAACAATAGTTAGATGCCTCCCTTAACATAAAGGACAATCTAAAGTACTAAGGAATTGTATATCCTTTATAAGAGATTGCTTTTAACCAGTTAAAAACTTGAGAGGGTAACACATAGGTTGCAAGGAAAGTTAAAAATTTATCATAAGTAGCTTAATCCAAAAGGAAAAAATAAAGCATGGAAAATCATGAGTAGGTTGACCAGCTTCACTAAAAGCACAATTTATTTTTTATAACATCTTACCTAGATATTACTTGATAAGGTAAGGAGTGCTCTTTTCCACTCAGTTTCATATGGTGGCATGCAAGTGTGTCATTGTTTGCAAGTGCACAACTATGTGGCATGCAAGTATTTCACAGTTTGAAAATGTGTCACTCTATGTCATGTAAGTACACCAAACTGTCTCTACAAGTGCATCACAATTTCCAAATATGTTACTCTGTGTCATGCAAGTGTGTCATAATTTTTCAATGCGTCACTCCATTCCTTGTACCTACAAAAAATGAGAAAACATAAGAAAATTTGTTAAATTAGGGACATGGGTCCTATTCTCAAAAACGCTGGTTAAAAAACCACAAGAGGTTTCCAAGATCTTACTACATTTGGGCTAACAAACAAGGCCAAATGATGTACCTGAACCTCCTTCTCTTTAGGCTCTGCCAGACCTAGGTGGGTGTACCTATGCAAATGAAGAAGACTTAAACTAAGTGTTTCCTACTTGAGAAATCTATCCACCATGGCAATTGGTAGTGGAGAGATGTGATCCTAATTTGGTATAAATTGTATAAGCAATATAAAGGTAAAATATAATATGTTCAGTTAACAAATGTAAAAATAGATTTGACAAAACTAAATAATGAGATGGGTGATATTAGTGCCTTGTTGGGTGAATGGAGATAGATGAAGATCTAAAGTGAATGACTTATATTGGTTTTAACTCAACCTATTCGACACACTAATATTGGTTTATAAATTGTATAAACATGCAAACAAATAATTCACAAAATTATACTTATGGATCCAACTAACACAATCAGGTTACTTACAATCTATCAAAAGGATTTATTATTTACTTGAAAGAACCAAGTGAATACATTATGCAAGAACATAGATGTCACCGGATTGGAGAGAGATTGACAACCCTAACTATATGGTTCTTCTTGTTTATCCAATTATTACTTCTAGATTATTGTGATTCACTAGAAGATGTTTAATTCCTTATGAGAAACCAATTAATCATATCACACAAGTACAACAAATGTGCATCGATGAATTAAATATATACTTGATATAACAACTTAAATAAGAAAGAACCATTAAAATGGAGATAACCAAATAATTGAATAATTCCAACAAACAGTTGATACCAATATTGGGCCATGAAATTATATATCTTTCATTGACATCTCAAAAAATTATACGTGCATCATGGTCTTTTGAAATGAGATCATTATATCTATTCCTATTCACTTTCTACTTTATCCTAATCTAATCCCCTTCTCCTTTTGGTATTGGTATCTCTTATTTATATTATAGGCAACAAGCTTCAGACCAGAAGATGTGTCCCTTGATAAAAAAACATAAATTTTAGACTTAAACATAACCGAAAGAAATTAACAATAAACATGTATGTTAATCTATTAAACTTCGAGTAAAAGCCCATGGTCATCTAATACTTGCCCAAGGATTTTACTATATGATATTTTCTCCTTGCAGTGCATGAAATCAATCTTCATTAGAGCCCAAATATTTCTCCTTCCGTTTGTTGATTGTCAGATCATTCAACTATTTGAATTCTTGAGAAACTATGAAGTTTGTGAGATGACTTTTCCATCTATTATCTAGGAGATTCCTAAATTCCACCATGAACTTCATGTATCCACTGTCCAACATGATAATCCCATCAAGTAAAGCATGGATTTTGTCAAGATTGACTTCCCCATCATCCTACACATGTTTCGAGCCTTTTGGGACTATCTAATCAAATTCTTCTTTCCACTCATTCATTCCATTTATCTGATTGTCATATTTGAAGATCGATGGACTAAATAGGCATTTAATGGTTTCAAATGCATTGCTCCTATTTTCCACTTTCTTCCTCATCTCTACTAGATACTTGTACTCCTCAATTACATTCTTTACCATTTCCTATGTTGGTTTGAGTCTTGGTGGAGCATCTGGATCCCTTTGTGTAACCTTACATAAAGTAGTCAATAGGTGGAGGGTTGGTTGCCACCTCTTATGGAGCTCTTCAAGGATAGGGGAGTTAGTATTTATCTATTCCAAAGCTTTGATCAAATTTCTAAATCTCTCATGTAATCCACCTATTTTATCCTTCAATATCCCGATTCTATGCTCCAATATCTTCCTTAGAACCTCCATGATATGCTCCCTGGCATCTTCCATGTTGTGTTTTTTCAGTTTAGCAATTTCATCTTTCAATTGTTGAATTTGTGGATCTTCTATTTGGATAGGTGGGTGATAAAAAATTATTTCATCCCCTCTTACTATAGTATCTTGTTGCAACTATTGCTTCAGCTTCACATTCTCAATAAACAATTTGTTCACTTCATCATTTGACAATTTCAAACTTTTCTCATATTCATTTACCTTCTCAATAAACAATTTGTTCACTTCATCATTTGACAATTTCAAACTTTTCTCATATTCATTTACCTTCTTTTCCATATTTTCCACTATGTCTTTAGTGAACATTATAGAATGCATGGTCATAATGGCAACCTATGTAGGAGTAGTGTCTTTCATTGTTCTCACCATAGCTGACCCCCTCATTTCCTACACTACATCCAAAATTCTAGGCTTTCTTGTGTTTTTCTATTTGGTCCACATGGCAAGTGTTTGGGTAGTAGGATTATACCATGTTCCTGAAAAACTTTCCTCTAAATCAAACTCAACAACTAACATAGGATCATCCTATGCTCGAACTTGATCTAGCAGAAACAATTTAGAAATTTCCATCCCTGGTATGATTAACATATTAATTTTCAACACCATTTGCCTCGCTTCCTGAGGGGCTATATTAATGTTATCAATATCCAGTTCAATAAGTGTTTGAGCCTGGATTTCAGCCTACTTTGATTCATCACCTCCTATAAGATTGATTTTCAATCTTTCATCAAATTGTTTCATCTTCATCTTTATTCAAAAGTATTTAAACTCACTTGTATGGATGAATTTATCATCTTCCATAAACCTCATGGAAGCAACCAACCTCTCATCATCTTGAATCTCATCAACTCCCTCTTCTAATAGCCTGATCTTAGGATCATGAGGCTCTTGGTTTCTTTGTTGTTCTGCAACATCTTTTATCTCAGTTAGAGCAAGGATTGCTCCTTCCTCTTCATCATCACTATATCCAACCAATGGTTCAATCTTTTTCCTTTTAGGTTTTTATTCTTGAGTAGAGGATGGAGGGGATGGGTGTGTAGGTGATGGGGGTGGTAAATGTGATGTTGACGCTTCATGTGGTTGTAGGTCAAATATGGGAAATGGGGTCAATCCCTCATATTGAGTCATTTTGTATAATTCATCATATTTACCAAGGATCATTTGCATCCTTTTCAAAAGGTTGGGTTCATTTGCAAAAATCCCCTTGAAACCTTTACCCTTTTGCCTCTTTTGATTCTCCCACTTCATCATTGTTATACACCTTTTTCTTGTTTGCATAACATCAACAAAATAAACCAAATTTCTTATGGCATCCTCCTCGGGGTCAAATTCATGTGAGATGGCCTTTTTTGTCAACAAAGTTCTTCTAACAGTATTGATGTGTCCCTCTGGGTCACACACTCTTTCCTTCATAGATTTGAGGGAATAGTTATCCCTCATGAACCTCTATAGTTCTTCAAGCATATCATACCCAATAGCCAATTCTTTAAACACAGTCATGTTAGGTAAAAATGTACCCTTCCTCTGATTTTTCATTAAATCATTCTCCATCCACAACATCTGCCACATAAAATCTAGAAAGCATATTCTTGTTTGTATAAACTTAGGAAAGTTATATGGTTCTTGGTCACGTCCACACACTCTAATGATTGTGTGTTGTGGCATAAAGAACCAGACAACATAGTTGTGGGTAAAGCCCTGGTCTGGATTACCTTGTACGGGTCTCATCACCTTCATTAATGATTCAAGAAGTCTTGGTGTTGGGTAACCAAGGGCATCTATTAACCTCACAAAAAAATCATCTCTAAACAAAACAAAGTCACATTCTTTACAGCTGATGTCCCAAATGTAACACCAGTTGTGTATGGGGAGTCTTACTTTGTTCTCCTGTGTACACCACTTCATCCTTTTAGTCTATTTCATCTCATTCTGGTATAAAATTAAATGACACAACAAAGAATATTTTCTGAAAGTAATGGGGGCCTTAGCCTCCCTGACTTGTGGCAAACCTTCATTAATTTGTTCTTCAATCATAGATGCAAATTAAAATTCCACATTTTCTTCAAGATGTTGAATTATCATGGCCATTCTCATCAATCCTAGTAACATGTGCTCCTCTGCATCTACCCCTAATATTTGACACAATGCAAAATAGGTGTTTTTGAAATACACTTGAAATTCAGAAACTTGGAAGGGTTCCAATTTAGAGGCAGGAATTGGGATTTTTCTGTTATCATCACCCCTCTTCAAGTGTAGGGGGAGCTCATCACTTCGGTATGTTCTTCTCAACCTCTTATATTCTTTCTCCAATTTCACTAAATTCACCTCTGTCACAACTTGTTTGTTCAAATTAAATTTTTTTACAATAGCATCTCTATTGACATCAACTAAAAACCCACCATTTAGAAGTCTGACAATTTTGGTTGGGGCATGGTATCTGTGAGAAAGGGCTTTGAATAGCTCAATATCAATGATTTTTTTTGGAACAATTAGCTTGGCCAACTCCAGGGTTCATGTGTTTGACATTGGAACCTTGTCATTCCTTTTTTGGTAGAAGTACCAATATAAGTTCCAACCTAACTGAGGTATAATGGGGTCTCTACAACCTTGAGCTAAGTCTCTAAAAACATTTTTGGACCCTTTGTTTACTGAACCAGGCAAGAAAGCAAGCAATGGGGATTGCAAAGAAGGGTTTTTAGTTTCATCTTTCTTTACTCCTACTTCGGCCTTCTTTGGTGCCATTGTAAAATTCACAGAAAGTGATGAGAAAAGCTTACCCGGTGATGTAATTCACCTTGAATAATTCCCTTTTCTGTTGCACTCTGAGCTCGTCTACAACTTGCTTTCAATTGTTGCGAGTGAAAAATATCAACTTATTTCATGTATTTTAACACCGAGATGCATTTATTCGCGACTCATAAATTCACATGATTCAAATCTTTGTATTGAAATTAATTTCATATTTTGATGTGACTGATGTGATTGGTATGTTTTGAATACCCCAATGGGCTAGTTACCACACTATCTCGTGTCACTTTTTTCTCCCATGCGGTATTACAGTGTGTCCTTGGTACAAATATTCAATATACGGCTCTACTGCATATCATGTTTCATCTCACCACGATATTGCGGTATATCTTGTTATCCTTCTTTAGTGTACCGCTCTACTACTTATCACCTCTAGCTCTCTTGTAGTATCACAATTTTATCCTATATATATCAATATACCACTCTACTACAGGCTACCCTTTATCTTCTTGCGGTACCTCAGTATTATCCCAATACTCCTCCTTAATATACCACTTTAGCATGGGCTACATTCTGACCTTTACGGTATAGTGGTGTGTCTTTTTATCACTACCCTTTAGTATACCACTCGATCGTGGGTTGTGTCTTGACTCCCTGAGGTACATCAGTAAAAGAAGGTATAAATGGCAGTGTATAATAGTGGCACCTTTTTCTGTCATACCTCAAGCTACTTTTTTATGAGCTGCAATAGAAAGGTATGAGGTGAGGGCTATATGGGTTGACTAATGCAACATCGGTATAGCGGTAAAGGAAATTTTGACCTTATGGATGGAAATGATGAGATTTTTTATGAAAATGATAGTATGAATTTTGGATTTTTACTGATAAACTCCTTATTTTTTTTTTATAATTCTTGTTCCAACATCGACTATAGTTGGGGATGAGTGATTTACCAATCACTGTAAGAATCCATAATATCTCTAGGTGCAAACCCAGATTTCAGAGGATATGAAAATGAAAATGTGTTGAGGATGGAATGGAAATGGAAATGATCCTACACTACTGCACATGAAAAGACATTTTGTTTTTTAATGAGGTAATTCTAGGATTTTCCATGTACTAGCAAGTCTGAGTCCTTTATTGATTTCCTAAACTATTGTGCATGGAAATAATATATTTTAAGAGTTTTTTCAAGAGTTGTCCATGCACTGGAAACCCTTAATCCTCTATTTTTTTCAATAAAAGAAGCCCTTTATGAATTTCCCATGTATAGGCAATTCTTTTTCCTCTCCTGACTTGTTTTGCAAATAATAAGAGTCCTCCCCTCCTTTGCCAATGATCACAAAGGTACCTAACCATAAGGCTTCAAACTCTCCATGATTTCCCTTCTCCTAACATCTAGCATTCCACATTAGTACCAAATCATTTACCTCAAATATTCTATCTTTTCCTTTCCTATCAAAAAGGTATTTCATCTATAATTGCAACTTCACATTCTCCTTTTGAGTCATTCTCCTTATTTCATCAAGTTTTGCAAGTTGCTCCATTCTTTCCTTCATTGGTTCTGGAATATCTAAATCTTCCTGAAGGATGAAATTATAAACTGGGAAAATGTTTTGTAATGGCATCCTAGCTTGTGTTCCATATACTAGTTCAAATGGAGACTTTCCAATTGCCTTTTTCATAGTAATCCTATCTTCCCATATAGTCATTCTCAACTTTGAGTCCCATGCCTTTTTGTTTCCATCTAGCATCCTTCTTATGATCTTTAAAAGACTTTTATTACTAGATTTTGCATGACCATTTGCTTGTGGGTGGTAAGGGGCATCATAAGAAAGAATAATGTCATATGTGTCGCCGAAGTTTTTGAATTCATCATATCTAAAACACATCCCATTGTCTATGATCAACCTTACTGGTGTACCGAATCTAGTTATGATATTCTCCATCAAAAAATTTATCACTACCTTGCTTGTTGCTTCTTTAGTTGGGATTGCATCCACCCATTTAGTGAAATAATCAGTTGCCACTAATATCCATTTATGTCCTCCATTTGATTTTTTTTGTATTTCCCCAATAAAATCAACCCCCCATTGATGGAAAGGAGATTCTACTTTTAAGGGTCTGAGTGGTAGAGCTCCTTGATACTTCATCTTTCTTGAGAATTTTTGACAAGCTTCACATCTTCTTACATATTGAAAAGAGTCATTGGAAACCTTAGGCCAATAATAACCTACTTGAGAATCTTATGTGCAGTGGTTTTGGAAAAATAATAACCTCCAAACACTCCTTCATGCATCTCCCTCAATACATGTTCTTCTTGTGATTCATCTAGACACAATAACAACATTGGTGTGCATATTTTGCACACACACCCCACCGTTGGCAAGGACCCTCTTTTTTAGCTCCCGGTGGGCTGCTTTGCTCCCACCTCATTTTGCATGCCCTTCATTTTATTGTCCTAGTTGGTCAACATGCCCTTCCAAGTCTCATTTTTGGCTGACCATATTTTGCCCCTAAAATAAAAAATTGCTAAGTCTTGGTTTTTTCGGGTTTCTCCCCCCCTCCCCTGCTCGCTCGATTCGCTTTTTCCTTCATTTTTTGACTTTGGGGATATATTTCCTATGGATTTTGGATGTTTTTGTTGTGCCTAAGTGAACTGACAATGTTTCATTAAGTTTCAGGAAGTTTTGAAAATTCCAAAACTGTATTTCTGCAGTAGCATTCCTACAGTGGCATTTCGGCATCATGTTTCCAAAATGTACAAGCGCACCTCCAAATAAAAAATAGACTTTGACCCAGATGCTAAAATGGTGTCTTATCCTCCTTTGACCTTTAAAATTCCAAAATTGTAGCTGGGAAATACCATTTGTAGTTTCGTGCTCTGTCGGCCGTTTCAAAACAGCATTCCTACAACGGCATTCCGGCCTCTCGTTTTCAGAGCGTACAAGCGCACCTCCAAATAAAAAATGGACTTCAACCCAAATGCTAAAATGGGGTCTTATCCTCCCTTGACCTTTCAAATTCCAAAATTGCAGGTGGGAAATACCATCCAGAGTTTCGTGCTCCGTCGGCCGTTTCAAAACAACATTCCTACAGTGGCATTTCGGCCTCATGTTTCCGGAATGAACAAGCGCAACTCCAAATCAAAAATGGACTTTGCCCCAGATGCTAAAATGGGGTCTTATCCTCCTTGGAACTTTCAAATTCCAAAATTGCAGCCAGGAAATACCATCTGGAGTTCCATGCTTCGTCGGCCATTTCAAAACAACATTCCTACAACGGCATTTTGTCCTCACGTTTCTAGAACATACAAGCGCACCTCCAAATCAAAAATGGACTTCGACCTAGATGCTAAAATGGGGTCTTATACTCCCTAGAACTTTCATATTCCAAAATTGCATCCAAAAAATACCATCCAGAGTTTCGTGCTTCGTCGGCCGTTTCAAAACAATATTCCTACAGCGGCATTCCGGCCTCATGTTTCTAGAACGTACAAGTGCACCTCCAAATCAAAAACGGACTTCGACCCAAATACTAACATGGGGTCTTATCCTCCCCAAAACTTTCAAATTCCAAAATTTCAGCCGATAAAATACCATCCGGAGTTCGATGCTTTGTCAGTCGTTTCAAAACAACATTCCTACAGCGGCATTCCGGCCTCACGTTTCCGGAACGTACAAGCGCACCTCCAAATCAAAAATGGACTTTGACACAGATTCTAAAATGGGGTCTTATCCTTCCTTAACCTTTCAAATTCCAAATTTGCAGCTGGGAAATACCATCTAAAGTTTCATGCTTCATCGGCCTTTTAAAAACAGCATTCCTACAGCGGCGTTTCGGCCTCACATTTCTAAAACGTACAAGCACACCTCCAAATAAAAAATGGACTTCGACCTAGATGCTAAAATGGGGTCTTATCCTCCCTGGAACTTTCAAATTCTAAAATTGAAGCATGGAAATACCATCCGGAGTTTCATGCTCCGTCGGCCTTTTCAAAACAACATTCCTACCGTGGCATTCTGGCCTCTCATTTCCAATTTCAAGAAGCCTACCATGGGTCCATCGAAAGAACCATTTGATCCAATAAAGAATGCTGAAATTCCATCGGGAGAAGGTGGCTTTCAGTCAATTTTAGTTACAGTAAAAGGGAAATCAGCTAAAAGGCAAAACTATTACAGTGACTGGCCATTACAAGACAGAATAGGGAAAAGACAACATATGTATTTTAAATTACTGAATATTGTGGGGTAGGTGAAGCCCTAATGTAATTGAATCTGAGCCACACAATGTAACTCAATCATAGCCATTCATTTGGGCTTTGGTAAACTATAAATAAGGGTCTTCCCCTCATTTGTAAGTGTTGGAGAGCTGTTGTAAAAACATTTTGCAGCAATAGAAAGAAGCATTGCATGATCTATGGGTGTTACTTTTGAGTTTGCTCATTATGTGTGCATGGTTCTACCTTCCAAGTTAGTTTTAGTTGTAATTTCTTGAATGGAAGTGGTAATGGTGATTGTTGTTACAATATTTGATGAGCTTTCAGCCCATACTTTTGGCACTTGTTGATGACAAGCTGTTGTGCAAAGTTAGCCTGGGCTTCTTTATTTGATTGTTGCAACTTAGTTTATATGCATATTCATGATGTGTGTATGCAAACTGAAAATCTGCAATCCTTAGAAGATTGCACTGGTTTTGTGTAACTGTAGGTTTCTCTTGGCCAAGCAAAACCCAGTTTAGGGAGTTTGTCTACTGTAGCAGCCTCCATGATCATTGTTCATTCGTAGTTTCAGATCCAGGAACCTTATCTCTTCCCTACCCTTTTTCCACTTTTTTAATAAGTAACCTTAGGCAAGGTTCATTGCACATTGTAAAGCTAAATCTGATGTTGAAATGGAGTTCAAGACTGCTATTTGAACCTGCAGCAAATGCACAGCAACTCTCCCATCTTAAAAACTCCATTTGTTGATCCAACTTTCCCACTTTGTAACTCATTCGTAAGTCCACCTTGTGATTCCAGCAAATCATATAAATCAACTGAGATATTTCAAGCACTGTCAAGACCTAACATCTGAGAGACCTTGGGATAGTGTTATGCAATTTGATTGTGGAAGATTGTATTTCAAGAGAGGTGATGCACCTATGCATTACCTATGTTGAGAAGTGCATGAAAACACCATCAACAGAACTGGCGCTAGGAGGGCAGCATGACATGTTGAGGCTACAAAGTTGAATGTTGGATGTTGATAAGAGCACTTTTAAAGAAGAAATCCGAGATAGACAGATCTCTTTTAATGCTGAAGCATAAAATCAAAAAATTTTGAAGGCAAAAAGAAGATGAGTTGAAATGGAACAGCATGTGCAAATCAACATCGCTCAGCTACATGCAAATTTAAATAGGAGATTGAAGAGACCATTGCAGCAATTTACATTGGTAGATAGATGTCGGATTCATGGCACCCAGAGGCACAGTGAACTAGAGTGTCTAACCTTTTTGAGCAGAATTGAAAGAGTCTTGCAAGGAGAGATTCCCTTTTGGGAAATATATCAGCATTTAGCCCTTACAGACCCGGAGGAAGAATTGAGAACCATGGCAACCAAGGCATTTGAAGAGCTGATCCAAGAATGTTTGGGCAGCAAAGACGGACCAAGATTGGAGGAAACACTAATGTTAATTTGGTGCAGATTTCACAATGCACCACATTCAAAATTTACTTGTCTGTCATGTGCAAACATCATCACCTAAGTCAAAGGCAATTTGAGCAAGTTGGAGCAGCCAACTGGCAAGGAGAATGAGTCATCCCATGAGATAGAAAATCTATCAGCATCTGGAGGACAACACATTGCAGATAGACCAAGAAGCTCCATAGAAATAGATGCTGGAACAACAAACGTTGAAGCAGAAAATGAAAAGGAAGAAGCTGATTTTTTGGGGACAACAAAAAGCTTTGGTGAAGGTTCACTAAGAATGGAGTTGGAAAGCCTCTCCTTTTCTAGTAAGGGGTAGTCCTCCACTCAGGAAGAGAAGCCATTGGCAGTTGAGGATGAGTCAATCAATTTTGTAGTAGTGTATGTTGGGGCAGCCAATGAAGATGTTGAAAATCAGCAAGAGGAAGAGGTTGACAGTTTTGGGACAGCAGAAAGTGATGATGAGGACCCAGTAGCAGAAAGATATGACCAGCTCATCTCCAGATTAACAAAGGATTGGTCAGAGCTGAAATGTCCGGTGGATTTGGAGGTATTGCTGCTACCAAATTGGTGCAGGCTCCATGATTCATCCCACTCTGAGTTCACATGCAGACTATGCCAAGAAGCCATGAAGCAGGTCAGAGAACAAGCAAGGCAGCCAAGCACACCACTCCCTGCAGTTGCCTCAAGGATGGAACATGAAGATCAAGAGCTCAAGCCAAGTGACAACTCAGCTAAAGGCAGTCCTCAAGATAGCCTTGGGATAGCAACAGAAGAAGGATAGCAATACAGTCTCGAGCTTTCAAGCGATGTAGTAGATCAAACTAGAATGTTGTCCACCAATCATTAAGATTTTTTTTCTCTTGAAGAACATTTGTGCACCATGGACGATGCGCTTTATGGTGAGTCTTTGGGGGAAAATCACATAGTAAATTTTGGCTCCCTTGATGAGGTGCCATCAATTGATGACTTCTTTCCATTGGGAGTTGTGCTGCGGAGGTATGCTCATGTCGAGGAAGAACACATCCTAGAAGATGGTAGCGATGAGGGCATACTCCTTGAGCCTCTGAATGGTGATGCACAAGAGTTTTCGGATTGGGAGAGGGGTTCCTTCTCCGTTTATAGTGATAGTGAGCAAGGGGAAATGAGTAAACATCATGATGAGTTGCATGAACATAAAAGAGAAGAAGACAAAGGTGGGGGTGTTGAGATAGCCTCCAACAGAGATGAAGCACCCGGTCGACTACAAGATCCAACTTGGAGTCCTTCCACCATGATCGTTGTTGATCCTCCTTCATATTCAAATGGTTGCAATAGGATAGATTCGTACATGTCATCATCCCATGATATCGAGCATCATGAAGATAAGGTCGACACTTGGGAAAGGAGATGGGACAATGTGTTTCCTTTCGAGGACAACAATAATGTGGATGCTCGATTTGCAGAAGATCAATGAGATGAAGTACTTCTTTTTGAAGAATTGCTAAGGGGGATTGTTGATCTTGCACAAGACGTGGAGGAAGTGTTTGCTGCCTCGTTCTTCCTGCCTTATGTAGACTTGATTTTTGAGGTGTTGCACCCTCCACCATGCCCGCCCGAGGTGGCTGATGCAAAGACTAACGATGCGGTGCTCGCTCTCAATTGTCAAATGCTACCACCTCCATGTGATGAAATCTAGGTTCTATCCTTCCTTCCTCCTATTAATTTTCATAGCTGCACTTATCATTTTGATTATGGGAATGAGAAAAAACAAACATGTTTATGGATTAATCATGGGTTTAATGAGCCTCCTCAATTGTTGATTCTTCATGATGTTGGGGCAGTATTTAAAATCTTCTATATTGAATTTATTCCCTCTGAATATAAGGATAAATTTGCATGGTATAGAACTATAATGATTTCCCGTCTGCTTGTGCACGCATTGCAAAATCCAATGGGCATGAGTATCGGTTGGCTTTGCTTGAACATAGTTCTTTATAAATATCTTTCTACATAACTCATTTTGAGTAGTGTAGGTTTCCTATAAATAATCCACTTTCCTGCTTTCCTTAGGTTAGTTGGTTTGTTGTAGGTTGCTTGCTTTGGGATGTTTTCTTTCGTTGTCTCGTTTTGGTGTTTGCTTTTTGTTTGCTTTTGTTTGCTCTTGCTTTGTTGCCACTTTGCTTGGGGTCCCTCTATTTTTGGTTGGGTGCATCTGTGCGCACAACAATCATTCTTATTGCCTAGGGTTGTTCTAGGTATTTCTTTGTCAAACTCTAATCAAGTTTTTAGAGTGGATGGTGAGGATCTTCTGTTAGTATCAAGTGATCTAGATGTTTGATTCAAAGTGGATAAGTCATTGGTCGGTATGATTTTGAAGTATTTTCTAATCTTATATCTCTCACAAATTTTAAGGATCTGACGGTCACTATAGGTCCTTTGTGAAGTCTAGTTAAGTGAAAAATCTAAAATTCTGCTCCAGTGCCACTGTGATTCTTAGCCTTGAGTGCGAGCTTCATTGCTTGCAGGTTGAAATAAAAGGACTGAAAAGAGAAAAGAAACAAAAGAAAGAAATAAAATATTGAAAATTAAAAGAAGAGAAATTCATCATTTCAGGGGTATATGAACAACTCTACCAAGGCTATGGACGGCCGGCCGGCAGTAGAGCAATGTTCGAGAGAATCACAGCGACAACCTCGTCGAGGCTATGGATGCCTGACTGGCAGTGAGGCAATGTCCTAGATGCTTTTGGAGTTAGAATAAACTACATAGCTTAACTTGATGGAGCTTGGATTCTCGCAGCAACTGAAGGATGGGAATTAATGCAACTGCACACACTTGGATTTTTAGCATACTAAAGGTCGGGTTAACTAGTGATTTTGACCCTCTGGTTGAACGTCTGGCTTGTTTTCCCTAGCATGAAGGACGGAACCAAAAATTTTGGGTTCGTGATTCCAGTTTTTCATCGAAATGCTCTAGAGCATTTCCCCCAACGAGTCACCATTTGTTGTTCATATTTTGCACACATGCCCCACCGTTGGCAGGGACCCTCTTTTTTAGCTCTCGGCGGGAAACTTTGCTCTTGCCTCGTTTTGTGTGCCCCTCATTTTGCTGTCCTATTTGGTCAATGTTCCAAGTCTCATTTTTGGCTAACCATATTTTTCCCCTAAAATAAAAAATTGTTAAGTCTTGGTTTTTCGGGCTTCGCCCCCCCCCCGCTCGCTTGATTCGCTTTTTCCTTCATTTTTTGACTTTGGGGATAGATTTCCTATGGATTTTGAATTTTTTGTGGTGCCTAAGTGAACTGACAATGTTTCATTAAGTTTCAAGAAGTTTTTGAAAATTCCAAAACTATATTTCTGCAGCAGCATTCCTACAGCGGCATTCCAGCCTCACATTTCTGGAATGTACAAACGCACCTCCAAATCAAAAATAGACTTCGACCCAAATGCTAAAATGGGGTCTTCTCCTCCCCTAACCTTTCAAATTCCAATATTGCAGCTGGGAAATACCATCTGGAGTTCTGTGCTCCGTTGGCCATTTCAAAACAACATTCCTATGGCGGCATTCCGGTCTCTCATTTTCGGAGCATACAAGCGCACCTCCAAATCAAAAACGGACTTTGACCCAGATGCTAAAATAGGATCTTATCCTCCCTTGACCTTTCAAATTCCAAAATTGCAGCTGGGAAATACCATCCGGAGTTCCGTGCTCCGTCGGTTGTTTCAAAACAACATTCCTACAGCGGCATTCCGACCTCAAGTTTCTGGAATGTACAAGCGCAACTCCAAATCAAAAACGAACTTCGACCCAGATGCTAAAATGGGGTCTTATCCTCCTTGGAATTTTCAAATTCCAAAATTGCAGTCGGGAAATACTATCCGGATTTTCGTGCTCCGTCGATCGTTTCAAAATAGCATTCCTACAGCGGCATTCTGGCCTCACGTTTTCGGAATGTACAAGCGCACCTCCAAATCAAAAACGGACTTCGAACCAGATGCTAAAATGGGGTCTTATCCTCCCTAGAACTTTCAAATTCCAAAATTTCGGCTAGGAAATACCATCCGAAGTTCTGTGCTTCGTCGACCGTTTCAAAACAGCATTCCTATAGTGGCATTCCGGCCTCATATTTCTGGAACGTACAAGCGCACCTCCAAATAAAAAATGGACTTCAACCCAGATGTTAAAATGGGGTCTTATCCTCCCTGGAACTTTCAAATTCCAAAATTTCATCCGGGAAATAACATCCGGAGTTTTGTGCTCTGTCGGCCATTTCAAAATAGCATTCCTACAGCAGTATTTCAGCCTCATGTTTCCGGAACGTACAATCGCACCTCCAAATCAAAAATGGACTTCGACACAGATGCTAAAATGGGGTCTTATCCTCCCTTGACCTTTCAAATTCCAAATTTGCAGCCAGGAAATACCATCTGAAGTTCCGTGCTCCATCGGCCGTTTCAAAACAGCATTCCTACAGCGGCATTCCGGCCTCACATTTTCGGAACGTACAAGCGCACCTCCAAATCAAAAATGGACTTCAACCCAGATGCTAAAATGGAGTCTTATTCTCCATGAAACTTTCAAATTCCAAAATTGTAGCCAGGAAATACCATCCGGAGTTTCGTGCTCCGTCAGTCGTTTCAAAACAGCATTCCTACAGCGGCATTCCGGCCTCTCATTTCTGGTTTCAAGAAGCCTACCATGGGTCTGTTGACATAACCATTTGATCCAATAAGGAATGCTAAAATTCCATTGGGAGAAGGTGGCTTTCAGTCAATTTCAGTTACAGTAAAAGGGAAATCAGCTAGAAGGCAAAATTGCTACAGTGACTGGCCATTACAAGACAAAATAGGGAAAAGACAACAGATGTATTTTAAATTACTGAATATTGTGGGGTAGGTGAAGCCCTAATGTAATTGAATCTGAGCCATGCAATGTAACTCAATCATAGCCATTCATTTGGGCTTTGGTAAACTATAAATAAGGGTCTTCCCCTCATTTGTAAGTGTTGGAGAGTTGTTGTAAAAACATTCTATAGCAATAGAAAGCAGCATTGCATGATCTATGGGTGTTACTTTTGAGTTTGCTCATTATGTGTGCATGGTTCTACCTTTCAAGTTAGTTTTAGTTGTAGTTTCTTGAATGGAAGTGGTAATGGTGATTGTTGTTACAGTATTTGATGAGCTTTCAGCCCATACTTTTGGCACTTGTTGATGACAAGCTGCTATGCAAAGTTAGCCTGGGCTTCTTTATTTGATTGCTACAACTTAGTTCATTTGCATGTTCATGATGTGTGTATGCAAATTGAAAATTTGCAGTCCTTAGAAGATTGCACTGGTTTTGTGTAACTGTAGGTTTCTCTTGGCCAAGCAAAACCCAATTTAGGGAGTTTGTCTACTATAGCAGCCTCCATGATCATTGTTCATTCATAGTTTCAGATCCAAGAACCTTCTCTCTTCCCTACCCTTTTTCCTTTTTTTTAATAAGTAACCTTAGGCAAGGTTCATTGCACATTGTAAAGCTAAATCTGATGTTGAAATGGAGTTCAAGACTGTTGTTTGAACCTGCAGCAAATGCAAGCAACTCTCCCATCTTAAAAACTCTATTTGTTGATCCAACTTTCCCACTTTGTAACTCATCCGTAAGTCCACCTTGTGATTCCATCAAATCACATAAATCAACTAAGATATTCCAAGCACTGTCAAGACCTGACATCCAAGAGACCTTGGGATAGTGTTCTGCAATTTGATTGTGGAAGATTGTCTTTCAAGAGAGGTGATGCACCTATGCATTACCTATGTTGAGAAGTGCATGAAAACACCATCAACAAACATTCCATCCCTATTTTTTCCAAAACAGATCCCCTTTTATTAATACGTACTTAGATGCTTGCAACTTTAGAGTTCTCTTCTGATTATCATTCAAACCTTTGGGGCACTTCATGTGTCTAAGATAATACACTATGTTTGTTTACCAAGGGGTATGTTCAATGCTTGCAACTATGCCATCTTCATTTTCTACATTAAAAAATTGGTTAGCTTCAATATTGGCCTCTTCCATTAATTTTTCTAAGCCCTATCCCCTTACTAACTTGGTAATCTGAATTTCCATATTGAATTCTTGGATTTTATTGATCCATCTACACCCTTTTCCCTATCACCTCCATTTGTACCAAGATATCTTTCATAGCTACGTGTGGCACATATGCAATTAATTTGGCTCCAACTAAGTATGGTCTGAAAGATTTTGTTGTTTTGACCAATGCATAATCTTGTTTCTCTATAATGTCATATTTTAATTCTGACCCTTGCAATGATTTGCTAAACAAGGATATAGGTTGCTCATACCCTTCATCATTCTTGTGTAACATGGCAGCTTCTATGGGTTGGAATGAAGCAAATGAAAATATTTGGAAAGGTTTGGAAAAATCAAGGGATTTTAAAATAGGGGATTTCTTGATGGATAGAAAGGCTTCCAAGGCTTCTACAATCTAATCTATTTTTTCTCCTTTTTTCAGCATTTTGGATATAGGTTTAATGATCTCAGCAAAATTTGACATAAATCTCCTAACAAAGTTAATTTGTCCAAAAAATGATTGAATGGCTTTGATAATTTTGGGAATGGGGACTTTCTTTGTGGCTTCTAATCTCTTGAGATCTATTCTAATTCCTTCCTTTGATACAATATGCCCCAAAAGCTTACCCTATGTGATAGAAAAATGATATTTTTTAGGGTTGAGACTGATACCATATTCCAAAGCCCTGATGAATATCTTCTCCAAGTGTTCTATCTGATCTTCACCCCTTTTGGAATAAGCAGTGAGGTCATATTGTTACACTACCATTATAGCATTGATTAGATCTGAAAACGCCGCATCAATGGCTCTTTGGAAAGTTGTCCTGCATTTGTAAGACCGAATGGTGTTCTCACATAGACATATATCCCCCATGGTATAGTAAAAGTTATTTTGTATTGCTCAGACTCTTTAACTTTGACCTGATTATATCTAGAAAATCCATCCATCATTAGCAATAATTCACATCCTATTACCTTGTGCAATATGGCTTCCATATTTGGGAGCAGGTAATTATCTTTAAGGGAGGCAACATTTAAATTTCTGAAATCCAAACATAGTCTAATGTCTCCATTTTTCTTTCTTACTGGAACCAATTTTCAGACCCATGTTGAATGTCTAATGGGTTGAATAATACCTCCATCTCTAAGTTTTGTCAATTCCTCTTGCATTTTTGTTTCCAGAGTTGGGTTGATGCGTATTTGTTTTTGTATGAATGGTTTTGCACCTGGCTTCAATGGAATCTTATGTTGGAAAAGATCTTCTTTTTATGTTTTTTTATCATCATAAGACTAGGCAAAGACATGCTTGTATTTTCTCAATAATGCAATCAATATTTTCCTGATTGTTGGATTTATCTTCTTTCCAATGTAAACTATTCTTTGTACTAACTCAGTGCCTAAATTGATTTCTTCAACATCTTCTTTATTTACTAGTGTTTGATTCATGGGAGAACAATCATTTCTATCATATACCATTTCTAGTGCCGCAAGTCCTTTGGGAAGTTTGTTGGTTTTAAGTTGCAAGAATTATTTTCCAAATACAGTCTATTTTCCATCTTCTTCCTCAAAAAATGCATTAAATTCAATCTCCTGGGCCTCATACTGGTCTATGTAATGGAGAAGATTTAAGAGATCAATTTCATCAATGAAAACTTGCCAACTATAGATATTATCAGGGATAGCAGGCCTTGTTTTGAATTCAATTTGAGATACTCCAGCCAAGGTGATATCATCTCTTTTTAGGGCTATATTGGCTAGGAAATCTACCATCAATTTTTTTGATCTATCTATCCATTCAATTGAAAAAGCATCAAATAATTCAATCCTATCCCACACAGCATTTTTGTATTGTTTTAAAATTTTGTTCTTTACAGCATCTTTTGACCTGACTTGTGAAATGATCAACTCAAAGTCTCCAAGAGTAATTAGCAGTTTGATCTAGTGTTTGACAACCATATTTAAGCTGATTAGAAAGGATTCATAATCTCCCACATTGTTTGTACACTTAAAATTCAAAAAAAATGAATATTTGAATGTGATACCTTCGGGTGAAATATAAACTACCCCAGCTCCATTGTCTTCTTGGCTACATGCTCCATCAAAATACGTTTTCCACACACCATGTTGATCTTTAGAAACAATCTTATCAATTGGGTCAGTATTCACTAACTCAAGCTGGGAAGGATCTAATTTAACTACTCTTGAGGGACATAATCCACAATATGATTCATCCTTGGTTCTCTATATAACTTGACCTCTTCACCATTCATTGGTATTGTGGCATATGACAAGTCGAACTATACATTTCCTCCAACTACTGCAATCCATTGTCTTGATAAAAGCATTCCAAAATGAGATGTATCAAATACAGTTATGTGAATATTATAAGTTTCTTGTGGATAAGAAACTAACTTCACCTCTACATCTTTCACAATTCCTATCACTGGGACATGCCTATTATCCATATCATAATACTTGCCACCATTGGTGTCCACCCACATGCCAAGTTGTTTCATGACACCTACTAGCATGATGTTGATAGCAGCCCCTGAATCTATCATACAATTTCTTACCAATTTTTTATTTATGAGTAATGTTATGAAGAATGGATCAATTTGTGGAGGATTCATCAATGCATCACTAAGACAAATTTTAGGAACCTTTACCTTCCCATGTTTATTATTGGTCTTGGCAGTTCCTTTGCTATCAAAATTTGTACTTTTATCACTTCCAATAGATATCAATTGAATAGCACTATCCCTATATTCTTTTATTTTCATCATTTAAAGTAATGGGACTGACATCTTTACCTGGGATAAAGCTTGTGTGAAATCAAAATATGCACTTTATGCTTTGATCATCTTCCTCTGCTCAAGCGAATCTCCTTTGTTCTCCTCACTTTATTTTTTGTTTGTTTGACTAGAATTTATCTTTTCCTTATTCAATTCTTTGTTGTCTTCCTTATGAACATGCTTTTGTTCATTCTTATCATGTTGCTTATTTTATGTCCTTTTTGAACCTCCCTGTGTTTCTCCTTTATATTTCATGAATATTCCTCTTGGAACACCCCCATCTTCATTTATTGTTCTATTTCTCAACCAATATTTTCTTTTTTCTTTTTCTACTATAGAAATGGTTAATTTCTTAATCTCTTCCTTAGTTGATCTTCTTATATTGCACTTACCTAAATGGGGTGGTGTACTAAAAGAACATTTCTCATCATTGCTTTCTTCCTTATCAGAAAAGACTTGTTGCTCAACCATATGGACATTGTACCTCTGGTTATCAACATTATACTCATAACCTCCTTCTTCTAAGGATGAATATCCTTTCTCAATGAGATGGAGAGTGTGAGAAGTTAAATAGATTGTATGATCATCTTCATTATTGTCTCCTGGTATCTCCTCTTCTTGTATTGATTGAGCTACAATACAATGGTTAGGGGAATGTGGCAAGTTGCAAACTTGAAACCAAGGTTTATTGTTTACCATGTATGCTCCTCTTTGTTTTAAAGGATCAAGAGTATCCTTATTTTTAGGCCTATCCATTACAAGCTTTCCATCCTTCCAATTTGTATTATAAGACATATCATGCAACCTTGGTCTTTAATTTTTGTATTTATTTTCTTTCCTATTCAACGAGTTATTAATATTTTGGGGAACCCTAGGATTATCTCTCTTACCAATCATCCCTACATCCTTTCTACTATTTTCAATAGTCAATGCTATTTTTTATGCTTTGGTTAAATTTCTAGGGCACCTATTCCTAAGTTCATAATTTGTCTTATGATCAAAGGCTTTTAGATAAATACTTAATGTTGTAGGGTCAACCAATTTGGATCTAGGAGGTATCTTATTATGCAATTTGGAGAACCTCTAGTTGAAGTCATAAATTGACTCATTTTGATATTTTTGGATGTTTATCAAATCATGCAATGAAAACTCTAGTGCACACTGATTCTCATACTGCTCAAGGAACTAATCGTAGCTTTTTTGAATGGAGGCAATAGAAGTTGTTAGTAAACTGTTAAACCAATGTCTAGCTTCTTCAATTAATGACATCATAAATAGCCTCATTTTTACATCTTCATACTACATATCCAAATCCTGAATGAAAGCATTGAAATTCTTAAGTGTTCCTCAGTTGTGACTGCACTTACTGTAAATTTTGGGACAAGACTTCTCCAACTGCCACCCATAGGGTAGGGATATATTTGGAATCCTGCTAAGTCAAATTATCTGATCATAGTTGTGTAGTGTCGAGGAGGTGGGTTATGAGGATTTTGATATTGGTATAATGGATTATTTAATTATGTGTGGGGTGGTAGCACATATTGTTGGCCAGAGGGGCTGAACATTTGGGTGTTGTGATAAATTATTAGGTGGAGCATTTGATGTTCTGTATTGATTCTATGATTGTTTTCTAGTTCTTTTGGGGTATTCAAAGGTATCAAAGTAGTATTATGTTTCCTGTGAGGCAGTGTGTATTTAGGAAGATTAGCTATCTAAGTATCAACTTGGGCTTTTTGTAGCTTTAAATCCTAGAGCTCTTTTATCACTTGGAGCTTTTGCTCATATTCTACCCTCTTCCTTTCCAATTTTTGTCTTTCATACTCCAACTGTGCATTTAATTCTTCTTGAGTCATGTATTCATAGTTTTCTTCAAAGGCTACATCATTACCAGGTCCATTTTGATTCCCTTCGAGTAATGCCATCTTTTTATCATGTTCATGTTGTCAACTAACTCTTTTAGCCTCCAATCTAGCCATGAATTCCTCATGTTTCTTAGGATCTAGCTAGTAGAAATTATTCCTCTTTTCTTCTAGAGTGTGAGGCTCTCTAGATAAAATATTTTCATTTGTCAATGTATCATAGTGGTTATATGTCTCAAGGTGTGGTTTTGATGTTTTGTCTTTATCTGTTAAGCACATTTCATCAAACACCTTCTTACCCTTATCATTCTTATTCTTGTGTCATCTTTTTCTCCCTTGTGGTACTACGGTGTGTTCTTGGTACACATATTCAATATACTGCTCTATTGCATATCATATTTTGTCTCACCATGGTATCATGGTATCTCTTGTTATCCTTCTTCAATGTACAACTCTACCACTTATCACCTTTGGCTCTCTTGTGGTACCGTTGTGTATCCTATATATCAATATATCGCTCTATGATGGGCTACCCTTTATCTTCTTGTGGTACCGCGTTATCATCCTAGTACTCCTCCTTAATATACCACTTACCGTGGGCTACATTCTGACCTTTGCAATATAGCAGTGTGTCTTTTTATCACTACCCTTTAGTATACCACTCTACTGCAGGTTGTGTCTTGACTGCCTGAGGTACAACGGTAAAAGGGGGTATAAACGTCAGTGTATAATAGTGGCACCTTTTACCATCATACTACGAGCTAATTTTTTATGAGCTGCAGTAGAGAGGTATGAGGTGAGGGCTATATGGGGTGACTAATGCAACAATGGTATAGCGATAAAAGGAAATTTTGACCTTATGGATGGCAATAATGAGATTTTTTATGAAAATGATAGTATGAATTTTAGATTTTTACTAAAAAATCCCTAAAAGTTTTTATGAAAATTTTGGTTCCAACAGGTCCCACTAAGCATGCCAAAAATGTTGGTTTTTTTTAATTTAATGTCAAGTGTGATAGTAGCCTCATCAGTAGGGAGGTGGAACAAATATGTCTCTAAATTCCATTGCTCTATGAGCATAGTCATCATCACAAGATGTGTCCAAATCATTGGCATATGTGCAATAAAGTGCAGGTCGATGGTGCCTAGGATAAAACCCTCATCATCACTAAATATGATCAGCCACGATAAAATAATAGTTCTCCTCTCACACAATTGTAAGGTACATAAGTTCATCTACACTCGCAATGCACATGATGTCAATTTTTTTGAAAATCAAAAAAAAAAAGTCTAAAACCCTAGAAAAGAAAAATGTGTCACTTTAAACAAGTTTGTTGCACTATCACATTTGCAATTGCATCGCACTTTGAACAAGTGTGTCTCTCAAAATCAAGTGCACCACTTTAAGCAAGTGTGTCCCACTATAATATTTTGCAACTACATCGCTAAAATGTATATGAAAGATGGAATTACAAGTGTGTTTAGGGTTTAACAAGTGTGTTGTTCTAAAACTAATCAAGTGTGTTGCTATGAAATATAAGCAAGTGTGTTTGTGTGTGAACAATTTTTTTGGATTATTTTAAATGGTTGTGCACTCGTTGCAAGTGTGTCATTTTTCTACAAGTGTTTCATTACATCAAAAAATTGCATCATCGACCATAACAAGTGCACCACTAAAATAGTGACATACTTATTGGTAGTTTTTGATCTAAAATTAACCTACATAAAAAAGTCAACAAGAAATTTTTTTTGAGGTACGTATTGATGGTCCTATATTGGCTAGGCATTGGAACTCACTGACTTGATCCATGAGATGTAGAGGGAGCACAAATTTTTCCATTGCATTAGGAGCTCTGTGGTGGAACACAAATATCTACTGAGAGGGGGGTGAATCAGTAGATCACCTTAAATTTTATCCCTTAAGACTATTTGCTGATTAATTTTGTATGTCGTTAATGTGTGGATTAAAAATCATCATGCAAAAACATAAACATGCACACACATAACAGTACATAACATAGGATGTACGTGGAAAACCCAAGATGGGAAAAAACCATGGTGAGAAATGTTGCTAGGATCTACTATCTTAATCCAACCTCACAACCAAATACTTATGTTACAATGTTTAAGGGAACCACCTTAAGGAGACACCAATCCCCTAGTTTTAGGAGCACCCAGTACCTACTTCTGAGCACCCACCCATTTATCTAATGGAACCCACCAATCAAACTTATAATATAAGATATTACAATATTTTCAATAGAACATAGCTCAATGTTCCAACCTAATTTTTAGTTTCTCAACACCTTGTTGTAGTTTATGCAACCTAATTCTCTACTATGTACCTTCTTTGCTCTACTCTTGGAGATAAACCCTAATTAATTCTTTCTAATTTTTTGGGGGTTCTACTCATCCAAAAAACTTCTACACTCTCCCTATTTCTTTTAGTGTGTTCTTTGTCTACCTCAAAAGACTCACAGATTCAATAATAATCTCTATTGCACCTTTTCTATTAGTGAATTATTTGTCCACCTGAAAGATCATGCACACACTCAACAGTTATTTTCTCTCTTTTCCTTTCGTTCATTCTTTTTCCACCTCAAGAGACTCAAAAAACCCCTCTAAAACATTAATTCAATATCTCTATTATTCTGCCCTCTACCAACTTCTGATTTTCCTTATTTTGTTCATCACCAACTTGCAACATCTACCTTGAGATATACAAACCATATAGATCTTCTAGTAGGTTTTGATATGTATTCTCTCATGCATGACATTAGATCATTGAGCCATGCATTCACTTATCACAATCAAATAATTTTATATTTTTGGCATACTAAAAAGCTAGGGTTTAAGTCTCATTTAATTCATATTCTCTATATTAGATCATGATCTGATTCTCTGTCAACTATATATCCATGTCACTAATCCAATCAACACATCACCAATTCAAACTAATAGCTAGATCAGTTAGGAAAAGTAGTTGGATCAATTAGGAAAAATGAATTCACTCCCTGAGTTGGTTTGCAATCGAAACCCTCATTCACACCATCATAGCCATTGAGAGCTCTTAATTTGAATCTGAGTCATTGATCTATTGCTATTCACACCATGATCCATCAATTCACATTTATTACCCATCTTTAAAATATGATTGTTAAATTAGAGATTTTCTTTAATAACCACCATCAATCTTCATCATACACATCTTCCCAAGTGTGGAGTCCACCAATACATGTGTCACAATCTCGCTATTCCTTGGAGCTAGACACAGCCTCGCCAAATCTTTAGCAAGCTAGTAGGCTAACACCACCTATCATCCTTTTCAGCACAATGCAATTCACAACAAAGATGTGAATTTCCATATCAAATAATAATTCTCCTTCACTTGTCTACACTTCATCATCCATTGTTGTCCCCTTCTTCTTTATCTGATCCCACCATATACACTACGAGCACCATTTGATATTTTATGCTTGATCTCCACTGTTTCTCACTATCTCGTGGGGTTAGATGGGGACCCACCACCAATACAATGGGAAAGTAGGGAGTTTGTTGATGTTGCCTCAAGCACAACCATTGATCAAGATAACGACAAAAATTTCGCTTGTGACTTAGTAAATATTATAGTTACATAATATTTGTCAAGTTGGTATTGCTAGGAATGGGGGTCAGTTGCACCGACGACCCTAATGGCTTAAGTTATTACTTAAGAAACTAGAAACCGCCAATACCTAGTAAGCATAAAAAAACATAAAATTTTCTTATTCTCCATGACTGTGAACCTTAGGGTTTTTCTACAAATCCTAATACATGCTAAGAGCATAATTAATCCATTCTAGAGCATATTTGACCTCATCTTCTCTCCTCTCAAAAAACCTATGTTGAATATGTAGTCAGATTCCTCTACAAACCATAGCAATATTGCATGACAACATTGCAACTTTTTGCAAATATTTAGAAAATGCAAAACATGCTCCTTTCTTCATCAACCTTCATCAATTATTTTGGTACCATATCCATTTCACCTATGACCTCTCCTTTGACATCAATGACACTTTTTACATCAATGACAACCAAATTTCGAACAATCTCCCCATTTGTCACTGATGGAAAAACCCAATACTCAACCTATAAACAATAGGTTGCTACCAACTACAGATGTTTCATTTTGGGCTCTATACCATTTAATCCCTTTCACTGCTATGTACTAATTATTTACAACATTTTTTTTATTGTCTTGAGCATTTGCACAATTTCTCCCCATCTCATTTTTGAGCATTGTCACAATTTCTCCCCCTTTGGCATCAATGGAAAAGGTTCAGGATCAAGACCTTCACACTTGCTCCCCCTTTGAACCTACAACCATCAAGTCATTAGAAATTTGTAAAACTTGTTCACCTGACTTGATCCATACTTTCATTTCTAGGGATGAATAGAACAACAATGAATCTCCCCCAGGACTCATGCCCAATCACTAAGATTTAGTGATGTGATGTGGGAGCACTTACTCCCAATTTTTGCCTCAAATATTCAAATTAGTCCTTGGAAAGAGGCTTTGTGAATATGTCAACAAACTGGTCTTTAGGGGGTACATATTCCATGTTGACTTCCTTTCCTGCAACCTTTTCTTTGATGAAGTGATACTTAATTTATATATGCTTTGTCTTAGAGTGCATCATTGGATTCTTTGAGATGTTTATTAAACTTGAATTATCACAAAGAATAGATATATGGTTATTGTACTCAACCTTAATTTCCTTTAGAGTCTATTTCATCATAATACTTGAGTACAACATGTTGCTACTACTACATACTCTACTTTTGCTAGTCCATAGTCCATAGTCAACAGTGCTTTTAATGTATCTAAATATTATTTTTGATGCATTCACATGAGACTCATTAGGAGCATCTTGAAATCTTGCAACCATACATATTTCTTGCATAATATATGGTCTTGAAGAAGTTAAGTACAACAAGCTTCCAATCATTGAACTATATATTGTCTAATTTGCATCTAGGGATTCATCTAATTTTCTCAATTTGCAGCTAGTTAACATGGGAGTACTGATTGGTCTACTATCTTCCATCCCAAATTTCTTAAGAATTTCCTTAGCATACTTATTTTGAGATATAAATATCCCATCATCAATTTGTGCAATTTTTAAACCAAGGAAAAATGGCAATTCTCCTAGCATTGACATCTCAAATCAATCTTTCATGTGAGTAGAAAGAACTTTACACATTTTTTCATTGCTTCTACAAAATATGATGTCATCCACATACACTACAACAATAATCATGTTCTCACTTTTAGATTTGAATACAAATTTGTATTTGCACACCCTTTCTTGAATCCTTGTTGTTGTAGATACTATTCCAACCTTGAGTACCATGCTCTAGGTGCTTGCTTTAGATCATACAAAGCTTTTCTCAATTTCAAAACATAATATTCCTCTTTTAATTGTTGGAACCCTTCTGGTTGTTCTATGTAGACTTCTTCTTCAAGGTTTCCATTCAAAAATGTAGATTTAACACCCTCCTATTATACTTTAAATCCTTTATAAACTAAAAATTCAAGAAACATTCTTATCGCTTCTAATCTTGTAACAAGTGCAAAAAATTCTTCAAAATCAATCCATTCAATTTGTGCATAACCCTTGCACACCAACCTTGCTTTATTCCTTACAACAACTCCATTCTCATTGAGCTTGTTTCTAAATGCCCATTTAGTGGCAATTATACTTTTTCTTGGGGGTCTACGAACAAATTCTCATGTCTTGTTCTTCTCAATCTGATTTAGCTCTTCTTCCATTGCCTTTATTCAACTCTCATCCTTGTTGGCTTCCACATAGCTTTTTGGTTTCATTTTTGATAGGAGGGAAAATTTTACTTGCTTCTTGTTCTTTGCAAGTCTTCTTCTTGTCTGAACACATTTTGGTTTTATTTGTGAGGTGCCTTGTTTATGGAAGAACCTTCTTGACTAGTCATTGTGTTCACTTTACCAAGATTTACCCAAGATGATTAAGCTTCTCCTTCGGAACCTGTGCTCTAATACCAATTGTTGGAACACAACTATCTACTGAGAGGGGGTGAATTAGTAGAACACTTTAAATTTTATCCCTTAAGACTATTTGTTGATTAACTCCTTATGCCCTTGATGTGCAAATTAAAACTTAACATGCAAAAACATAAAAATGCACACACATAACATTACATAACATAGGATGTACATGGAAAAACCAAGATGGGAAAAACCACGATGAGAAATGTTGTTAGTATCTACTATCCTAATCCAACCTCACAATCAAACACTTTTTTTACAATGTTTAATGACACCACCCTATGGAGACACCAATCCCCTAGTTTTAGGAGCACCCATTCCATACTTCTGAGCACCTACCCAATTATTTGATGAAACCCACCAATCAGATTTATAATATAAGATATTACAATTTTTTCAATGGAACATAGTTCAATGTTGCAACTTAATTTGGAACTACTCAACACCTTGTTGCAATTTTTGTAACCTAACTCTCTACTTTGTACCTTCTTTGCTTTGCTCTTGGAGATAAACTCTGATTAAGTATTTCTACTTTTTGGGGGGTTCTACTTATCCACAACACTTCAACACTCTCCCTATTTCTTTTAGTGCATTCTTTGTCCACCTCAAAAGACTCATAGATTCAATACTTGTCTTTCTTGCACCTTTTCTATTAGTGCATTCTTTGTTCGCCTCAATGATCATGCACACACTCAATATCTCTTTTCTCTCTTTTTCTTTAGTTCATTCTTTGTTCACCTCAAGAGACTCAAAATACCCCCCCAAGGAAAAAAAATTATGGTGAATCTTTGCCAATTGGTGAGTAATAGAAATTGGCAGCTCCAAAAATGGTGAATAGTACAAGCTAAAACAGAGACAGAATCGCCAGTTTTTTACAAAAAAAAAAATATTAATTCGCCATGTAAATGATGCATCATTGGCACTGATTCGCTATTATTTTATACAATAATTAAAAATATTCGCCAGTAATATTGTGTAATTTCAGAGAATCAAGAAGGGAATCTACTATATTCGCACCAAGCTCCAAGAAAGATGTCTGATCAAAGCTTTGTTTGCTCTTTATTGTTCACTGTTGCCAATAGTTCATGGTATACATCATCATCATTGTATTGGTGGGACATCCCTAAGTGTCCCACTGATGATGTTCACTCATGTCGATAAGGCTTCCATACTTTGCCTGGGGTCCACCAAGGCACAAGTACACCACTTGTGTAATTTCGGAGAATGATGAAGGGAATCTACAATATTCGTGCCAAGCTCCTAGAAATACATCTGATCAAAGCTTTGTTTCATCTCCATCGTTCACTTTTTCCAATAGTTCATTAAATATGTCATCATCATTTTATCGGCGAGACATCCCTAAGTGTCCCATCGATGATGTTCACTCACACCGATATTCGTTCACAGAATGAACTTGCAATCGAACCCCGCGAGGGGGCATTACCACCTCGGCCCCCAGAAGGGGGCTCTGCCCCCTTGACCCCATTGGTGGTTTCCACCCTTGGGCCCCTACTTCAATATTAAAAACAACAAAAAAATATATGGGGCAACTGTGTTGACCAACTATGCAAACTTTTAAAGGAGATATTCACCATTATAATTAATGTTTTTAGTGATTATTCACTAGGATTCGCCACTGTGATTATTATTTTTACCAATTATTCATTAAGATTTTCCAGGTTTTTTCAATTTTTTTAATATTGTGCATAAGATTCGCCCAGATTTTACACCTTTGTTGAAGGGGGGTTTCTTAAAGTTATCCTTGCACCCCTCTAAAAAATTCATTCAATCCCTCTATTCTTCTACTCTCTATCAACTTTTTATTTTCCTTATTTTGTTCATCACTGACTTGGAACATCTACCTCAAGATATGCACACTATATAGATATTCTAAAAATATTTTGATATTTATTCTCTCTTGCATGCTATTAGATCATTGAGCCATGTATTTACTTATCAGAATCAAATGTATTTCTATTTTTGGCATACTGAAAAGCTAGGTTTTTATTCTCATTGAGTTCATGTTCTTTATATCGAGTCATAATTTGATTCTCCACTACCTACATATTTTTGCCACCGATCTAATCAACACATCACCAATTTAAACTAGTAACTAAATCAGTTGGGAAAATTAAATTCGCTCCTTGAGTCGATTTGTGGTCAACAACCTCATTCACACTATCATATCCATTGAGAGCTCTCAATATGAATCTAAGTCGCTGATCTGCTACTTTTTGTGCCACGATCTGTCAATTCACATGTATCACCCATATTTAAAATGTGATCATCAAATTAGAGATCTACTTTAATAACCATCGTCGATCTTCACCATACACAGCTTACTGAGCACAGATTCCACGAAGACACACATCATAAGCTTGTTATACCATGGAGCTAGATGTGGGCCCGCCAAATTTTCAGCGGGTTGGTGAGCTAACACCACCTATCATCCTTGTCATCACCATGCAATTCACAATACATATGTGAATTTTCATATCGAACAATCATTCTCCTCCACTTGTCTACATTTCATCATCCATTCTTGTCGCCTTCCTCTTTATTTGGTCCCACCATATACATTGTGGGCACTATCTAATCTTCTACACTTGATCTCCATCGATGCCCACTATCCCGCGAGGTTAGATGGGAACCCATCACTAATTCACTGGAGAAGTGAGGAGGTCGTTGATCTTCAAGCCTCAATTGTAGTCATCAATCAAGCTAAGGACAAGTATTTCACTCATGACTTAGGAAATATTATAGTTGTAGAATATTTGTCAAGCCGGTATTGCTAGGAAAGGGGGAAGTTGCACCAATGACCTTAATGGCTTAAGTTATTACTTAAGCAAATGGAAACGCCTAGTAACCAGTCAACATAAAAAAATAGCATTTGTTCATCCATCATGACTATGAACCTTAGGGTTTATTTGCAAACCCTAATTCAAGTTGAGAGCACAATCAATCCATTCTAGAGCATATTTGACCTCATCCAATCATGCAAACTAGACCAAACATCTCTCAAGAAATCCATGTTGAATCTACAGCCAGATTCCTCTGCAAACCATAGCTATATTGCATGACAACATTACAAATTTTTATAAATATTTAGCAAATGCAAAACATGCTCCTTTCTTCATCAACCTTATCAATTCTTCTGGGACCAGATCCATTTCACCTTTGACCTCTCCTTTATCATTAATGACACTTTTGAAATCAATGACAACCAAATTTCCAACACTTTATAGGGTCTCTCTCAAGATCACTCAAATTTTCAAACTCAAAGGGTGCAAATGAGTTAGAAAATGACTCTTAGCCCTTATATATACATGAAATTTATGGTTTTTGACCTAGTTACATAGTAAAAACCTAGGATTTTATTCTGAGATTTCTATTTTAAAGCTTGGCAAGCCATTTTAAGTATTTTTTTAGTATCCTAGAGCTTATTTGTTGTCCTCTATGCAGTTGAAGCAATCTCGTAGCTATGTTGTGAGCTTGACCGAAATTCAATCTTTTCTACTCAAACTCTCAAGGACCTGTAGTATACCAGTAGTCATTCATTTCATTGCAGCACAGTGCGACATTAAAAAAATCAGTCAATTTTTTTATTTTGATTCCAACAACATCAGCTCTTTGAGACAACATAATGAGTGCATTACTTCAAAGAGGGGGAAAATGTAAACACTTAAAACTATCCTGATAATATCACATACTTGATTTTGCATACTAACACCATTTTCTAGTTTGTTTCACCTAATTCTTCCATTTAATTAAATAATTTCAATTATTTAGTTAGATTAACCCTTTCCTCTTAATTAAATAAATCAAATTTATTTAGTTGATTCATTATTCTTCATACTATTTTCATTTTCACTTGATTAAATAATTTAAATTATTTGATTAATTGTCATTTTTCATATTTTGATTAAATAATTCATGATTATTTAATTAAATTCCTTTCGAACATTCACTTGCACATTTAAATAATTTTAATTAATTGTTTAATTGGATGATTTATTCCAAATCCTCCAACTTTTCCCACTTGCACAATGCATATTCCCTTGGAATATTCTAATTTTAAATTCAAATATTTCTTCCCAAGTTGAAATATCTCCAACATTCCTCCAACATGTTTCTGAAAAATTAGGGAATTAGTTGGCTCTCTCATGGATCCTAAGCCCTTGATATAATCTTTGATCCATGCCTCATGGACTATCAACTATTGGAATTTTCCTTGATCAATGTTCACTCCTTCAATTCAATTTCATTCATTGATTAGCCTTTTTGATCTCCACCATTGATTCCAATTTTGAGAATCTATAAATAGTGAGTCATTTCTTCATAATAAGGATCCACAAGCTTTAAGTAAACTTACTCTCTTAAATTGAATCCTCAATTTGATCAATTTCAGAGCTTGTATGAATAATTGAATTCTTAATTTCATTCATTTTTCTTGGCATAATCATGGATTTTGTCTAAATTGCAACACTCCACATCTATGAAGGACATAATCCCCCAATGAGATTAAGGTTTGCACTTGTTTAATTTCTTTCATTTTATCTTCATTTTATATTTTATACTTTGAAAGATAATTTTCTTGTGTAAATAATTTCATTGAGATTTATATGTTTAATTGATCATTAGCTTTACAAATATTGTTTAATTTAGCTTTAATAGGTCAATTAGGTTTATAAAAATGGATGAAATTGAGAATTCAATTGTCACACAAGATCTCAAATTGATCAAATTGTGGATCCAATTCGAGAGAGTGAGTTTACTCAAAGCTTGTGGATCAATTACTCATAAAATGAGGGCTATTTATAGGATTTTTATTTGAATCAATGGCTAAGATTGATTTGATTAATCAATGGATGAGAGGGAATGACATTGATCAATAATCAAATGAAGGATCAAGATTACTCAATGTCATGGATCAAGGGAATTGATCAAAGGCTCAAATTGATTGAGAAAATAACAAATCCCATGATTTTAGGAAGAATACTGGAAGATATTTCCATTTTGAGAGAAATATTTAAATTTGAATTGGAGGAATATTCTTGAGAATATTATCTTGCAAGTGGGGGAAGTTGGATGAATTAGAAGATATTAGTTAATTAAGTAATTAAGATTAATTGTGCAAGATAATTACATAATGCAATGATCACATGAAAGAAAATAATCGAATGGATTTTAATTAAATAGTTAGATCATTTAATTAAAAGGGTGGGATTTATGAGATTTAATTAAATAACTGAGATTATTTAATCAAATAAGATGAAAATAGACGAAAGTGGTCAAATCAAGATGAAAAAATGGTATTAGTAGATCGAATCAAATGTTTGATAATGATCGGAATAATTTTAAGTGTCTACATGTACAATAAATATAAATAATATGCAATAAATATAAAAAATATAAATTATATATATATTACATATAATATATTATTATAATAAATGTATACAATAAATGTAGATAATATATGTTAAATTTATATAATTATAATTTTAAAAAATAAAGTTTAAAGGGATGATTGTGCTTAAGCACAAACCACACATTCCATAAAGAAAATAAAACCGTAAAAGTGCTAAAGGTGTATACTATAAAATTTCTTCGTTGGCAGTCGACTATATAAATTACAACTATCAATCTATACTTAAACACACAGACACGCATATGTATATGTATTTCGCAATAGAAAATCTATTATTTCTTCTTTGTTTGTGCAACCTAAATAAACCAAAGGAACAAAAATAATATAGGATCAATTTGAAACAAATTTTCATTGGAAACAACAAAAAAAAAAAGAGAAAAAATGAGAAAATCATTTAAATTCCAATTGTTCCATTGTGAGGGATGTTAAAGGAAATTAATTAGTTGAAGGTTGGATATTCGTTAGAGGAAGTTAGTTTTTTTCTTTGCTACTAATTTAAAATCAAGCTAAAATCAAACTTATATCATTATTTCCGATGAGTAAAAGTTCATTTTGACTACTGTTATATTAGTTGCTTTTGAAAGGTCAAATAAGTTAGTTGTGAAAACAAATGTACATAAGTGAACTTATGAGATTTACAAGTAACTTGGGTTGAATCAAATTTATTTATGGAATAAATTTATTTATCATGGGAATTTAAGTTTGCTTTCTTTAAATAGTTAAATTAGTTTTCTTAGAATATCATGAATTTAATAGCATGGAATGACATCATAATAATCAATTATGTTTAATTTTATTATGAAAGCATGGAAAGTTAAAATACTAAACCAAAATTTTATGACTTTTAATCCTTACTCAGTCCATCCAATTATTGTTTAAAATTCCTTAACCAATCATCCTATGCAAGAGGAAACAAAAAGGTGCCCTTATTCAACTACCATAATCACCCAATGAAAATGTTCCCACAACATTATAATAGTTTAATTTTGGTTTCCAATATATAACATCATTGTTAAGTAATTGAATTTAATACTTTTCAAAATTCGAGTTTTGTTGACAAAATTTTCCAATTGAATTGTTCGTAATTCGAAGTCTTATATATATAAGGTCTTTCTCTTTCAAAATATTTTGTTAAGATACCAAAGTTGAATATGTTACTTTGTTTGTTTGGGTGGGATGAATAGTTAATTCACATCAATTATGTTCATAATTTTCCTTACACCATGTGTGTCCTAGTTGCACAATCTTTGATAACATGCACTTTGTCAGTACACAAATATGATCCATCAAATTTTTTTGATTAAGGTAAAAGTAGGTTTTGAAGGGGCACCAAAACCCTTTAATAGTAGATAGAGAAAGGATAAATCATTAAGAGTTCAACAAAATATGAAAAGCTTTCAGGAAAGAAAAACCATAAACAAACGAAGAGACAACACAGAACAAAAAACCACCAAAAAATCTGTAGGAAACTAGCCACTAGGCTAGATTTCTTAGGATCTCAGCAACCTCCTTTTCCGAGTTGTTCATTTTGATAATAGCTTGCTTCATGTCTTGTATATCCACAGGGGGCTCACCCAAATTCCTTTTCAGATTGGCTCTAGTGCATTTTCTTGGCCCAACCCCTTTAGCCTGGCCTAGATCTTTAACCTCCTCCACATCCACCACATATTTTACCTGATGATCCCTTTCCACATTTTCGACCATCATATTCACTAGTAGTGGACTTAAGAATTTTGTGGCTCATTTCCAAAACTTTATGAATAGATTCTCTGACATTTTTTAGCCTCCCCTCAATATTAAAAAGTTTACCATCATGATTGTTCTTGAAATGCTCCAAATCCTCCATAGTTTTCTTCAAGCACTCAACCATATATTTATTTTCATCTCTCATCCACAGGTCCTTAGCTCTACCTCTATCCTTTCTCGAATTATCAACCCCCTCCACCTTTTCCAACCTGCTATTATATCCCCTTTGATTAAGCTTAATCTCCTTAATCTTGAAGAAGGCACATCTAAATAGACAAAAAAAATAAACAGAACCATCGCGAGCAATAGCAAGGATGTCACCAGGATACTCTCGTTCATCTTTGAAGTAGTGGTCATCTTCCTTGAAGTCACTGGGGTACTGTGGTCTATCCTCCCTATTTGTAGCTAGATAGCTGGAAGTCTTAGAAGAATTGGTGTGTTGGGGTTCCTCTTGTTCAATGTGGTAGGAAGGGTCCTCCTCCATTTTTCTTTTACCCTTCCCCTTATGAGAAATACAGGTTGTACCTTTCAGTTTCAAATTAGTAATATCAAACCCAAGATAGATAATTTTGGCCCTACTAGTAGACACAATTGAACTAGGTTTAGGGAGGGCACGAGACTTAGACTTCATTTTGACATTTCCCTTCTTCTTAACTACCATAGGGTGCTCTTCCTCCCCCTCCATTTTATTATCCCACTCATCTTTGTCCGTATAACTATCACCCAACTCCTCCTTATCATAAACAGGGTGAGGAGAAGGGTAATGATGGGTGGATGGCTAGCAAAGATCTAAAATGTTCATAGATGAGAACAAGTAACCCCTCATGAATTATGGGCTATCTAACCAGATTAGACACATGGTCCTAAAGACTCGAATTTCAAGAAGTAGAGAGGTAAAAAGGGAGGGAGACCCTGACTTGGTGCCTAAAATGGTTCAGGAGCACAAAGTGATACCCAAAAATTTTGGTATATCTCCCATCCAACGTGATATACTCAATAATAACCCTCAACACTTCCCTCCACAATAATTTGATTTTTGTAGCATCATAGCTACTCTTAGTATCCCCGCACCAGGTTCTCCCTTTCCTTGTCAATCCATAAAATGTTTTTTTGTACGAGTATAGAATAAAAATGGGCGGTTGTGCCATTATCTAGTTGTGAGGAAAAGTGAGATTTATACTAGGTTTTTCCTTTCATTATCTAGGTTTATTTTTCAAATGATTTCTATAGTTCATTCTATTTTTCATGAAGTTTTCCACTAGCCCTAATAGATTACCCTTTTGATTTAATGATTATGTTATGATTTTATCCTTTGATTGTTGTTTTTTTCCTTGATGTGGTTGGTTTATACATGCACATGTTGCCATTGTAAACATGACACATTTAGATGTGCAGTGTATCCTAGTAAATGTCATATTAAATTATTGTTTTGTAAGAAAAAATTTGGTGGTTGTGTATGGTTTAGGTTGAGAATATTTGTTGCATGAAACTCCACCTCATACCTCTCATAATCCCATTTACCCTTCTTCCCATATTCCACCTCCTAAAAATCCACAACCTCGATCCTATCATAATCCAACATCATAACCCTATCCTACCCATCCATTATAATCATACACAAATCCTCCATCATAATAATCTCCTAATCATCCACCCTAGTCTTATCCTAATCCTCTACCTTCATTTTTCTCTCCACAGTACCACCAATACCCTACATCAGCGCCTCCTATGGATCCTCCAATATAGAAGGATCCATACCATTATCAATCTCCTATGAATCCACACCATACTCAAACCCCTTATGCCACACAAGAGACTATACCTCAATTATATCCATCTCAACCACCTCAACATTCATCATATCAAAATCAACAATAATCGAACACAAATCCTCAACCACCTCAAACCAATCCACTCCAACATCCATCAAACTCATGTACATTTCAACCACCTCATCAACCACTAATTATATCTCATAATTACCAATATTTTCCATAACAACCCCTTGTGCAATCTTATGGAATGCACTCCAACATCCCCCTCATTACCAATAGCAAACACTATCATATTCCCATCCTCCATAATAGTAATTGACTCATAATAAATTTTAACAATACATCTATCAATTTCCATCATCTCAACAACCACCATATTTCAAAACTCAAAAAAAATCATCATATGCTCATCCACCTCTTGATCAATATCATAATATTCCACCTCCACATAATTCATACACCAACCAGCCTAATCCTAATGTGACAACTCCTTCATTTTCAATGCATAATAAAGAATGGGAGAACATGCTTAAGGACTTGCAAGAAGGAGTTTTGCCTGTATTTAGGGTTTTTTGCATTGTGTACGATCCGTACAGTTTTTGCAAAAATAAAATTTCCCCTTTCAGTCCTCCATCATGGCAAAATTTTTTTAGTCGCAGGCTTTTTTCATTTAAAAAAATTCGAGCAAATTCTATATTATTTGGCAAAAAAATCAAATTCGGGCTATAGTTTTTCTATAGTTTGCAAACAAATTTATTTAAATCCGGAGCAACTGTCATTTTTTAAAACTCCGTCAGCATTTTTTTATTTTTTGAATTGCCATAAAGGCAATATTCAAAATAAAAAAAATTGGGGGATTGTATTGTTTTCCTGTAGAGATTGGTCGTTGGTTGCTTTTAAACCTTTTGCAGGGGGGATGGTACTTCTGCGTACCCATCACATCACTATCAGCCACTTTTGCCACCCATCTGGCTTGTCACATCCCCGCTTGCATCACTGGTCGTCCCATCACCGGTGTCTACTCCCTACTGCCGACCGAAGCTCCTCCCGTCGGCATCCTTCTGGCACGTTCCCGGTCGGTCTGTAATGCCCTGCCACACAACCCTAGAGGAAGTTTCAATTCACAATAAAAGCGTACTAAATTTTTTTTTTTAAAGTGAATTAAACATACATGTTCACCTATAACTGACAACATCCCCTAAGGCTACGTAACTGAGATTACGTAAACCCCATTAACATACATCATCTAAATTACATTGCATTAAATAACTCAAGTAATAAACATTCATTCAACATAAGTAAATAAAAGATAGGAAAAGAATATCCATAACATATATCCATTACAAGATTACAATCCTCATTCCCAGAATGTGTCAAAATACATAAGTATTACAATTACAAAATCCGCCTCATAAAAACAAGAGGGGTATAAACAACTCATTACAATTTGAAATACAACAGTGCTAGAAAAGAATAACAAGATTTGCGAGCTGTCCAGCTAGATGTCTCGCCTCCATGAACTAAAGATCAATGGGGACCCAATGGTTTTGGTGCATGTTCCACCCAACCTAGTGGTACCCGAAGGCCCACCCCCCATGATAGGAGATAGTAACAAAGTAACATGGACAAGGAATCTACTACCTCTAACCAAAGGCAGACTCATACTGACACATACTGATATAACCAAACAAATGAACTAAACAAGTACAACTCAATTACAACACAAGTACAACACTAACATCTTTGACATAGATCACATTACTTCCAGACATAAAATAGACCAAGTATGTTCAAAGAACCATACACATATAACAATAAATAACAGTTGTCCTAGATAGAGTGTCATCGCCTAATAGTAATGAGATCTCCTCTGGGCATTCTTCATAGGCTCCGGCACAGGTAATCCTGGTGACCTCAACCGAATCCCGACCCTCATACTCACTCAAGTGGAATCAACTACCTCTCGTAAGGACAAGATAGTTGATCTTTCCATTCCAAGCCTTCTCACTCACCCCAAGTCTAAACAAGCCCTTGTGTCTGTGAGCGAGGTAGAATTATCTTGATTAGTGAGAAGTTAGTCCTAATCTTCTAAGTACATTACTTTAATTATCACTTGTTTAAATAACCTCTGAAGGTTACCCGGTTTACCTCTTTGGGCTCCGACGCCTAACAAAAGCCACTCTTCTAATGGACAACACACAACCAAACTAATCACCAAGGGAATCACAAGTGCATGCAACCTAAGAATCATAACCACTCCAACTCAAGGAGGAAACAAATAAAAGAACTCACTCCAAACATCTTGGAGGAAACAAACACACGTAATCAACTCCTTTCACAAGAGGTACAAAACATCCCCATTTGTGGAAACCGGGTAAATACTGAAAACATAACACGCACTACCCAAGGGACAAGTGAACAATAACTTAACAAGGGAATGACCCACATCCATTGGAAGACTTACAAATTGAATCTCAATCACCCGTTCCCAAGTAATTAACATAAGGGAAACAAATATTACCAATACCCAAAGACAAGGAATCATGCTATATTTGGATATATTAAATCCATATCCTAACTAATACTTTTCAATAACAAGCCAATGCTTCAATAAAATAAATAATAACTGAATTAATTACATTTATTTTTACAAACAAAAGATCAATTCAAATTTAACCAAATAAGATATTTCATCTATATTTAATTCAAATACAATCATGCAAGAAGATAATTCTTTCAATTACACATCTATTACACCTAATTACTATATTTTCTTTTAATTTCCATGATTCCACTTAATTTCCTAATATTTCTCATTCAACATAATATATTACATAATTAATTTAAAAGAAAGACAATTACTTATGTTAAAATCTTCCACATTAATATTTAGTATATTGATATATATATATATATATATATATTTATAAAATATATATATATACAATAATTAATCATAGTCTGATAACCTACAGACAAGATATATATCTATATATATATATAAATAGTTATACATCTATATATATATATATACATAAATATGTATATTTATTTTACATAAATCACGCTTGAAAATACTAAATATAATTTTATTTAGCAATAAAGCCTCATACTGGAGCGAACCCCAAGGTCATAGGTTCCCGGACAATGCAGAAAAGGACACTGTAAGTGTCAAAATCCGCACACCAATGCATAAAGAACGACGTCCCATCGGCCAGGGCACCGGAAGTACCTTGTACCAGCCAGGCGTGGCCTTAACACCTGCGTGGGGGTTGCGCTTCCATGGGACAGCGCGTCCCCTTAAAAGGTGGGCGCGTTGTCACATGGCAGCGCCCCTCCCACATTGGAATGTGGGTGGTGGGGTCATAGCCACCGTCCCAAACAACTTTATTTTTTACTTTTATCTTCTTTTATTCATTTTTTTTATTTTTATTTTTTTATTTTATTTTTAATACACAGAAAACAAGATTTCGCCATTGTTGGCCTGTGTAATAAATTCGTACGAAAATCAGAATATAACACAAATTCGCCGACGGCGTTTTCTTTACAAAAAAAATATAAACAATATACATTAGATCTTTAACAATTAAAAGAATTGATATATTTATATATTTTATGTATTTATATTTATCCGAATATAATACATATTAAATATATAAATATATTTGTTTTTGCAAAAAATATTTTAACTGATCAATTCGAGAAAATCATAAATAAAACCAGAATAGGAAATTAATTAAATTTTTTCCAGAATTTTGTTCTAAATTCAAAAGGTGCAATTTAAATTTCTTTTAACACTATTCATTGAATTTTACAAAAAACAATTAAATATAGAAAATCAAACAAATCTTGTTCTTTTACTGAAGGTTTTCTATGAGGGTTTAATTTTCTTTTGAAGAACAGATCTGACTAATTTACCAGGGTAAAATCTTCATACTAAAACCTAAATGTTGAAAACACAATTCCAGGTTTAATTTAAACCATGTTTCTTCAATTTCCCCCATTTATGGAATTAAAAACTACAGTAAATTTAAACATTCTTCCCCAAATTTTAGATGGATTAAATCTAGATTCAAACAACAATTTCCAATTCACAAATGATTTTAACAACAAATTTGAAAACAATATAATATGAAATGAATCAAACAAGACAAAACCTGGAATCCAAAGCTACAGAAGAAGATGAATATCTGATGCAAGCTTCCTCCCAAGAATTCCTGAAATTTCTTCAAATGTGTAACGGATCCAATCCAAGAACTTCGATAATTGCAAACAAATTATTCTCTAAACAAACTCTACAATCCAAAATTGCTTCAAATCCTTCTTTGTGCAAGTTTTTCCAAAAATTTCTTTTTTTCCCGTGCATGAATTCTTCTCCAATAATTTTCCTTCTAAATCAAATACATGCATTTCACATATATCCAAAA
Organism: Sequoiadendron giganteum; assembly: GCA_007115665.2. NCBI lineage: Eukaryota > Viridiplantae > Streptophyta > Pinopsida > Cupressales > Cupressaceae > Sequoiadendron > Sequoiadendron giganteum. The sequence continues at coordinate 437,451,169 of CM021109.1, read as the reverse complement.
ATATCTTACACAACCCTAATTTTCAAATGCATGCAAATTGAAAATAGATATTTATTTCCTTTTTCCATTTTCGAAAACCCCAAATTGATTTTAAAATGCAATTTCACTTTTCTTTCAATTCTTTTAATTTAATTTAATTTATTTTATTTCAATAAGCTCAATTAATTAATTTTAATTATTTAATAATTAAATTCAACCTTTTCCAAGATTAATTTAATTAGATACAATTTCATCATCAGCATAAATATTTCATCTAAGCATAAATTTCACTTAATATTAAAATAACCTCTACTTTCAACAATGCAATAATTCTAAAATATTGATTAAATAATAAATCATCCAACATAATCAAATAACATTAATAAGGTAAAACATGACTCAACAATCAGGACTGACGACACATTAAGGCTAGGGCGTAGACCTGACACATGTTACCTAGCTACTATCTCCCTTTCAACTTAACCGTTGGATCGACACGCTCAAACCTGTGAGACCAGGTGGAGTCAATGTCATGTACCTGCAACCTGAAATCAAGTAAACAACATAATACAGTATATCCAACATATAATACACACCATGAAGAAGAAATCACAGATTCGCAGGGCGCTCGCAAACGAGTGATGCGAAACCATCCTCTTCACCAATACACTCATCAAAGAATGACATCAACATCATAATCGATAATCTCATGCTAACTCTACTAACATCATTAATCCATAATGCATGTGAAACAATAAACAGATATCCACAACACACAATAATAGTTGTCGCTCAATAGTAGCGATCAAAACATCATAACAAAATGTATCCAGTATCAAAGTAGCTGCAACCAAACATAGCATAAAGCTATCCGAACAAGAAACAAAACAGAGGGGTATTACATGGTCTTCGTCTAGCGCCCCGACCGACATCCGACTAGGCGGTGTCCTCCGGCCGCCACCTCAATCTGCCGCTCGCCAGCCACCCCGCCGCTGCTAGTGGTGGCACCTTTTTTTTGCCACAACTACACCTGTGGTCACATCAACGACCAGGTGCTAGCGCCCGAGGGGCTTATTTTTTGCTCCTAATTCGCCTATAGGCCCTAATAGGGCATATTTTTTTAAATCGCCATATCTTCACACCACGGTGTCAAAATTCGACAAACAAGATATCGTCGGAAAGAGAATTTGGTCTACTTTCCAGTGGTGCAATCTATTTTGCAGAATTCTTTTGTCAGAATATTCTACAATCAATTGAAGTCAAAACCCTAGTTTGGACATAAAGGCTCATATCTTTGCAACCATTGATCAAAATTCAGTAATCCCAGCGGCATCAGGAAGGTAATTCAGAGCTATTTTCATCCATCTATTCACTTTGATCAGTTTTAGCTCTAGGTACTCTTGCATTGGTTTTGTTCAATTTGGTGCATTTGTTCAATAACTTGGATATCCTGAAGCTTGGGAAAAGGATTTTTGTTTTGGGTGACATCACTTAAGTTGCATATCACTATCATTGTCTTTGTAATCTTGGAGATCATTCATAGTTTATTATGGGGTTTTCATTTCATCATTCTTTGATCATGTTGAAATGGGGAAACTACAAACAATGGAGAAATTGTATCATCACACATCTCTGATGGCTTCTTTTGTTGCCGCATTTGTATAATCTTGTTCCCCCTCCTGGTACTGACAGTAACAAATTTTCTTGGAATTACAAAAGGGATCATGTCTTAGGAATCATTGCAATGCATATTGATGTTTCCACCTTGAAAAGTGTTGATCATTGTGATTGCACTCTCACTCTTTGGACTAACATTTGGGAGATACATGGAGATCATGACATTTAGCCATTCCCAGATGATCCTATTTCAAATTGTCTTATGCCTCTTCATCTTTCAAATAGGATACCCTATGATGCAGATACTATGTGAGAGTTTGAATATTTGGAATACTTTGAATCTTCAGATGAGGATGAAGAGGGTTCTTCCGATGCTCCTACTTCTCCATCAGAGACAGTTGACCTACCTTCACCTTCAGTGATTCCATGTGCAGAGTCATTGATTGAGGCTCCTATCATTCCTATTCAATACGAGCATTCTCATGGTAGTGATTCATTGAGCATGTCCAGTGATTCATTACAATCAGTATCACACTATCTTCCTGATTGGGATTCCTTTCTATCAAACATTGCATCCTTGTTTGTGGAGTCTCACATTTCGGATTTGGAGGAAATATTTGAGGGGATATCTCTCATGTTTGATGACAACCATTGCACTCTTGTTGTCAAACAATCATAGTCTTTGGATCTTGTTCAGTATGTACCTGACTTGATTGTGGCATATTCATCTTCATCAGACAAGGAAACACATGAGAAACTTTTTGAGACATCATCCGCATTCATATACATCCTTCCTTCCTTCAATTCCTATCCGGAATGGGAAGCTACCCTACATCTCTACATGGTTTTATTTCTTTCGAAAGGGAGACAAGTTGTTTGTCGACATTGGATCATATTTTGTCTACATACACTTACCTTTTTTGCAGGTGATCACATATTTTGGGGGGGCTATTTAGTCTCTCTATTTCCCTCCTATGGGGGGGATTTTGATTATATTGTAACCATGTGATGATTTTTGTCCTTGGGGGGGATAATGTTGAGTCCTCCAATCATCACCTTTCTACATTTTATCTCATTTTTCGGAGAGGGGTTTTCTTCCCACTGGGTTTTCCCCCTTTTCTTCATTTGTGAGAGTTTAGTTGCATTTTCATTCTATGTACATGGGTACCTAAAATGGCCATCAGTCGGGACCCATCTTCATTTTGCATAATCATTACATTTTTCATTTTCTCCCTAAGTTGCACTTATGGGGGGGTGTTAATGTAATTAATTAATTATTACACTAGCATAAGTTAACTTAGGTCTTAATTAATCATATTAGTCCTAGGTTGAATTTAATCTCTTAATAAAGTTGTTGAGATAAGATTCCCTTCTAGAAGATGAGTTGTCTTTTCTAGAACTTATCTCCATCTTGTTATCATTCCCTAGGTAGTTGGTTAGGGTTTCTTGTTGTCACATGATGTGTGATTTGAACACTTGTCAACATCCTTTGCATTTTAGGTTTAGTACTTGCCTATATAATCAGGCATATGTACTCTTTGTAAATTATCTGATAGATCATAATAGAATCTTTATTTTGAATGCCATTATCATACTTTCTTTGTGGTTGAATATTTCTTCCTGGAAAAGGTCCTCTATTGAAGATTGCATTACAACTTCATCAAGGACACCTGTGCATCCATCATTCCAACATAAACAACCACCATATTTCAAAACTCAAAAAAAATCATCATATGCTCATCCAACTCTTGATCAATATCATAATATTCCACCTCCACATATTCCATACACCAACCAACCAAATCCTAATGTGACAACTCCTTCATTTGCAATGCCTAATAAAGAATGGGAGGACATGCTTAAGGAATTGCAAGAAGGAAACACAAAGAAGTCCTTTAAATTAAAGGAGTTTTGCATGTATCCTTTTGATCACACCATTGTCACCACACCTTTCCCTAAACATTTTGAGATCCAAGAATTTGATAAATATAAATGGAAATTTGACCCACATGATCATGTTAAGGAATTTCATATGACTTATGAAGAAGTGGCATATAATGATAAGTATCTCCTTCATTTGTTCCTTGAAACCTAGGAAGACAAGCATTGGAGAGGTCCTTACACCTCCCTCAAGAGTCCATCTCTACCTTTGTGGATTTATCTAAAAGGTTCATGGCACATTTCTCCAATAATCTTGAACATGAGGTCAACATGATTGCTCTATGCACTAATAAATAATGTTCTCGGGAAATTTTTTACAAGCTATTTGTAAGTGTGGTGAACCTAAGCTAGCCACCTCTTGTGTCACTTACCTCAAAAGAAATTCATGAATATCTTTGTTAAAAATTTACATATAAAGATGGCCCTTTATAAGCACATGCATTGTGCTTATATATTTGATGAAACCATTGAAAAAGGTGTCACCATTGAGAAAGAACTTATTGCTAAGGGTTTAGTTAAAATTTATGATTGCAGAAGGTGATTTTCAAGATGTAGAGATGATTCAGGTATATGTATATATAATTTTTAAGCTTTAAATAAATATAAATGTACTTGTAACTTCATTGGAACTGTAAACCACATTTATATAAATTATACAACTCAAAATTATTTTTTTAGTGTATTCATGCATATGTGTCTAGGTGGAGGTAGCACATGTTACTTCTATTTTGAGGATAGAGCATGTATGCAAACGTTCTTCACCTAACCATTTCAATGGGCATATGAACTTTATTTTTCATCTAAGTTAATATATATGTACAAGTTCACTTTTTCATGTGTGTATATATATATACTTAATACAATTTTTAATAATTGCACTTTTTTATATGTATATTTGTAGGGTTGAACACATTTATCATAGCAAGATTCATGCTCAAATGGTTGCTCAACTAGGAGCCAACATGATGAACCAAAGACTAGCTAAGGGACAAGTTTATACATGTGTTTATTTTTTATGTATATATTCTCTAGAACATGTACATGTTATGTTTGAGATCTATCATATGTGTGCATGTTGATATGTTATGTTTATGAACTTATATTTCATATCTACTCTAGACATATTTATATCAATTCTAGACATATTTATATCAATTCTAGACATTTGAGTTTATGTTTATTTTTTAGATCTATTAATGTATGTGCACATGTACATTTATGTTTGACATATATATTATAGATAAAATTTGTGTTTATGACTTATGTTTCAGATATGTATATATGTATGTTTTTATATATGTAAATTTAAGATATCATGTATCCCTCATGGACAAAATTTATGTTTATGTTTATGAACTTATGTTTTGAAATGAGTGATAACTACATATATGTACATGATATGCAATATGAAATTTAGTAATATGTGATTTGGTTAAATAGATCTACATGTACATGTGTATATTTTCATTCAATTTGTAAATTACAAGTAATATAAACTCTCATCTACATGTAATATATGGAAAATAGGGCCACATATAACAAATAATGTAAATAACTAAGAGAAAGAATGAGATGAATTCTTCTTAAAATTTTCCTAAACTACTTTGAACCACAAATAATTTGTGTTTGAAATCCTCTAACCATGTTGAAATCCTCCACTAATGAGTTCTAATGGTTTTATATATTTATTGATAAATCCATTATCAATCAAATATCATTTAATATGCAATTAGTTGTATTTCACCAAAATAATTGCAAAGGTATTGCTTCTTTAAGGAGCTTCTCAACTAGGATCTCATCATCATTAGATGATATTGTGTTCAAAGTTCCTTGTAGTCAATAAAATCAATTTCAAATATATTACTATTTATGTGGAGTATTTTATAACCAATTTGGATTTCTCAAGAATTTTTCCATGATATATTTCTATTAAAAAGACCTAGCATACATAAAAAATGTACCAAAGTGATATATCTTAGTTTGAGTTCTTTGTAATTGATGAATGATATCAAAATCCTTAGGTTGTTTTATATTAATTTTAAGGAATGGAAAGTAATTTAATTGAGAAAATGGTGGTAATATAATGTCTTGGCCACTTGCTAATATTTAGTGCATGATGCCAATAAGATTATAACCATGCTATAAATTACAGCTCAAAAGAGAGGTAGGAATAGGAGAGAAATAAGTGATATTAGTAGAAGATGAATTAGGATTGAAAAATAAATCATGAGAGAATAGATTTAAGTCCATAAGCATCATTATGTGAACTAGGACTATATAAAAATAAAGAGTAACAACATAAACTAAACTTAATAAATTTAAATATAAGGAATTTACAAGATGCACCCAACCATGTTGTAAAAAAATGGTTATATTGATAAACCATGTTTCCAAGAAGATAATCAATAAATTGAGTCCCATTTTGAATAATTTTGACTTGTTTGAGATATTTCCCTTGCACTACAACTAAACTTGTGGGAAAAAATATCATCACTTGTTTATGGTTTTCTTAACTTCATCCTCTCCTCTATGCAACATAATAAATCATAACTAACACCTTGTATGTTTTTAGCCTCTACTATGACTACAAAAAAATCTCCCATACACATATATTCAATTTTCAATTTAAAAAATTAGAAGCAATCTTTAATTGTAGAAAAAATATTATAAACAAATTACAATTATATTTTGTCTAATTAAAAAATATTATAATTTATAAATCAATCTAAAGTTATAAAATATACATGAATATATATATGCATGTACCTTTTTTAATCAATCCTGAAATGTGGTCATAATCAATTAAAATAAAAGGAATATCTTCAAATATTTGACTTCATCTTCATTGTATGTGTTAGTAACAACCAGTGGCACCAAAATCCATTCATCGATATATCCATGTTATTGGTTGTTGTAGTTATCATAATCTACCAAAATTTAGTCATAACAAAAACAAGAGTAATCCCTAGTACACAATGTCCATGTGTGACTATCTATACTCATCACATAATGCAAAGATCTTGTTTTATCTACCCTCTTACATCCATACATTATTCTTCTATCCATAACTACAAATTATATATATAATTCAAAATAAATTAAATATAGATCTTTTAAACTTAATTTTTACAAACAACTGAAACTTTTTTTAAACAATAAATTTCATACATGATATCTCCTAAAATACTTTATTTGGGCATGGGTTCCTCCCTAAAGATGTGTCGACATCACATGCAAAGTGTTTCTTACACTATTCAAAATCATTTGCATCATTTACATGATTTCCCTTATAATTCATTTTATTTTTTATTAGAGATTGTTTGATGTAAACTCTTGTACCATCATGTTCACCCTTTTCATGCCCACTCTCAAAGAAACTCCAAACATGTGGTATATTATCGTATCAATGATATCTACATAGTGCATAAAATGGAATTGATGATTTGAATTGTGACACACACCTATTAGACAATAAAAATTTTATAATATCCATCATGAAAAATCAAACCCAAATCTAAAATGTTATTATTTCTATCCAAAATATTAAATAGATCAAATTGGGTGTAAGGTAAAATTCACCAACCAACTCCAAACTATTATTAATAGAGAAATTGATGAGGAAATATTAATTACTGATATGAGCATGAATTTACATCATATTTTCTATCATATACGATAGATAACAACCATGAATGATTGTAGAAAATTACATAGAATAACATAAACTCTCCAATCTTAACACCAATGTTTTGGAACAAAAAATACATATACAAAATACTATAATAGAATCTAAATATATTGTTACCAACAATATTTACACACAATAAACACTAATTTAAAAGATGCACACCAAACTGGGTCGAAAATCCTACAAACAAAATGGATACAAACTCCAATTGGAAGCTTTTCAACATAATGACAATCTCTAGATAATAATTGCACCTAGATACCCTCGAAAAAAATATCTTTGAGCCTCAATCCCCTTGGTTTACCATACTCGGAGATTCTTTCTTCATTGGTTTACCAACCTTTGAAGAAAATCACAATCCTGTGAGAGAAAACGATGCATAGAATGCCTTCAGCTTGGAAGACCAAACAATTATTTATCAAAATCCTTTTAAAAACCAACTTTGTTACCCAAAATAAAATTCCCAAAGAAAATGATGCTTGCATGCCAAAATTGTTACTCCCACTTGTCAAAAGAAGTCAAAAACATTCTAATCTCAAACTACCAAATTACATGTCACTTGCCTTTTTGCAAGAAACCCACTAATCTTTAAATCAAGACTCCCACAACAAGAAGGAAAGTATCTTATAACTTGTAATTAGTAACTAGTTTTTCTAGTTGTCAAAATCCTCCAGTGAAATCTCAAGAAAATGTGTCAATTGCCTTAAAGTGCTTGAGTCTCAAAAAGGAAAGTAATAGCAATCTTGGGAAACCTCCAAAACCACGCCCTCCTTGTCATAAATGAAGTTTAATTTTAGTTTTTTATTTTTCCAAAAAATCTGATTTGAAAATTTAAACCATAAAGAAAATATTTCTTGATTAATCTGACAGTCTTGATCCACTATTTTTTGAAAATTAAACTTGCTAAAAATAATACTACTATTTTAAGAAATTTCAAAAAAGGGACATGACAAATCCTCTCTCTCTCCCTCTCGTTGCCTCTCTCTCTCTCTATCTCCCTCCTTGACCTTCTCTCTCTCTCTCTCTCTTGCCCCATCTAGTATATATAAATATGAATGCTTGGATCTATCTCTCCCCCTCTCCCACCCTCTCTCTCTCACCACCCCCTGCACTCCCACTCCCAAACCTCAAAAAGGTTTAATATAATTGGATCTATATAGTTGAGTCTCGAAAATGAAAGTAATAGCAATCTTGGGAAACCTCCAAAACCACACCCTCCTTGTCATAAATGATGTTTAATTTTAGTTTGTTATTTTTCCAAAAAATCTTATTTGAATATTTAAACCATAAATAAAATATTTCTTAATTAATCTAACAATCTTGATTCACTATTTTTAAGAAATCAAACTTACTAAAAATAATACGACTATTTTAAGAAATTTCAAAAAAGGGACATGGCAAGTCCTCTCTCTCCCTCTCTCTCTCTCCACTATATATATAATATATATGTGAATGCTTGGATCTATCTCTCCCACCTTCTCTCTCCCCACCCCCCTTCACTCCCACTCCCTCTCCCTCCCCCTCCCCCTCTTTGTGTCCCTCTCCCTCTACCTCTCCTCTCCCCCTCCCTCTCTCTCTCCACTATATATATAATATATAATATATGTGAATGCTTAGATCTATCTCTCCCACCCTCTCTCTCCCCACCCCCTTCAATCCCACTCCCTATCCCTCTCCCTCTCCCTCCC
>CM021109.1:437325277-437442156 GCA_007115665.2 Sequoiadendron giganteum | reverse complement strand
GAGATATAAGGAGAGGTAGGGATGGAGAGAGAGGTGAGACAAAAATAGAGAGAGGTCTAGGTAGATAGATGGAGTAGGAGATAAAGAGAAAAATAGACGGAAGGAGAGTGGGAGGAAGAGATAGGGATGGAGAGAGAGAGGTGAGAGAGATAAGAGAGAGGAGGGAGGAATAGGTAGGGAGAGAGGGGTGAGATAGAGAGAAAGAGAGAAGAGAGGGAAGGGGAAAGAGAGAAGTGAGATAGGTGATAGAGATGTGTGATGGAGCTTAAAATTAGAGAGATAAGGAGGAAGGTGGAGAGATTGAGATGGAAAGAGGGGGGAGAGAGAGATGTATAGAGGGATAGGTTAGATAGAGAGAAGTAGAGAGCAAAGGTGGGTGAAAGGAAGAGAGAGGGAGAGAGAGAGGGGAGAAAGAGAGGTGAGATAAAGAGAAGTAGAAAGGGAATGAGAGAGAGGGAGATAGAGAAAATTAGAGAGGGAGGGAGGGAAGGAGAGAGAAGTGAGATAGAGATAACTAGAGAGGGAAGGAGAGAGAGAATGACAAGATAGAGAGTAGAGAGGGGAGGAGAGAGCGAGGGAAGCAAAGAGAGAGAGAAAGAGAGGAGAGGGAGGGAGGGAGGGATAGGTAGGTATAGAGAGTAGAGAGAGATATATAGAGATAAAAGGAGAGGGATGAGAGATAGAAAAATGTAGAGAGGGAAGGAGGGAGGGAGATAGATATTGGAGAGGGAAGGAGGGAGAGATGGACATGTAGAGACATAGTTCTTGAGCTCAAGGAAGATATTGTTAGATAAAGGGATGGAGATAGTGAGAGAGAGAGAGGTCTAGAGAATAAGAGATGAAAATGAGTGAGATAGAGAGAGAAAGATGAAATTTGACCTCCTGAGTACTAAAATTTGACCTCCTAATTACTGAAATTTGACATGCTGATTACTTAAATTTGACTAAGTTTGAAATTTTTAAGATCTTCCAAAAACTAGAATTTGCATTATAACTCTTAGAGATCTAAAACCACTCTCAAACATCCTACCTATATATACATGAAATATAACTTAAATTATAAGAAAGTAAATGTCCATATGTAAATGTCAACTTATACTTAAATGTTTATTTCATGTATATAATTTCCCTGACAGGGAAAGTGAAAATCTAGTTATGTGCAAAGCAGGCCATTTGGCGCTCGCCAAATGACTCATCACATTTGGCACACGCCAAAAGGCCTGCTTTAGGCATGTTAATTAACAAGAATTGCTAAATTTTCTCATATTTTTTACCATGCTCCCCATCTCATTTGTATGTCTTTCAATGCAATTTTATAAACAAAACCATGATAGTGTTAACCTCTATCTCAGCTATCTAAATATATAATTCTTTTTTCATTTTGATTTAGTTAAGGTTTTGATCCATGGCTTCTATTGTAAATGCCTTCGTTTTTGGTCAAAAACCAACATGTGCTAGGTTTAGGATAGATTTTTACACGTTCATCAGAATGTGAAACAAATTACATTTTTTGAAACTAGACTCCATTCTACACATGATGAAAAAAAATATCAATTTTTGATTAGTTTGCAAAAAATTGGGGGGGAGCATGCTCAAATTTTAGCTTTTCAGTGATGTGTCCACTTTGAAAATTCATAAAATATTATATGTTCATTAAAAAAATATCGAAAGAAGGAGGATAAACTACATGGTGTTAGCTAATTTCTCACCGTTGGGATTTTTGAAATTCTAAAAAAAAGTTAACCAAAAAGGGGGGAGCCCTCAGGCGCTATGCTATTTTTTTTGATAAAAAAAGACCTGTTTTGCCCCCCCCCCTTTTTGAGACCCTTAATCTTCATTAATTTCAAAAAAAAATAGTAGCTTAGAAACTAGACTCGGAGCACTTCAACTTTTGTTCTTGCCACATCTTGAAATTTTGAGCGTAACTATCTTCATTTTCTTGTGCAAATCAGATTTTTCTGATTTCAGAAAAAAAGTGGCATCTTAAGAGCCAAAATTATGTTAGAGATTGGTGCACTTACCCCACGACAAGGATGGAAATCTAAGTCAAACAAATATGTGAAGAAGATTCATGGATTTTTACAGAGAAAGCACATAAAATATCATTTTTTAAAAATAAAAGACTCGATCTCGAGCCCTCTTCTTTGTAGAAGATGTGAAATATGATACAGAAAAATACAAGAGAAGCCATGTTTATGAGAATAGGCTCGAAATGTGCATTTTCTCTTTCAGGAAAAGAAGCAGAATGATAAAATGCTTCTAGAATACTATAATGCCCAAAACTTTACACCAAAATAAAGTTAAGAACAAAACACTAATTTCAAATTTTGTACACTTATGCTTGCAAAACTCTCAAAGTTTGCTACCTACATAGGCACTATAAGAAGGAAAACAACTTTCGACCAGACATAAACTATAATTATTTTAGTTAGGTAACTAAATTGCTTAGACCATCATGGTCAATTCAAGAGGAGACACGAAATCCACATCACCGAGGTACACTTAAATAGTTCAACCAACCCAAAGTTAATCTGAAACATTATATAGATCACATGCCAAAAATAACACACACACACACACATATATCAGTTGCAAACTTAAGAATAATAAGAGAACAAATCCTAGGGGCCAGACCTAGTCCTCGGTGGCTCGTCTCAAACAACCTTGCCTACATATATAATTCACAGAGGCACCATAGTTCGACATTTTTAACTTTCACATAAACTGGGTTGATAAAGAAATGGTATTTAACATAAAGGTTTATCTCACAATTGATTTCACCAAGATATAATAGATACAAAGACTAGGCAACAACAAATTTGATCCAACACTTGTTGGGTCAATAGCAATATATATCGTCTAGGCCCAATTAATCAAGATAATTTTTAAACAACACTTCAATCATGCTCTAATGAAGCTAGTTTACACTATTTATTTATTTATTTTTTTGACCATTACGAGTCCGCCACAAAAGGAACTCTTCAAAACCAACCCTTAACGTAACCACATTCAAACCAAACATTTAATGGCTCCTCTCATATCGTAGGCTCAAGATTCCAATATTAAGCTATCCATTTTGACCCTTTTTGAAAGAAATAATTGGCAAACTATTTGCTTTAATGAAATTTATACCTTATAAATACATTAAACTAATATTATGTTATTAGTTACAATTAATACAAATAGGCATTCAGATATTGGAATGTTGGATAATAATAACTTCGATAAACTATGAAGCCTCATCCTTATTTACCTAACCATTTGGACATCAACATAGACCTTGAAAATAATAAAATAATAATTGAATACCTTTTAAATGTTAAACTTGAATATGCATAAAACTAGGTAAACCTCAAGGTAGGACATAGGTTATCATTACATATGAAATAAAATTCACACATTTTAAAATTTGAGATTATAAAGAACCATCCTCAAATTTTCTAATCCTCATTTACCCATTCCCTTAGTAAAAATTAATATGTATTTTATAAATACAATTATCTAAATAAAAGTAACAATCAATAAAACCAATTAAATAACTTAGAAAAGAATTCTAACATATACCAAAGAGAATAATTCCTTTTAAAAGAAATTATGGTAGTGATCTGATCTTTATATAAAAAGAAATCCTTAACTTAAATTCCTATTAAAAATAAATAAATAACTATCCTAAATCTAATAAAAGAAACCATTTTTAATGAATTAAATCCTAATTTTAAAATCCTTTAACATTTCCCAAATCTTCAAGCCACGTAGCTCTCTAAGCTTTCCTTAATTTTCTTTCCCTATGTAGAATTTCCTTTCTAAAAAAAAGACAAAATCATAGAGGTGAGGAGTTTTCATTTAGTTTAGGAAAAAACAAGAACTGGGGTATTACTTGGGATAAGTTGTAATACCCCTCCATTTTGCTTTGTTGTGCGAATGATGTTGTTCTCCTTTTAATGTTTTAGTTCCTATTTGTACTTGACTATGTACTTGGTTACGGTTGATCACTATTTTATCATGATGTATTTTGATGTGATGATACTGCATGTTGATGTTATTATGATGACATGTTTTGTACTAGCATAAGTGGATATGCAAATTAATGATATTTTATGCCTTTGATTAAAGTGCTATATTAGATATGCCAGTTAGTAATATTGTATTAGTGAAGAGGACGATATCGCATCACTCGCTTGCGAGCACCTTACGATTCTGTGCTTTCCCCTTCACTGTGTGCTTTATTTATGACATATTTATGCATGTGGATATACTCTTTGCTCGTAGGTTGACAGGTACAAGACATCGACTCCACCTGGTTTCACAGGTTTGAGTGTGTCCATTGCCTAACAACATTCGATTGGGAGATAGTAGCTAGGTTTTCCATGCCAAGTCATCACCCTAGTCATAGTGTGTCGTTAGGTTTTAGTCAAGTTAAGTTGCTTTAATGATTGTTCTTCAGGCCTTGATTTCAATTAAAATTGCAAGTTAAAAAAAAAGTTATAATATATGCTTTGGTAGTTAAATTATCGATTAACTTCATTTGGTTTTGTTGTAATGTGATTTAATTTATTAATAAATAATTTAATCTTGGATTAGATTTAGTTTATTGATAATTAAATTTATTAATTTGAAATAAGTTAAGTTTTTCCATTTTGGAGTTAATAGATTTTTGTGTGAAATTGGGAATATTGAAAGGATGAAAATTAACAAAATAAAGGAAAATGAATTGAATTGCATTTTTAGAAAGTTTGAATTCAAAAATTTGGAAGAAGAAGATATTTGTTTTGAAATTTTCTTTATTATTGAAAAATGTTTCACAAGTTTTTTTTTTTGGAAAAACAAGCATGAAATTTGGAAGTTGGAAGAGGAAGAGTTTTTGCATTTTGTGGGTTTTGGATTGAAGCTGTGAAAATTTGTGGAGCTGAAGTTGGAATCAAGGCAGGAATCTGGGCACCATCTGGATCTCCTCACAAACTCAAAAGAACCAAGTTCATGTCTTTAAAATTAGTTGCTTTTGAAATTTTAATTGTATATGTTGTTGTTGAAAAGCATTTAAATCTTTTGTATGATTGCAAAATAAACTCAGTTGGATTCTTGTTTTCCAATTTTAAAGAAAACCTCTATTTGGAATAGGTTGCTTCAAAGAAAATAGAATGAATTCTTGATTATAAATTGTTTTCTTTTCAGTTTTACTTCCTCAATTTATTTACAATTCCAATATGGATAAATGGAAATATATATACATATGCATTTATATATATATATATATATTATTTTTAAATATTTCCCTTTAGTAGGGTTATGCTGGCCATTTTTTTTAGAAATGGCCAAAAGAGGCAAATGAAAAAACACAGGGTTAAACCCTGGTTTTATTTATTTTTTTATCCTTGTGTTTTTAAAAAAAAAAATTGAAGAAAATTGTGGGGAGGTGGCGCTGGGGGCTCACCCCCCCACTGCACCCCCATGGGAGGCATGTGGGGAGGGAGCCTCGCCCAGCGCGAACCCCTCGACCGCCCTCAGTGGGTTGGCTGTGCATACACAACCGACACCTACAGTTAGGGACGACTGTGTTTACACGACCGCACCCATTGTGGGTTCGGCTATGGATGTCATCGACCGCCCAATCAACGACGTGCGGCCCAAAGCATTCACCCTGCCTTTTTAAAAAAAATAAAAAAAAATAAAAAAATATTAGTATTTATTTTAATATTATATTATTATTATTATTATTATATTATAATATTAATATATTAATATGAATTATATTTAAGTATAATATGTATTAATGATTAATATTATATTGTATAATATTATAATATTATATAGATAAATTGTTTCTCTAATTAAATATATATATATATATATATATATATATATATAATGTGTATAGTCAAATTGGGGAAGTTGAAAACATGATGATTTTAATTAAATCATTGTTTTATTTTAAACATATTGTTATAGGGGAATTAATTTTGATATTAAATAAAACGTTTTCAAGACAAGTCAATTGTTTTTTTTTTTAAATGGTTATATTGAAATGGGGAGGCAATAATTATTTTATAACATGGAATTTTGTTTTTTTATGATAAACTAGTTAATTTATCATTATTTAAGTGCAAGTAAGGAAATTATATAATTAGTGCTAATTTCTCTTTTATTTGAAAAGATGTATTCAATATAGTTTATTTAATGCAACAAATTGCTAAATGTTAATGAGGAAATGGATTTAGTGAATCCAAAGTAGATTTAATTCTCGCCTTGATTGTGAACTGTTCCTGTTATTGTTTGGAAAATTTGGGACATAGAATTTGACAAGTCTTCCAGTTGGGTTTCAATTTTGTGGGTTGTCGAAATGGGTTAGTCAACCTTTGGATTGCCTTGGGTAGTGCATTTTACTATAACTAGTTTGTTATCCAGTTATCATGAACGAGAATGTGTTGACTGTATGTCATGGATAGGGATTTGATATCCTTAGGTCACACTTGTGTACCCTTGGGTTGTGGAGTTGTTCCATGTGTTGTCTTAGAGGAGTGGCTTGCAACGAGGGTCGACACACAAAGTGGTGCCAGGATAACTCATTGCAAGTTAGTTAATCCAGTGATAACGTAATTAACTGATTAGAGTACCACGTAGTATCAATCACTTAATAAGATAATTATGCCTCGATCATGGATGCAAGGGCTTGTAAAGGCTTGGGTTGAGACGAGAAGTCATGGAATGGCAAGATTGTTATCTTGTCTCTACGAAAGATAACTGATTCCGCATTGGATTACATTAGGGGCCGAAAGTCTTTAGAGGTTACCAGGATAACCCGAGATGGGGACCGGGGCCTAGGAAGACTCACCGGGATAACCCATGTAACATTGTGATGACACTTCTCCTAAGTCAAATGTATGTTTTCATTAGTGATGCAATTGACTATGTAATTCTAGAAGCATTGTAACCATCATGTTAAGTGATGTATTTGTATATATTTCAGTTTAGTTATGTGTTAGCCTATGTCTTAAGGTAGACGGTCTTGGCTAGAAATCCTAGTTACTATCTCCTAGCATGGGGATGGACCTTTGGATTCCACTTGGTTGGGTGGAATGTGCACCTTACTCCGTTGGGTATTTTCTTCTTGATCGTGTGGATGAGACTTCCAGTTGGAGAGCTCGTATGATCCAGTTTCATTTCATGCCTTCTTTATTTTAGTTGATCTTGTGATTTATTGACCCTCATTTGTTATCAAGGTGGAAGTTGTAATTGTAACCTTATTCATTGGACTTGCCTCATTCGAGGAATGAGAGATGTAACCATATTAGTTAATTATGAATAAATGAAATTGAATGTTATCCCTTATGCTTTGATGTAAATTATCTTATTTGGAATGTATGTCTTTTATTTCTGAATTAAATAAATGACATGGTTTAAATTCATTTTTTTTGTTGAGGTTCTATATAACCTCTGTCTTGTAACCTTAGAGGTTGTTGGCATTAGATAGTGAATTTCCTTATTATTTTACTTAAACAAAAAAAAAACTAGTCCGTTTAAGTAGTTAATTGCAACTTCCTCTAGGGTTGTGTGGCAGGGCATTACATAAGTCATACATTGCTACATATCACTTTTTATTTATTATTATTGTTTTAATTAAGACAAGAATAATTTTATTTGCTGGCTTTAACTAAATGTGGAAGCCCAAGGATAATAAGAAAATAATATAGGATTGAAAGCCTCTTTGATTTTAAGGCAAGCTTGACTTTATTCTCTCTTAAACAAGAGGTGCTAGTGAATAATCAAAAGCATAATATTTACCTTTATTCTTAGATTCTATCTTTAAGTGAAGGCTTAATTGAATGGATTAAGATTGAAATGATAAAACCTACCGCATATTTTAAACTACTAGGTTAGGTGCAGTTTTGATGATGGAAATACTTTAAATGAGGTAAGACTTAAATTACATCGGAGGCTCTAAAATTTAATGCTGCAAGAGGATGCTATAGGAGGGGACTTTGATGACCAAGATAAAATGACATTAACCTCTGCATTAAAAAAATGGGATGACAGTAATAATATTTTACTTGGGTAATAACGCAACCCAGATTACCTAGTTTTACCTAGAGAAGAATTCTAACATATATACACTTATGCTCTGATTCATTAAATTAGTGCAAGATGGGATAATTTTAAAATTGAAAATAAAATACGAATTAATGGAATGATACACACTAGCTAATGTGACTTAAATATATTTTGCAGATAAATGAATTGTGGATATTTGTAGATTCAAAAAATTATTATCAAATATCTCAATAGAGACTCTGTAGGATGTGCCTGCAACTAATGATGTGTATGAGATGTCTCTATGCAAGATTATATTTTCTCTTACTAGAATTTATAAGCAATAAATTTCCTTACTCCCTAGACCTGTATTGTACCTCAATGTGATCTTTTGACCATTAAGAATATTGGCATTAGCAGCCAAACATACTATTGATGCTCAAAGATGAGAGACTGGAAAATAAAATAAATATTAATAAAAGGGAACCTATTGTATGATGTATAGATCACGCCTCCTATATTCAATGTATTCTTCCTTTTATAAAGACAACTATATTATCTTCATCGAAACATATACTAGCTAAAATATTCTCTACAGGAAGATTTTGAATAAGAATCACGACCTTGAGTGGAAGAAAAATAGCTCACTTCAAGAGCAATTATCTAAGGAATATGTGAGTATTATTCTAGTGCTTACATTATAAAGGCCTTTCTTATGTGAAAATAACAAGAACTAATCACTATGATTAACATTATGTGACTGAAGACTTAATGTAACTTGGAAAGTCTCCAATAACTTAGAATATACATGAAATCACCTTCTAATCGAAACAAATTTTAATAAAAGTCATAGAAAATTCCCAACCCCCATGGCTCTTCCAGATACGTAGGAACTATTTACTTTAAAATCTCAGCACCATATTTACAAAATTATATAACCACAAAGATCCTTCCTAACTACGAGGTGAGCAAAATAAGAAACAAAATGGCACAATACACTTTTGTTTGCATTGACAGTTAGTAACATACACATATCTTCAACTAAGAAACTATGATATATTCATACAATCAGTTTCAGTGATTAGCTATAGAGCTTGAGCTCTTACCTATGAAAAAAAGAATAAATAAAATGTCTGAAGAATCCAGAGAAAAGCCAAAACCCACACACCATCTACCAAGAACCTCCCCCTCCCAAATATAATAATTTCCTATGATCCATAATCTTCACCATGCATTCTCCATTCATCCCCTGGTGCATCGTTTCCCACAATGCCCTTTTATGAGATTCTACTCTTAGCAGCACTGCCATAACACCAACAACACCAAGAGAAAATGTTGTTACGATGGCCTTTTTAATTTCTAGTTCTTTGTCATTACCGAACTCATCTAGTAGGAATGTTGCTCCTAAAATTAAATTTGTTTTGGATTTTCCTTTAGACTCAACCATCAATTTGAGTCTATTTATCCTTGGTAAAGTTTTGAAAGTTTGTAGAATGAAAAGTTCTTTTGAAAATAAGCTAAAGCTCTTAGATTTCCATGCTAATAGACTACAAAAGATTATCTATATTCTTCCAGTGGTGATGATGGTATAACCAACAAAATTTTGAATTGTATACATCAAACCAATAGAGAACTCAGACCCCACTTTGTTGCTCAATGCTTTGGTTTTAGCATCAAGGCTGCTACATGCCACTTAAACACATGCTTTGAGTGCAATAAATTCAAGTGGCAACACCCTTGGACCAGACTTATTGATGAATTTAAAATTTGATGACTTGAACCTGTTTCTTGAGGTCATGTCCAAAGATGCCTCATGATTTCTCCAAACTGTGCATGCTGCTTATGCCATAAAATGAATCCCTATGACCTGTTTTGAAAGTCCCTCTCCAAGGCAACCTAAAAAAAAATATCTGATTTTAATTCACCCCCGATACCAAATATGATGATCCCTATTTTGATGGGAGAGTCCCGAGGAATGTAGTGTGTGCCTATATCAAAGCACACCCCCCTGCCCCTTGTCATTAAGTAGGGCGGTGGAAGATCTTTGACATGATGATCCACCATTAGACCATATTGAGTTTCTCCAACCATAAATCCATATCACAGTCAACATGATATAAGAGCTACGCAAAAATTGTGATCAATATGCCATAAATGTTTCAGCCTATCATACACAATATTGCAAAGTGAATATAAATCATAGAGGTAATTAAAAACAAATCTCAAAATCCAGATCTGAAAAGTAATTCTCATGTCGAGCGGTTGAAAGAATAATAAAGAAGATAAATACATAATATTTCCATTGACATGAAACATTAAGAATCTCAGATGGTCATTGAGTTTTAGGCGGTGAGTTTATCACAAAATCTGACTTAATCCTGTTGGATGATCTACACATTGACAAGATAGGTAGGTTTGTGAATAAATCAATGGGAGGATAATAGGTTTTATTTAGATTCCTATCCACCTAATCCATTATTATGATTTCTTAGGTATGTTGTATTTATGCTAAGCAACCACAATATTCAAAATTCATCTTATCGCTATAACCACGTGAGTAATGATATTAGTTTAATTATTAATATTAATAGTAACAATAGAATTAATAATGATATTAATTTACATATCGATGCTAATTTTAATAATAGTATTAAAGATGAAATTAATATTGATAAAGATAGCTATATTATTAACAATATGAATACCAATTTCCTAAATTAATTTATCCATTATAGGTATTAGATCAAGCTTCCATAATATATGAGTCCAACTTAACCAATCAAGAATAATGTAATTTACTAAAAGAAACACAAGATATGTAAATATTGCATTAACAATAGGGCCTTACAAATACTTACCTATCAACTTGAAGCAACTATTTGTAGACATGTAAAATATACATGCACCTGATTCTGATCCTACTAACATCGTTTCGTCTTGAATCATACTCTCAGCTTATCAATACCTTTCATCCCTTAATTAAATAAATCATTATTTATTTAATTAGGTCTTCCTCCTCCAGTGATTAAATTAATCAATTTAATTTAATTAATCATCTTTCCCTATTCATTTAAATAATTCATTTTATTTAAATTAAATATCTAAAGTCTTCTTATTAAATTGAATAAATTAAAACATTATTTAATTTAATCTAATAATTCCCTCCCCAGTTAAATAAATCAAATCATTTATTTAACTAAACCCTTCCTCTCAATTTGATTTAAATCAATTCATAAATTTAAGTCTAAATTGTCACATCACCTAATTCTTCATTAAATTAATTAAAACCTTGATTAAGTTAATCCCTATCACTAAAATTCTCTGGAGAATGCAAGTGGCACAATAAATCAATTACTTTGATTTATTAATTCATCTATTTTCCCTCACAAAGCATCAAAAGGGAATATTCCCTCATTTGAATTCAAAAAGGCCAAGTGGACTTGATCCTTCCAACAAGGTATTCAATGCCTCTTACATATCCTTGTGCATTGATCCAAGTGACATTAACTCCATTCTTCTCTCCCCCCAACATGTCACATTCAAAATTCAAATTTGAATCCAATGACATTTATCATGCACATTGACCAAAATGTGCTCATTCCTCCTTGAATAACATGTGGACAAGTGGCCTCTTCTCATTGGTTGGTCTTTTATCCCACAATCATCCAAATACCTCATTCTTCCAATTTGGGAATCTATAAAGGAGAGACTCTTCCTCTCATTCAAACATCCACAATTGGAATAAACTTACTATACTCAAATCCACCATCATCCACAATCTTCATGTAAAGTTACTCTCTTCACACTGAGAGCTAATTTTGCCCATTGCACTCAATCATCCATCATTTTCATAAATTGTAACAAGGATATGCTCAAATCTCTTTGGAGATTTGACCATTTCTAGATCAACTCACATTGCAACCTAGGAATTGGGAAAGGGCCAATTGCAACACTCCATTGGCACCAATTCCCCCATGGGATCATCTAAATTAGGATTTACTTTTATATTATTTGAGTTTTTGTTCTTCATTTCCTAATAGTAGTTTAAACAGGTGGATTTCATGGGGAATCTCTCATGCTTGTGTACATGCATTTGATCTAACATCTAACCATGTTTGTTGTCTTATGCATTTGCAGGTTTATTCATTAACTAAGTCAACGGTGAATATCAAACTAAAGCTGATAAGCTTGCACCATACAAAAAGGTGGAGAAAGCCTCAAGGAATTATTCATCGAAATCACTTTTGAGAAAATACCGAAGGAAAACAACAAAGCAGCAGATGTAATGGAAACAATAGGTCCTTGCTAGATATCTTTCGCAATGTCTCGAAACACGAATTCCTAGTAGAGCAGTTTCTCGTACCCATGTTCGAGGTACTGGAAATAGAATATGCATACGAACTCGTTGGTTCTGGTGATCTTTGGTATCATGACATCTACACCTATCTGAGATTAGGAATCCTCCCAGCCGACATTACCCCGAACCTCAAGTGAACCTTTGTCAAAAGGTCCTTACGATTTGTCATCCTAGGAGAAACCCTCTTCTGTAGAAGTGTTGATGAAACATTGTTATGTTGTTTAAAACCCGAGGAAGCCTTGACTTCTCTAATGGAGGTACATAAAGGCACTTGCGGTTTGCATTCGAGTGGTATGACCTTGGCTAAGAAATTGCTGATAACTGGATACTATTGGCCGACAATGGAAAGAGAGGCACATAACTTTGTCAAAAGGTGTCTACAGTGCCAACAACATGGAGATCTCATTCATGCACTGGCTCAAGAACTGCATCCCATTGTTACACCTTGGCCCTTTTCCTAGTGGGGGCTCGATCTTATTGGCAAAACCTCACCCACCTCATCCAATGGCCATAAGTTCATCATCACCGCCACTGAATATTTCACGAAGTGGGTCGAAGCAATTCCTCTGACCTACATCATGGGAAAGTAGATATCCAAGTTCATCCTGAACTACCTCATTTGCCAATACGGTGTTCCCCAATCCATAATCTCTAATAACGGGACACCCTTCAAAAATCAGGATGTCTGTGATTTATGTGAAAAATTCAAAATCAAGCATCGTTTTTCAGCTCCATACTATCCACAAGGAAATGGCCAAGCATAAGCTACCAATAAAACCATTCTAAAAATCCTCAAGAAAATAATCAATGACTTTGGTCGTGACTGGCATCTGTAGCTAAATCTCGCCTTATGGGCCTACCGCACCAGCATCCGCACGCCAATAGGCACCACCCCATTCTCCCTGGTCTACGGATCATAACCCATCCTCCCTATTGAGATCGAGCTCCCATCCTTGAGAAGATCCTTGCAAAACCTCATCACAGATGAAGAATATAGGGTTACAAGACTGAATGAGCTGGAGTTACTGGATGAACGGCGTATGGACGCCCTAAATCATCTATAGGTCTACCAGAATCGACTGAAATAGAGCTACAATAAGAAGATCAGGCAACACACCTTCCAAGTCAGTGACCTTGTGCTGAAAGAGAACCAAAAGATGTACCAAACCCGGATAGCAAAGGAAAATTCAAACCCAACTGGCTGGGACCTTTCATCATCACTACAAGTTATATGTTAGGGGCATATCAACTAGCAACACCAGAAGGCGAGCCTCTACAGGAGCCGCTGAACAACTCTCATCTCAAAAATTTTTATGCCTAAGAATTTCCAAGGTATGGAACCAAAAAATACAAAAACAATTAGAAAAAGTCCTGAAAAAATGGTTACCTTGATGAAAACCTGGCAAACAGGCATCTTGGTGACAACAAAAAAATCAAAAAATACAAAAAATAAAAAAAAAATCAGAAAAAGGATTGAAAACAGTAAAGAGAAAAAATCGTCCTCTAGTGAAAACCACTTTGGTGGCGCTTTGGACAAGTACCTTGGTGAAAACCTAGCAAACAGGCGTCAAGTGTAAATAAAGCACTCTCTATCCACCAGGATCTGTGCGACTCATCCATTCCATCACATTCCATTTATCCTCCATACACCCATTCGCTCGCATCCATACTATGGCCTGAGCTGGTGTCCATATCATATTCCACCATAGTATTACTTGGCATATTCCTAAGGT
Organism: Sequoiadendron giganteum; assembly: GCA_007115665.2. NCBI lineage: Eukaryota > Viridiplantae > Streptophyta > Pinopsida > Cupressales > Cupressaceae > Sequoiadendron > Sequoiadendron giganteum. Next base: position 437,428,041 of record CM021109.1, on the reverse strand, counting down.
CAGTTTGTCCTGTTGTTATCGAAGTAGTCTATCACACCACACTGGGGGCATGTTCTCACATGCATCGGATCGGATTCGTGTATACTCTCATAAAATTCATCAAAAAATCCAAAAACATCCAGATCATCAAAAATCCAAAAACGTGTCGAAATATAAGAAAATCTTCAAAAATTCATCATTGAATCTTGTTAGTCTTTCACCTGGTCAAACTATGTCATCTATGAGCTTGAACTTAGGCAAGGTTGATCTTTGATCATCCCCCGAGACAAATAGGGTCAGTCCTTAGGCATTCTTCACATGGAAATCCATTTGGCCATCTAGTTTGCATCTTACGTCAATCCTTTAAGCAATAAAAGGGGCAATCCGTTTGCCCATCTTGTCATGAAGTCAGTTTATCGTCAGTCGAACTACGTGGTCTTTGCATGTATAATGTAGGCAAGGCTAATCTATGGATCAACTCCCGAGACCCCTAGAATAGGTCTTTAAGTTAGTCTATTCGTCGTAAATCTTGAAAATACCAAAAAAATTGAAAAATATGAAAATACCAAAAAATTTGTAAAATATCTCAAAATACCAAAAATAGCCTCAAAATATCTGAAAAATCCAAAATGGTGCATCCATCTCATCTCGCTTTCACCTGTGATTGTCATCACTCATAATAAAATCAATCATCACCTTCATCCTTTGGTGAAGCAATCAGAAGCAAGTTTAGCAGGTTCCAAAGTGAACACTTAATCATCAAAGTCTCAAGTCTAGATCAGTAAGCAAACAAGTTGGTCAACTCAGAATATCAATAGCTTATCACCCAATCAATCCCATCAAAACCCTGATCACTACATGTCCTAAGATGAAGCTTTCCTGCGATGGACATAAACATCAGGTACCCCACAGTAGTTTAGCCTTGGCTAGTAGTATGAAGAACATTTGCTTGTTTGTTTACTTTATCTTGGTTTTTTTAGACTTATCTTATTTTGCACTCATTTCAAAGACCTCTCAATGATGCCTAAACAAAACAGGTTTAGAGAGAAAGGAATGGGGCAAATATTATTATCTTTTTTATCTGCTGCGCTTGTGGGATACACTTGTAAAATAACTTTGTCATATATTCTTTGTTTGGTTTGTGGAGAGAATGTTATAGATATCTTGTTGACCACATAGGAAAAATTGCTTTCTTGTGTTTTGGCCTGAGATGTTTAGAATGTCTAAACTACATCCTGAATGAAGTATGCATGCTAAGTGTGAATAAGAATACTCCTATCTAATTGACGAGTCAATGTCTATCACACTGGGTACCACGCCATCCTGGTCATTTATACCTTGATGCATCGTACCTATGTGTGTTATCAAACATAATGTAATTAGCCCTTTGAAAATCCCAACTCCTAGCAATGCAAATCATCATCATCGGTAATAATGTGAACTTGTGTGGATCCTCCTTCCATCCATCTTATTCTTCTTATTCTTCTATCTTTACTAACATTTCTATCTAAAATCGGTGTGTTGTATCAAAATATACACGAGGCTATCCATCATTAGAACTGTCTACATCAAATAATTATCTTGAGTCCTTTGATCAATAGAACCACTCCTCTCACATTTTATTGCGATCTCGATCGGAAAATCGTACATTTCTGCTCGATCTCTTGAGGGGGCAGTATACCAGTGTAATCCTTCTCGCTGGGGCAATGGTGGGGCATCTGAAAATCGAGAAATTTTGAAATTTGATCACAACAGTTTATTTTTCTTTGAATCAATGCAACAAGTACATTGCTTCAAAGAGGGGCAAAATATAGACACGTAAAATATACATGCACCTGATTCTGATCCTACTAACATCGTTTCGTCTTGAATCATACTTCAGCTTATCAACACCTTTCATCCATTAATTAAATAAATCATTATTTATTTAATTAGGTCTTCCTCCTCCAGTGATTAAATTAATCAATTTAATTTAATTAATCATCTTTCTTTGTTCATTTAAATAATTCATTTTATTTAAATTAAATATCTAAAGTCTTCTTATTAAATTGAATAAATTAAAACATTATTTAATTTAATCTAATAATTCCCTCCTCAGTTAAATAAATCAAATCATATATTTATTTAAACCCTTCCTCTCAATTTGATTTAAATCAATTCATAAATTTAAGTCTAAATTGTCACATCACCTAATTCTTCATTAAATTAATCAAAACCTTGATTAAGTTAATCCCTATCACTAAATTTTCTAGAGAATGCAAGTGGCACAATAAATCAATTACTTTGATTTATTAATTCATCTATTTTCCATCACAAAGCATCAAAAAGGAATATTCCCTCATTTGAATTCAAAAAGGCCAAGTGGACTTGATCCTTCCAACAAGGCATTCAATGCCTCTTACATGTCCTTGTGCATTGATCCAAGTGACATTAACTCCATTCTTCTCTCCCCCCAACATGTCACATTCAAAATTCAAATTTGAATCCAATGACGTTTATCATGCACATTGACCAAAATGTGCTCATTCCTCCTTGAATAACATGTGGACAAGTGGCCTCTTCTCATTGGTTGGTCTTTTATCCCACAATCATCCAAATACCTCATTCTTCTAATTTGGGAATCTATAAATGAGAGACTCTTCCTCTCATTCAAACATCCACAATTGGAATAAACTTACTATACTCAAATCCACCATCATCCACAATCTTCATGCAAAGTTACTCTCTTCACATTGAGAGCTAATTTTTCCCATTGCACTCAATCATCCATCATTTTTATAAATTGTAACAAGGCTATGCTCAAATCTCTAAAGAGATTTGACCATTTCTAGATCAAATCACATTGTAACTTAGGAATTGGGAAAGGGCCAATTGCATGTAATACCCCTCCGTTTTACTTCTATTTTCATGTTGCTTATGTTTTGCTTGGATTACAGCTTCTGAGATACTGGACATATTTTATTATGATATTTTGATCGCTACTCTTGAGCGATGAACTATTACTATGATGAGATTACCTGACTTGATTTTACATGCTTTGATGAATGAATGTTAACAGTAGAATTATCATGTGATTATGTATGAAACTATTGTTATGACGTTAGTGTCAGTTTTGGATGAGTGTATTGGTGAAGAAGACGGAATTGCATCACTCGCTTGCGAGCGCCCTGCGATTCCGAGATTTCTTCTTCACGGTGTGAATTATAAACTGCATATATCATGTTGATTATTTGATTACAGGTTGCAGGTACATGACATCGACTCCACCTAGTTCCACAGGTTTGAGCGTGTCGATCCAACGGTTAAGTCGAATGGGAGACAGTAACTTGGTAACATGTGTCAGGTCTACACCCTAGCCTTAGTGTGTCGTCAGCTCTGATGTTTGAGTCTTGCTAGATCTTACTGGATGCTTTTGTAATGTTTTAAAATGTGTTAACCCTTTGATTTGGGCTTTTGAATATTGCATTGGCTGGAAGAAATGGTTATTTTATAGTATTTAATATTATGCTCTTTGGTTATATTTAAATAGATTATGGAAATTTAAACTTAAATTATTTATTTAATTAAATTTAAATCTCAAGGATTAAATTTGATTATTAAATAATTGTAAGTAGGTCCATTAAAGTTGAATTATTTAATTTATTAAATTTAGATCTCATGGAGTTGGATTAAATTATTGAATAATTGAAAGTATGTTAGTTTGTTAAAATAATTATTTAATTAGATTTAAATCTCAAAGGATTAAATTTTAATTAATAAATAATTGTGAGTAAGTTAATTAAAGTTAAATTGTTTATTTAATTAAATTTAAATCTCTTGGGTTTGAATTTAGTTATTAGATAAATTAAAATAATTATGTAATTGTATTTGATTGTAAAATTTAAATTAAATCAAAAAGGGAATATTGTGAAATTGTAATTTTTAATTAAAAGTCAAAAGTTAGGACCTTTGAAAAAAGGGGAAATGAAATTAACTTGTAAATTCAACTTTTGCATTTGAAAGTGAATTAGGGTTACATTAGGTTATTTTGGAATTGTTATTTTATAAGTTTAGGGCAGAAAATTTGGGGGTGGTGGTTGCTTCATTTTTTGGACAGGCAGAAAAATTGTTGGACAAATTTTTGATGAAAGTTTAAGAAATTATTTCTGGTTGAAGAATTAAATTGAAAAGGGAGAGAAATTCTATAAAGAAGGTGGAATTAGTAGATTGAAGCTTGCTGGAAATTTCTTGGCATTGTGGAAAAAGAATTGTGAAGAGCTCAAAGGAAAGTCTGCATCAATAATCTTGGTGGCTGCAAATAACCAGGTTTTCCTTTTTATTCTCTTGTTTTAATATTCCTAGTTTAACCTAGTTTGTTTAAATTTGAAGAAATTGACAAATGGAGAATTTTCTTGAAACCCTAGGTTAAACTCCATTAACTTGATATTCAGATTTATTTATTTTGGAAATGCAAACCCTATTAGAAAATGGTGGAAGAGAAAACCAGATCTTTGAATCATTATTCTTGTGTCATTGAAATTTTGAAAACACAAAGGAAAGGGAATGGTTTTATTGTTTTCTGAATTTAATCTTTGTTGGAAAGTTTCAATGGTTGCAAAAGAAAATTATTTTCTGGTTGTTTTGACATTATTTCTTCGATTACCCTAGTTTTGAAAATTCTGGAAAAAAATTACATATATAATAATATACATTGCATATACCATTTTCTGGAAATGATATATGCAATCCACATTATTATATATATAAAATTTTTGTTGTTTAAATTGTATTATGCCATTTTCTATTGGCCGCGTACGGCTTGGCATATCGTACCTGTGTAAGAAATTATTTTCGTCTGAATTTTATTCGTCCGAAATTCTTTTGTTTCGTCTGAAACTTATGTCATTCGAAATTTTTATTTGAAAAAGAATTTGTAATGTTTGGTGGGGGGTTCGACCCCCACCGGTTTTTATTTATGTACAGTGGGTACGTAGTACCCACTGCACAGTGTGCCACCCGTACGGGGGGCACACTGTCCACTGGGGACTGCGGCCCCTACGTCGCTTACCGACTGACTGTACATAGTGTACAGTCGGCATTAACAGTTGATGGGACTGCGGTACCGGCGGTACCGTCCGTCGAACGAGGTACCGTCCGGTCCCGCCATTAATACTTGCGGTCGGCTTTAAACCTTCGTTTATTAATTTTGTTTTATAAATTAAGTCTTTTATTAATTGTTTTCAATTTTTTTTAATTTTGTTTTATTTTATTTCGATTTTAAGGTTATTTTTATTTTAATTTAATTTACTTTATATATATAATTTTAATTTGTATATATATATATATTGTATGTATTTTTTTATTATATATGAATATATATATATAATATTTTAATATATATATATATATAGAATTTAATTAATATTATATATATGGTAGATTTAATTTTATTTAAAGATTTCGTTGTATAATTAATTTCGTTTGGATTACGAAATACGTTTTGATTTTAATAAGTGCTTAGTAAATTTAAATATGAGAAGATTTTCTTGACCAGTATGGTTTTAATATTTTGTTAAAATAAGGTTATGTAATGACATGGATAATCAATTTTGGTTAGGTCTAGTATTAACCATGATTAGCATATGTTGTGAAAATAGTTATGTTATGGGAATCTATTGTTACAATTGTAAACTTTGAATAACATTATTCTAATTGCTGCGAAAATGCATTGGATAGGAACATGGTTTTAGAATAACCAAATATAGAAATTATATTGCGAATGCATGAGTTCATTGATTGTATTCATTAATGTTTTATTTTGTGAATGATTATTGTGAAGTGGAATTGTAAAAGTCTTCCAGTTACACGTGGGTCATTCCCTTGTTATAATATTGTTTGATTTCCCTTGGGTTGTGTTACATTCATCTTGTCCTCCTAGTATTGGAGTAGAATTCTTTGTGTTGCCTCCTAGGATTGGAGAGAGTTTTATTGGTTCAATTCTGTAGCACTTGAGTAACCCTTGGAGTTAGTTTCGTAGTGTGTTATCCAATTAGAAGAGTGACTTTTGTGAGGGGCCGGAGCCCAAAGAGGTAAACCGGGAAACCTTCAGAAGTGATTTTTTAACAACTGAAAACTAAAGTAAATATACTTAGCATATTAGGATGTAGTTCACATTAACCAAGATAAGTTAACCTCACTCATAGGCACAAGGGTTTGTTTAGACTTGGGGTGGGTGAGAAGGCCTGGAATGGCAAGATCACTATCTCGTCCCTATGAGAGATAGATGATTCCGCTTGAGTTTGTATGAGTGGCGGGATTCGGTTGAGGCCACCAGGATTTCCGGAGCCTATGAAGAATGCCCAGAGGATATCTCATGACAAACCTTGTGATGACACTCTGTCTAGGATAACACCGTGTTTATGTTGTGCGTATGTTTATTTTAGCACACTTGATCATATTATGTCTGGAAGCAATGTAACCATGATTAGAGTTTTGACTTTATTGTGCATATGTGTGGTTGAGTCAGTTTATATCAGTATGAGTCTGCCTTTGGTTTGAGGTGGTAGGTTTCTCGTCCATGTTACTTGGTTACTATCTCCTAGCATGGGGGTTGGTCCTTCGGGTACCACATGGTTGGGTGGAACATGCACCATAACCGTTGGGTCCCCCTTGATCTTCAGCACTTGGTGGCGAGACTTCTTGACGGACATCTCTCTTTGCTTTCTTTAGGATTCTTGTACTTTGTATCTCATAATGTAATAATGTTAATTTTACCCCTCTTGTGTATGAGGTGGATCTTGTAATATTCAAACTTATGTATTTGTACTCATTCCGGGAATGAGGATTGTAATAGACCTTTGTAACTGATGTATATAAATGAATGCTTTATCTTTATCTTGTACTTTTCTTTGATGTAAAATCATATTACTTGTGTATTTTCTTTCATTGTAATTTTAAATATTGTTTGTTAATGGGGTTTAAGTAATCTCAGTTATGTAACCCTAGGGGAGGTTGTCATTTTAGTTGAACATGTGGGTTTAATTCACTTCTTTTACTTCTTTAAAAAAAAATAAAAAATTAGTACGCTTGTTTAGTGAATTGAAACTTCCTCTAGGGTTGCGTGGCGGGGCATTACATTGCAACACTCCATTGACACCAATTCCCCCATGGGATCATCAATCTATTGGCTAAATTAGGATTTTCTTTTATGAGTATTTGATTTTTTGTTCTTCATTTCCTAATAATAGTTTAAATAGGTGGATTTCATCGGGAATCTCTCATGCTTGTGTACATGCATTTGATCTAACATCTAACCATGTTTTTTACTCTTGTGCATTTGCAGGTTTAGGGGTTCACACTATTTGCTAAAAATATTCAAGAGGAACACAAACATCTTCCAGTAAAGACTTAGGTCGAGCATCACAAACCCATAAACCCTGACTGTTGGCGATGGTCAAGCTTCTTCTAGAAGCATCAAAAAACAAATGTAATGAATGTTTCATTTTTGTTTTGTTCACAGACTAGAAACCCTAAAAATGCTGATAGGATAAAGGTATCTCTACCTTTTATTTTAAATTACACCATGTGAACAATTGAACTGTAGGCTAAGGCTTTTAGTCTTGTGCCTTAGTGATATTTTTCCCTCTATATAATGTAAGTCTTTTAAGACTTGTATTTTCTTTCTTTTATTTTTGCATATTATTTGAAGTTGTAAACATTTTCTTAAGTGATGTTTTATAAATCACTTAGTCTTAAGTGGTTTTTTTTTAAAATGGAAAATTAAATGAAGGAGCCACTCATGCATTCGATCAAGGAGGGAAGATATGCTTTAATTTATGACTTGCCAAGCATCTAGGGGAGTTAGAGGAGGTTGAAAAATATGTGCCAAGAATATAACAAGCATTTTGACTCAGCTTTGGGGCCTTTGGAGCACTTATAGGAGGTGGTTTTGCATACTTTAATGGTGGACATAGTCAAATTTGACTCTTTCAGCCTTTTAGAGCTCATTTGTTGAAAATTTACATGCTATATTTTTGGGTTTATTGTTGCATCCGACCCAAGATGGGCTCTAGAACCCTTTTTGGTGGAACCACTTGATGTTGGTTATTTAACCACATTTGTAACTCATTTGACAGTTAGTTCTTACTATGTAGTTTTGAGAGTTAGTGATTTTGCAATCATTCTCAGATTGACAAGTGAGGTTTGTACCCAAATTTACATTGTTTCAACATGATTATAATTGTTCATGCTAAGAGGTCTTCTAGTGATCATGTTTGAATAATTGTGATGATTGTGTTTGCTATTTGCTTAAAGACCATTAGAACATAAGGCAGTGCCACATGATAGTCAATTGTAATTGTTTAGAGATAATGATCTTAATACATGATATTTAGGACCCCAAATTTAGTAGTGCTATTGTTCTATGATTAAAGAAAGTAGTCCCATAAATATTTCTAAGAGTCCTTTATTTAACAGCTAAAGGATCAATTTATCTCTATGTAGTTCCCTTCTATGCAACCCTAGAGGAAGTTTCAATTCACAACAAAGGCGTACTAATTTTTTTTTATTAAAGTGAATTAAAATACATGTTCATCTACAATCGACAACATCCCCTAAGGATACATAACAAAGATTACTTAAACCCATACAACATACATCATTAAAACCATTGCATTAATTACCATATGGAAAAATAATTTATACAACATACATATACAACATAAGATAAGGAGATAAACATCCAAAGTATAATTCATTAACTTAAACAACTGGTTACACCACTCATTCCCAAAATGAGGCAATAATATAAAAGTGTTACAATTACATAATTCCACCTCGTCAATACAAGAGGGGTATAATAACTTATTACAGTTTTGAAATACAACAATGCTTGAATTAAAAAAACAAGAACCGTGAGTTGTCCAATTGGATGTCTCATCACCAAGTATTGAAGATAAGGGGGACCCAACGGTGTATGGTGCATGTTCCACCCAACCAAGTGGTACTCGAAGGCACACCCCCCATGCTAGGAGATAGTAACAACATAACATGGACAAAGATCTACAACTTCTAACCAAAGGCAAACTCATACTAACACATACTGACTCAACCAAACACATGCACAATATAAGTCTAACACTAACATGGTCACATTTCTTCCAGACATATAATTTGTAATACCCCTCCATTTTGATTCTTGTTCAAGTTGCTTTATGCTATGTTTGGTTGCAATTACTTTGATACTGAATATATTTTGTTATGATGTTTTGATCATTACTATTGAGTGACAAATATTATTGTGGGATGTAGTTATCTGATTATTGTTTTACATGCATTATAGATTAATGTTGTTGTAGAGTTAACATGAGATGTTATTATGAGATTACTGGATTATGATGGAAGTGTCAGTTTCGATGAGTGTATTGGTGAAGAGGACGAGTTCGCATCACTCGCTTGCGAGCACCCTACGAATCCGTAATTTCTTCTTCACGGTGTGTATTATATGCTGGATATATCAGTATGATGTTGTTTACTTGGTTGCAGGATTGCAGGTACATGACATCGACTCCACCTGGTTTCACAGGTTTGAGCGTGTCGATCCAACGGTTAAGTTGAACGGGAGATAGTAGCTAGGTAACATGTGTCAAGTCTATACCCTAGCCTTAGTGTGTCATCAGTTGTGTGTGTCGAATCATTGTCTGTCTTGCTTTGATGTTATTTAATTCTGAAGCATTCTTGATTTGGAAATAGATATTTAGAATAATTGCATTTAAATCATGTTGATGGTTATTTAATTTAAATAATGCAATGTGGATAAAAGTTTATATTTAAATTAATTAATTATATTTAAATTATTTAATTAATTAAATTTAATCCAAGGGGGTTGAGTTTAGTTATTAAATAATTAAATTAATTAATTAAACGTGATGTAAGAGAATGAAAAGAAATAAAAGAATTAGAATTAATTTTGGAATTTAATTCCAACGTGTGAGAATTAAATTAGAAATTTTAATTAAATGTTTATTTGGGAAATTGGTTGCAACTTTGGAAATTAATTTATTATTTGAAATTTCATTTTAAATTGAAAGTGGGTTTTTGAAAAGTGAAATTGAAATTGAAATTGAAATTGAAATATCTAATTTGCATTTAATGTGAATTAGGGTTGAATTAGGTATTTTTGATTTATAAGAATATATGTTTTAATTTTAGGGCAACATAAAGTTTTTTTTAGAAAGAAATACATTTTTACAGCAGGGAAGAAATTTTGGACAAATGGGCACAAGGGTTTGAAGAAAAGTTTGATTGTAGAATTGATTGAAGGAAAGATTGTTTGCATTTGTTGGATTTTGGATTGGATTCATTGGAGGATTGAAGAAAATTCAGGAAATCTTTGGAGGAGGCTTGCATCAAAAATTCATCTCTTCCTGTAGCTTTTTGTACCAGGTTTTCCTCTTTGTGTTTTATTGTTCTTGATTGTTTTCTTTAAAATAGTAATGATTAAAGATTTGTTTGTTAAATCTGTTTTATAAAATAGATTTGATATTAGAGGAAAAAAATTAAACAAATTTACAGCCTTTGCTTGTGAAAATTCTTGAGTGAAAATTGTGAAAACCTTAGTTGAATTTAAATTATTTGGAGAAATTGATTTTATTGTTATTGAAATTAAACATAGAGATTGAACAATGCATTTAGAATGTTTTTAGAAAATGAAACCTTCTATTTATTATTAAAAAAATGGATTTTAAAGTCTGCAGTATAGTTATGTTTTCATGGTAAAATGGTCTGATTGTGTCACCTATAAATTCACTTTTGCAAACTGGGTTTTCAAGAAATTTAAAGGGTTTTTTCATTTTGATATTTTCTTAACCGTGTCCAAAAATCGCAAATACCCAGATCGCAGTTTTTGAGTTATGATTGAAACATGAGACTGCTGTTAAATTATTTTCCCATGGCTGTTCTGAAAATAAAATAATAATAAATTGATATTTATAAATATTAATATTTTATGTATTGTTATTATAATATTAAAATATTATTTAATAATATTTTATATTATAATTTATAATACTAAAGTATTATATTTATTTATATTATTTTAAATAAAATTTGTATATTAGATTAGTGGAATTAAAATTATAAACATATGGAGAAATTATTGTTTATTTTAAAATGGCATGTTAAAGTTTAATTGAAGGAGTTAAATATTTGATTTAAAGAATGCATAATTTAAAATTGAATTGTGAAATTTAAATCCATATGTAAAAGGTCCAATTATTAATTTGATTTAATTGGAAAAATATATTTATATTTTGAAATATTGATGATAAAGGATATTTTATTTTGAATTAATCAATTTGATATTCTGCAAAGGATAGAAGATATGTTAATGATTAAATATATTTAAATATATTAATTTATATTTAGTATATATATAGTGAAGGTATTTATCCATTTGAGAGAATAAAGAATATTTTATATTATTTTATTCTTTTGTTTGCAAATTGGGTATTTTTAGTGTTCTAAAAGAAATAATTAGTATGTGTAGAAAATGTATAGAGAAATTTTTTTAAATATATTGAAGAATTATAGAAATATTTATATTTAAATGTTTGTTTTAATTAAATGAGATTTAATTAGAAACAATATGAATGCGTGGCCAAATAGACAAGCCAAAAGATATTTTTATATATTGATGAAATTGCATGTTTTTAAATGGATGGTTGATGAGACATAGACTCCGGATAAAAAATTAGAAAAGATTGTTTGCAATAGTGTTAGGTTGCATTGGAAGTAAATTTAGGAACTATCTCTATTGAAAAAGGCAAATAGTTATTATGTTTTATTTTCATAGAACAAATTAATCGTTGTGATTGGAATATTAAAGAATCTATATAATTGAGTTTATTAATATATATGTTTGGTGTATATATAATATGGAGCATGTAAAATATGTTAAGGGTAAATTCATTAGCGTATTTCGTTTTTATAAGATGTATGCAATGTATTTTTGAATAGAGATTTAAAAATGAATTGATTAGTGTATATGGAAAATAGATAGAGAAACAATATGTTATTATATTAAAGTGATTGAATGTGTTAAATAGAAAATTGAATGAGATGTAAGATTTGGTTAGGAAATGGAAAGAGTTTACTTGCATGGATTTGTGTCAATTTAAAAGTAAATTAAGAAGTTGTTTTATTGATGAAGTAATCAATTATGTTATTTATTAATTTCTATTTAGATTAATTGAATCATTGTGATTGGATTATGAAAGAGATATGGATTTAGTATATCCAAAAGTAGTATCTTCCTCATGTTTATCTTAAAAGATTTAATTATTTGTATTCAGTAAAGGGAAGTAAGTTTAATTATTTTAGATTTCCAATAATGAAAAGGGAAATAGGGGTTATGATTATTTTAGATGATCTACTTATCATGTCTTTGACTTTGTCAACACTACCTATTGAATGAGTATGGATTTAGGAAATCCAAATATTAGATTTGATTGATGACTTGAATGCTTTTGTTGCTATGTCGTCAAGTTGCATTGTTGGTTTTGGGATTTAGTGTTAGTCCTAAATTATAAGTCTTCCAGAAGAACTTAGAGGATAAGGGTTGTTGAATCTTTATGCCATCCAGTTGTTTTCCCTTGGGTAGTGCATGTTCAGTTTTACCCGATTTTCATGAACGGGGATGTTTGCACCTCCTTAGTTTAGGAGCGGATTATGAGATCCGTGTCTCCTTGTATGGAGTGACCTTGTTATGTGGTTTCATCTTGTTGCCTCCTGTGAAAGGAGTGGACTATGTGTTGTTGCCTCCAAGATGTTTGGAGTGATATATTTTATACCTCCTGAGAAAGGAGTGGACTATTTGTTTGTTGCCTCCAATATGTATGGAGTGAGTTCTATTATTTGTATCCTCCTTATGTTGGAGTGGATTATGATGCCTAGTTGGTATGCACTTGTGGTTCCCTTGGTGGATTGTTTGGATGTGTGTTGTCGAATAGAAGAGTGGCTTCTGTTAGGCGTCAGAGCCCAAAGAGGTAAACTGGATAACCTTCAGGAGTAATTTAAACAAGTGATAATTAAAATAATGTACTTAGAAGATTAGGACTAACTTTACATTAATCAAGATAACTTAATCCTCACTCATAGACACAAGGGCTTGTTTAGACTTGGGATGAGTGAGAAGGTCTGGAATGGCAAGATCAACTATCTTGTCCTTGCGAGAGGTAGTTGATTCCTCATGAGTGAGTATGAGTGTCGGGATTCGGTTGAGGCCACCAGGATTATTTGTGTCGGAGCCTATGAAGAATGCCCAGAGGAGATCTCATGACAAACCTTGCGATGACACTCTATCTATGACAACTGTTGTTAATTATTTTATGTGTATGGTTATTTGAACATACTTGATCTACTTTATGTCTGGAAGCAATGTGACCTATGTCAGTGATGTTGGAATTGTACTTGCATTGTACTTGATGTGTACATGTATGGTATTTGATTTGTACTTGTATTGTACTAGATTTGTACGTGCATTGTATTTGATTCGTACTTGTATGGTGAATGAGTTGTATTTGATTCGTACTTGTATAGTGAATGAGTTGTACTTGTTAATTTCATTTGGTTGGTTATAACAGTATGAGTCAGTATGAGTCTGCCTTTGGTTAGTGGCTGTAGATCTTAGTCTATGTTACTTTGTTACTATCTCCTAGCATGGGGGGTGGGCCTTCGGGTACCACATTGGTTGGGTAGAACATGCACCAAAACCGTTGGGTCCCCATCGATCTTCAGTACTTGATGGCGAGACATCCAGATGGACAGCTCGTAGTTCTTGTTGTATTATCTTGCATTGTAATATTTCAGTTGTATATGATACTTTATCCCTCTTTTGTAAGAGGTGGAGTTATGTAATTGTAATCTTATGTACTATTGCCTCATTCTGGGAATGAGTGATGTATCTATTGGATTAAGATAAAGTTTATGAGATTGTATCATGGTTGATTATCTTATTATGTTATGTGGTATTCTTATGATGTATGATGTTTATATCATAAAGTTCATAAGGCTATGGTTATATGTAATATGTATGTGTGGGTTTAAGTAATCCTAACTTTGTAGCCTTAGAGGTTGTTGTTAACTAGTAAGTGAATGTGTATGTTAAATGCACTTTATAAAAAAAAAATTGGTTCGCTTAAGATGTTAATTGCAACTTCCTTTAAGGTTGCAAGGCGGGGCATTACATAATTGATCAAGTATGATAAGAAAACTATACACATAAAACAAAACCCAATGTTATCCTAGACAAAGTGTCATCGCACAGTTAGTCATGAGATCTCCTCTGGGAATTCTTCATAGGCTCCGGTAATCCTGGTGACCTCTAACGAATCCCAAACCTCATGCTTACTCATGCAGAATTGACTACCTCTCGTAAGTACAAGATAGATGACCTTGCCATTCCAGGTCTTCCCACACATCCCAAGTCTAAACAAGCCCTTGCGTATATGAGTGAGGCTAAGTTATCTTGATTAGTGTGAAGTGCATCCTAATCATCTAAGTACATTAATTTAATTATCACTTGATTAAAACACTTCCGAAGGTTACCCAGTTTACCTTTTTGGGCTCCGACGCCTAACATAAGCCACTCTTCTAATGGACAACACACTATACAAAACTAAACTCCAAAGGTAACTCAAGTGCTTACAACAAGACAACATAATCTCTCCTATTCTAGGAGGCAATAGTTAAGGAAACTCACTCCAAACACTTGGAGGAAACAAATCACATATAGCACTACCCAAGGGATATACAAATAGTTGACCAACAAATTAACAACCCACAACCTCTAGAAGACTTACAAATTAAAACTCAATATCCCTTTTTCCCCAAACATGAACATAAGGAAAAATAATAACAACAAGCAACAGCAAGGAAATACGCTATTTTTAGATGTATTAAATCCATTTCCCTATCTAATACTTTTCACAATAAATAACCAATTGCTTCAACTAGATAATTAAATAAAATAGATTAACTGCCATTACTATTACAAGGAAGGGAAAAATTCCAATTTATCAAAACAATCTTTTGACTACTTTAAAAAAAAAAATAACCCCAGGCAAGATAATCCTTTCAGTTTCCCAACTAACACATCTAATTCTTACAATTTCTCAAATTAAATAATAAACTCAACCACTTAAACATGCACGCATTTAAATATATATATAAACTAAATATAATATATATTTATTTAAAAGTACACAAATAATCACAACCTCATTTTATTAAACCAAGTTTATAATTAAAAAAAAATAGAATAACTAAACATACTTCATTATTTTATATATATGTATATATACACTATATATATACCATATATATATTTATATTCACATTGAACATATAATTAGTAAAACCAAATACACAATATATATATATATATTTATATATTATATATACATATATATATATATGCATATATACTATATATATAATATACTATATATATACCAGAATAAAACATCGACGCATAGGCAAAAGAGTAGAGAAAATTGATGACAGTCCGCATGTATTACAGGCCGCACCCCTTATAAAAGATAAGGGTTTCATAAAATATCAAAGGGAGTGAGAGAGTGGGGGGCGCAACTATACTTCCGCCGCTCCCCAAACTCCCACGGTTGGCGGCGGTTTAAGGGAGGCAAGGAGGGGGTCTCCCTCCACACAACCACTCCCATATGGGGGCGGTTGTGGGGAGGTAGATTTCCCCCCAACCCCCTTATACATTATAACAAAAAAAAACTGTGAATTAAAAATCGCTTACATAGTCTCATAAGTCCGCACAAATATGGAAATTAATAATCCGTTTCCCAAGAACACAATAAACAGATATCGTTGTACGACGCAATAAAATTCACAGAGATTCTAAATAGATTTAAATTAATAATTATATATATATATGCAAATTTGTATATATATATAAATATAAATGATAATTTCAGCATAAAAGAAAATTGGGAAACTTATTCGAAAACATTCACCTACAAGTGAAAATATGAAAGAATTTTCCAGAACAATCCAAAATTCACAGAGGTTCAAAACTGATTCCTTTAATCAATTTTCTTGAATTCATAAAAAATAAAAGAATAAGAAAACTAAAAGAGATCTAAGTTATAACCAGAAGTTTTCAAATCCTCTAGTTTTCTCCACCGCAATTTCTACAGAGGTTTTTGGAAATAAATTCATTTTTCTACAGTGATTGAATTTTTTAAAAACAAATCTAAGTGTTTTTTTACCCATAAGTTTGATTTAATAACAAACTAACATTTTTCTCAAATAAACTAAATTCAACAGAGGTTTCATAATTTCCTTGAAGAAATTTAATGGGAACAACAAAAGCTTTTAATATTATTTATTTATTTTCTTTCTTCTAACAATAAATTCTTTTCCTAAATAGATTTAACAAACAAATATTTAATCAGTACAATTTTAAAAGAAAACCAAGAACAATACAAAAACACAAAAGAAAACCTGAGTCAAGAAGCTTTAGGAAATGAAAATTTGATGCAAAGCCTCCTCCAAAGCTTCCACAGCTTCTATCCAACAATCCAGTGATTCCAACCAAGAAAGCAACCAACAAACACAACAAAATTTACCAGAATAACTCCAATGCAATTCTACAACCAAGAATTCCCCAAAAGAAAACCTTTGTGTATTTTTCCAAAAATATCTTCTTCCAAAAATATCTTTCCCCTTTCAAAAATATCCTCACACTCCCGTGAATAAACTTTCCTCTTTCTTTTCAATTCCCAAAATTCTCTCCCATGAATAAATTTTCAACCACCTCTTTAATAAATTAAACTCCAACATGCTGACAAAAATAAAAATATCTTGTAATAACCAAAATTAATTTCTATTTAATTTTAATATTCCAAATACAAATTTAATTCCAAATTCTAATTTAATTCCCACTAATTGAAATTAAAATTCCAAAATGAATTAAATTCTTTTCTTTCTTTTAATTTTCTTAACATCACATTTAATTAATTAATTTAATTATTTCATAACTAAATTCAACCCCATGGATTAAATTTAATTAATTAAATAAAATTAATTAATTTAAATATAAACTTCTATCCACAATGCATAATTTAAATTAAATAATCATCAACATAATTAAATGCAATTATTCTAAATATTTATTTCAAAATCATGAATCCCTTCACAATTAAATAAAATTAAAGCAAGGAAATCAATGAATCAACACACACAACTGATGACACACTATGGCTAGGGTGTAAACTTGACACAAGTTACCTAGCTACTATCTCCCGTTCAACTTAACCATTGGATTAACATGCTCAAACCTGTGAAACTAGGTGGATTCGATGTTATGTACCTACAAACCTAAAAACCAAGTAAACAACAACATATAATATAAACAACATAAAATACACACCATGAAGAGGAAATCATAGAATCGCAGGGTGCTCGCAAGTGAGTGATGCGAACCTGTCCCCTTCACCAATACAATCATTACAACCGACTCTTCCACAATACTTCAAATAATCTCATATGCAATCACATGTTATATCCACAAACATCATTACTCCAATTAAAGCATGCAAAATAAAACATCAGATAAACCACATCACACAAATAATAGTTTGCCGCTCTATAAGTAGTGATAAAAAACACACATAACAAAGTATGCCCGGTATCATAGTAGCTGAAACCAAAACAAAGCATAAAAGTTGTTTGAACATGAAACAAAATGGAGGGGTATTACACTCTATCTAGGCAGAGTACAATAGACAACAACCTTATTGACAAAATAAGAAGCCATGTACAGGGTGGGTATGATCCAATCAAGCAAAGTATGTAGAAATTTGGTACAATGATTAAGAGAATGAATTGAACAAAAGAATGATAGTAAAAAATTTAAAGAAAAGATCTAGCATAGAGCCTTAAATACAAAGTCACAACAGTATGAAAGCTATAAGAAAGAGTGTTACAGAGGATATGAGAGTAAAATGAAAAATATTCTTAGAGAAAGGTAGTCCTTTTACACATGCTCACATATGCCCATTCACCAGAAAAAGTATTGGAATATAAATCTTTCAAACTAAACAAAGGTCATGAAGGCAGTTAGAGTGAGTAGATATATAACATTTCACAGTGAGAGGAACTTGATCAAGAAATGAACATATTTTACATAATAATGATAGGAGGTGAATTCATAATCAATGTTGATAGCATGAGCCATCATAAAATCATGTGGAATAGATATGAGTTAAAATGCATGAGTTTCCACAATGGAACCAAAAAAACTATTTACAAAGGTTTTCAAGAAGAGGAGCATTTTTTTTATCATTTATATACATTTAGAGGCAATACTTGATCACATTATAAGTTTTGTATCTTCATGGAATATTCCTAAGAGTAGGTTTTGGCATATGGCTGCGGGCTCAGGTTTTAACTTTTGATAAATAGTTTATTCTTGATCATTCTTTTCTTTAGAGAAAAATCACTAAAATGGAAATGATTTACATTTTTGTTTCACAAATTATTTTTGAGAATCAAAACATGGTTTTCCAGAGGTCTGATTTTGTAGCTAGCTCAAGTATGTACACTACAATATTAAATGGATTTATTGAGTTCATGGGAACATTGAGGATAAGTCCTTTATATTTCTAAAGAAAAATACATAAAAAGTGCTTAGTTCTGGAGGTGAAGATCTCTTTCTCATAGCGACCATTTTTATTCTCAACAGAAGAGATATACATGAAACCCTCATATATCTGTAAGTAGTTTAAATCCATGGCCATGATATTGAAAAAAATAGAGGAATTCACATGAAAAAAATGGAAAAGCTTCATCAAAACCCTCGAAGCACCTGTACCTTGTAAAAGGAAATACCTATAAAACATAATACAACAATTTTGATGGTGTTAGAGCATTCAAAAACAAAAGGAAAATTCCATCAATGCCCCTATTGTTGGGATTCTCGATTACCCAAAAGAGAATACAAATCATGGAGCCACAAATATGATTAAGTGAAGTTTTCACAAGAGGAAATACATTAGCAAACCAACTACAATGACAAATCACGGAGCCACGACAATGATGGAACTCTAAGTCAAACAAATATGTGAAGAAGATTCATGGAGTTTTACGAAGAAAGCACAAAAAATATGATTTTTTTTTGAAAAATAAAAGACTCGAGCTTGAGCCCTCTTTCTCTACAGAAGATTTGAAATATGATAACAAAAAATGCAAGAGAAGCCATGTTTATGAGAATAGGCTCAAAATGTTCATTTTATCTTCCAGGAAAAGAAGTAGAATGATAAAATGCTTCTATAATACTTACCTATCAACTTGAAGCAACTATCTACTAAAAATATGCAAGAGGAACACAAAGATCTGCCATTCAAGACTTAGGTTGAGCTCCACAAACCCAAAAACCCTCACTGTTGGTGGCGGTCAAACTTCTTCCCAAAGCTTCAAAAAACAAATGAAATGAATGTTTCATTTTTGTTTTGTTCATAGGTTAGTAACCCTAAAAATACTGATAGGATAAAGGTATTTCTACCTTTTATTTTAAATTACATCATGTGAACAATTGAATCGTAGGCTAAGGCTTTTAGTATTGTGCCTTTAGTGATACTTTTCCCTCTATATAATGTAATTCTTTTAAGACTTGTATTTTATTTATTTTATTTTTGCATATTATTTGAAGTTGTAAACATTAAGTCTTAAGTATTTTTTTTTTAAATGCAAGATTAAATGAAGGGCCCACTCATGCATTCGATCAAGGAGGGAAGATATGCTTTAATTTATGATTTTCTAAGCATCTAGGGGAGTCAGAGGAGGTTGGAAAAAATGTGCCAAGAATATAGAAAGTATTTTGACAAAAAAATGAGGCCTTTGGAGTGCTTATAGGAGGTGGCTTTGCATACTTTAACGGTGGACATAGTCAAATTTGAATTTTTCA
This sequence comes from Sequoiadendron giganteum, assembly GCA_007115665.2. Classification (NCBI taxonomy): domain Eukaryota; kingdom Viridiplantae; phylum Streptophyta; class Pinopsida; order Cupressales; family Cupressaceae; genus Sequoiadendron; species Sequoiadendron giganteum. The sequence goes on along the minus strand of CM021109.1, from coordinate 437,408,093 downwards.
CCCTTTTAGAGCTCATTTGTTGAAGATTTACATGTTATATTTTTGGGTTTATTGTTGCATCCGACCCAAGATGGGTTCTACAACCCTTTTTGGTGGAACCAATTTATGTTGGTTATTTAACCACATTTGTAACTCATTTGATAGTTAGTTCTTACTATGCAGTTTTGAGAGTTAGTGATTTTGCAGTCCTTTCTCAGACTGGCAGACTTTGTAACATTTTTTGGACATGAATAACAAAGGAAACTTTGGTTATAAAATATTTTGGGGTTTTTGCTTTCTTTTTCCTTGTTTCATTATGTGCATTCAGATGATTCGATCAAGCTATATGTGAGGTATTTTTATTTCCTTATAGTTTTGTCTCATGTTCAACACCTTTATGCAGGAGTTAGTTTATGCAAGTCATAATCTATGTCAAATTTTGTGAATGGATTTTAAGTTGTGAATTCACCTTCCTTCTAGAAGTCTAAACATCATGACCTTATTTTGAAATACTTATGCAAAGACGTACAAGAATGAGTTGCACAATTTTATTTTCAATCATTTTAAGAAAGTGTTGTTTGTCTAAGTTTATGTTCAAGTTCAATTTTGGTGTATCACCTTAGGAGTCACCTTTTTCATATTTTAGTACTCCTTCTTACCCCTTTTCATAGTAAATCATTAGATTGAGTGATACCAAAAGGAATTCGGCCTTCTTCAGAGGTTCTTTTCCACTACAGGTGACCCACAACCTAGAAAAGTCCCCATGTGTCTCTAAAGTGTTAAGTTTTATAACTTAAATAGGGTGAAACTTTAGGAGATAACAATTCCATTTCTCCCATTTTCATTTAATGCACAGTTGTACCACCAAGGTATGCATTTCCAATAACACAACCAACAACAAACATTGATATATGGCAGCAATAAAATATATAAAACATGATGAAAATAACCATTCAATGAAGCAAAATAATGATATTATAAAGCATTTGCTTACAAACAAAATTATTGAATGGGAAAATGGTGCACTTTTATTCTATTTTGCATATTACTTAAGCATTCAAATGAGCCCATTGTTCATCCATGATTTTTATTTTAAAGTAGAGGGCTGCCTCATTGCACTTTTGACTTGGTTGTCATGAATGATCAATGCTGGTACTGATTATTACAACCAATTTATGAATTACTCCTTAAGGTGAAAATGATTGAATTTGAGCATTTTGAATGTATCTTCCTATTGCATTTCCCCTTTTGAGAGTTAGGGGCAGCTGCTGGGTTCAACCCTTGTGGGAGCCCATTTTTTCACCACATGCTAAAATTTCAATAGAAATGAATCCAACAACAAGATTTCACCTATACCTACACAATGAAAAAACATGTTAGATAAAAAGCAATGAAGCTCAATGCTCCTGTGGTGTTTGATTTTCAGGATCTCTTGCATACATATGATGCTTTCTCAACTAACTTAAAGCATCGTAGGCATATACTATATTTTTGTTGATAGGACATATGTTGAGATTCATAGTCAGAGCTCTAACCGACCCTTTTCATCATGATACAGGCTCATCTAAGGGTTGGGAGAAAAGAGGGGCTAAAGAAAATGAAGACCCACAAGATTCTACCAGACACTGATGGATATGTTTCTTTTCATGTGTTGTTTTCATTACTTTCATCTTCAAATGTATAGTATATCTCTATGTTGCTTTAGTTTAGCTACTCCCATAGCTTGTGTGGGACATTTGATCATTCTTTTCCTTTCAATATATGAAACATCAACATTTATGTAATCTTATGTATATTCCATTACAAAATGAATGAAACATCACATAAATGAATGAAAGAAAAATCTTGTAAATTTATGTAGTTTCCTTTATGTTGCAAAGTATTGCACAATGAAAACCAAATTCTCCTTATTGAGCATCTTTTGATATGCAATGGATAAATTTTAGTAGAAATATGTTGGAATACCTTTCACCTTTAAATGTAATCAATTGTTTTAGATCTACTGAATTGAGCTATAGGTGAAAATTTGGTAACAATTGGAAAATGGTTTGGTATAAAGGTGGAGGAGCTAAGGTGACCTTATTATTTTCATCTTTATAAGTCCTTTTATTATCTTTTGAAATAATGATTAAAAATATTCTATCCCCTTGCACCCTAACATCTTTCTTAGTAGGAGAGGTGGTGGGGGAAAGATAAACAAGATTCACATGATGATCATCAGTAAGGGAGGTATTAGGGTGATCAATGATCTCACAATTGAAAGTTGAATGAAGCCTAGGCATTGTGGTGTTAAGGAATATGTTAATGATCTCATCTTCTTTTTCTATGATATCTTCCCAAGTGGGGGGAAACCTTAGGAGAGATACAAACATGATTCTTGTGGAATTGCATGATTGATTATTCTAACACAAAGGAACCTTCCTAAAAAGGAGGGAGGGTGTTGGGAGAAGAATTATTATCCATAATGACATTCATACTAATGGAAGATATTTTAGGAGGGTAGCTAGCATGCTTGTCAATAGTTTCATTTTTTTTTCTTAGATTATACTCATAAGTAGAGAGGTTACAATCATACAAGCTATGTGACAACCTATAAAAATTATTTTCTTGAAAACGAAACATGTTTGCAAATTTCAGATCTGAAACTGATAATTGATTGATTTTTAAATGCAAAAACTTGAAAAATGAATACTTTTAAATGCAAATTTTGATTTCAAATAATGAACTTTATTTTACTAATTGAACTTAATGCAAACAGTTACAGAAAAATCCAAAATTTGAAACTAAAACAAAGATCTACAAGTATAAGGAAGAAAAGAAAAAAGACACTGATAAACATGCAAAAAAATTGAAAAATGACATGTACAAGGACAATTTCACCCTAGGGTGAATGTGTCCTTGGATAGGGGTCCAAAAAAATAAATTTTGAATAGTTTCTTTGATATTTAAGCTCACCATGTTAGAAGTCTATTTAGTTTGTATTATAATTGATGTCAACGGATCTAGTCTATGTAGTTAGTGTTGTCATTGATCTCAACCTTAGAGATGCTTTGATTAGCTATATTATGTTGTCATTAGTAGTTTCATTGGTGTCAACCTCTAGTGTTGCTTTGATAAGCTTGTGTTTGTGGATGTTTAACCTTTAGTATGACAGGTTTTTGTATTGTTGTAATGCCCCGCCAAGTAACCCTAAAGGAAGTTGCAATTAACGTCATAAGCAAACTAATTTTTTTTATAAAGTGCATTTAACATACACATTCACTTACTAGTTAACAACAATCTCTAAGGCTACAAGGTTAGGATTACTTAAACCCACACGTACATATTACATATAACCATAGCGTTATGAACTTTATGATATAAACATCATACATCATAAGAATACCACATAACATAATAAAGTAATCATCCAAAATACAATCTCATAAACATTATCTTAACCCAATAGTTACATCACTCATTCCCAGAATGAGACACTAGTACAAATGTATTACAATTACATAACTCCACCTCTTACAAAAGAGGGATAAAGTATCATATACAACTGAAATATTACAATGCAAGAAATTACAACAAGAACCGCGAGCTGTCCATCAGGATGTCTTGCCACCAAGTACTGAAGATAGATGGGGACCCAATGGTTTTGGTGCATGTTCCACCCTACCAATGTGGTACTCGAAGGCCCACCCCCCATGCTAGGAGATAGTAACAAAGTAACATGGACAAATATCTACTACCTCTAACCAAAGGCAGACTCATACTAACTCAAACTGACATAACTAACCAAATGAATTAACAAGTACAATTCATTCACCATACAAGTATGAATCAAGTACAACTCAAGTACAACATAAGTACAAATCAAGTACAATACAAGTACAACTCCAACATCACTGACATAGGTCACATTGCTTCCAGATATAAAGTAGATCAAGTATGTTCAAATAACCATACACATAAAATAATTAACAATAGTTGTCATAGATAGAGTGTCATCGCAAGGTTTGTCATGAGATCTCCTCTGGGCATTCTTCATAGGCTCCGACACAAGTAATCCTGGTGGCCTCAACTGAATCCCGACACTCATACTCACTCATGCGGAATCAACTACCTCTTGCAAGGACAAGATAGTTGATCTTGCCATTCCAGGCCTTCTCACTCATCCCAAGTCTAAACGAGCCCTTGTGTCTATGAGTGAGGATTAAATTATCTTGATTAGTGAGAAGTTAGTCCTAATATTCTAAGTACATTATTTTAATTATCACTTGTTTAAATCACTCTTGAAGGTTATCCAGTTTACCTCTTTGGGCTCTGACACCTAACAGAAGCCACTCTTCTATTCGACAACACACACCCAAACAATCCACCAAGGGAACCACAAGTGCATACCAACTAGGCATCATAATCCACTCCAACACAAGGAGGATACAAATAATAGAAACTCACTCCAAACATCTTGGAGGCAACAATCACATAGTCCACTCCTTTCATAGGAGGCAACAAGATGAAACCACATAACAAGGTCACTCCATACAAGGAGACACGGATCCCATAATCCGCTCTTAACCCAAGGAAGTGCAAACGTCCCCGTTCATGAAAATTGGGTAAAACTGAAAAGATGCCATGCACTACCTAAGGGAAAACAATTGGATGACATAAAGATTCAACAACCCTTATCCTCTAAGTTCTTCTGGAAGACTTATAATTTAGGACTAACACTAAAACCCAAAACCAACAATGCAACTTGACGACATAGCAACAAAAGCATTCAAGTCATCAATCAAATTTAATATTTGGATTTCCTAAATCCATACTCATTCAATAGGTAGTGTTGACAAAGTCAAAGACATGATAACTAGATCATATAAAATAATCATAACCCCTATTTTCCCTTTCATTATTGGAAATCTAAAACAATTAAACTTACTTCCCTTTACTGAATACAGAGAATTAAATCCTTTAAGATAATCATGAGGAAGATACTACGTTTGGATATACTAAATCCATATCTCTTTCATAGTCCAATCATAATGATTCAATTAATTTAAATAAAAATTAATTAAATAACATAATTGATTGCCTCATCAATAAAACAACTTCTTAATTTACTTTTAAATCGACACAAATCCATGCAAATAAACTCTTTCCAGTTCTAAACCAAATTTTGCATCTCATTCAATATTCTATTTAAAACATTTAATCACTTTAATATAATAACATATTGTTTCTCTATCCATTTTCCATATACACTAATCAATCCATTTTAAATCTCCATTCAATAATATATTGCATTCTTTAAATCAAATATTTAACTCTTTCAATTAAACTTTAACATGCCATTTTAAAATAAACAATAATCTCTCATACGTTTATAATTTTAATTCCACTAATCTAATATACAAGTTTTATTTAAAATAATATAAATAAATATAATACTTTAATATTATATATTATAATATAAAATATTATATTAAATAATATTTTAATATTATAATAACAATACATAAAATATTAATATTTATAAATATCAATTTATTATTATTTTATTTTCATCACAACCATGGAAAAATAACTTAACAGTAGTCTCATGTTTCAAGTATAACTCAAAAACTACGATCTGGGTATTTACGATTTTTGGAAGGGAGTAAGAAAATTTCAAAATACAAAAACCCTTTAAATTTCTTGAAAACCCAGTTTGTGAAAGTGAAGTTATAGGCGACACAATCAGACCATTTTACCATGAAAATTATAACTATACTCCAGATTTTAAAATCCGTTTTTTAATAATAAACGGAAGGTTTCATTTTCTAAAAACATTCTAAATGCATTTTTCAATCTCTATGTTTAATTTCAATAACAAAAAAATCAATTTCCCCAAATAATTTAAATTCAACTAAAGTTTTCACAATTTTCACTCAAGAATTTTCACAAGCAAAGGCTGTAACTTTGTTTAATTCTTTTCTTCTAATATCAAATTTATTTTCTAAAAAAAATTTAACAAACAATTCTTTAATCATTACTATTTTAAAGAAAACAATCAAGAACAATAAAACACAAAAAAGAAAACTTGGTACAAGAAGTTACAGGAAGAGATGAATTTCTGATGCAAGCCTCCTCCTAAGATTTCTTGAATTTTCTTCAATCCTCCAATGAATCCAATCCAAAGCCAAACAAATGCAAACAATATTTCCTTCAATCAATTCTACAATCAAACTTTCTTCAAACCCTTGTGCGAAATTTCCAAAATTTCTTCCTTGTTGTAAAAATGTATTTTTTTCTAAATCTCTTTTTGTTGCCCTAAAATTAAAATATGTATTCTTATAAATCAAAAATACTTAATACAACCCTAATTCACATTACATGCAAATTAGATATTTCAATTTCAATTTCAATTTCAATATTTACAACCCTAATTCACATTATATGCAAATTAGATATTTCAATTTCAATTTCAATTTTCAATTTCAATTTCACTTTCAATTTCAAATTTCAATTTCACTTTCAATTTCACTTTTCGAAAACCCACTTTCAATTTAAAATGAAATTTGAAATAATAAATTAATTTCCAAAGTTGCAACTAATTTTCCAAAGAAACATTTAATTACAATTTCTAATTTAATTCCCACACGTTGAAATTAATTTCCAAATTTAATTTTAATTCTTCTATTTCCTTTCATTCTCTTGCATCACGTTTAATTAATTAATTTGATTATTTAATAACTAAATTCAACCCCCTTGGATTAAATTTAATTAATTAAATAAATTAAATATAATTAATTAATTTAAATACAAACTTTTATCCACATTGCATTATTTAAATTAAATAACCATCAACATGATTTAAATGCAATTATTCTAAATATCTATTTCCAAATCAAGAATGCTTCAGAATTAAATAACATCAAAGCAAGACAGACAATGACTCGACACACACAACTGATGACACACTAAGGCTAGGGTGTAAACTTGACACATGTTACCTAGCTAGTATCTCCCGTTGAACTTAACCATTGGATCGACACGCTCAAACCTGTGAAACCAGGTGGAGTCGATGTCATGTACCTGCCATCCTGCAACCAAGTAAACAACATCATACAATATATCCAACATATAATACACACTGTGAAGAAGGAATTACGGATTTGCAGGGCGCTCGTAAACGAGTGATGCGAAACCGTCCTCTTCACCAATACACTCATTGAAACTGACACTTCCATCATAATCCAATAATCTCATAATAATATCTCATGTTAACTCTACAACATCATTAATCCATAATGCATGTGAAACAATAATCAGATAACTACATCCCACAATAAGAGCGATCAAAACATCATAACAAAATGTATCCAGTATCAAAGTAACTGCAACCAAACATAGCATAGAGCAACTTGAACAAGAAACAAAACAGAGGGGTATTACAATTGTAGTTGGTTTGTTTGTAATGAGGAAGTGTTGTAGATGATGAGAATCTGTTTGTGGTGCTTGGTTTCCAAGTGTTTTTGAGAAAATTTTAATAAAAAAGGAAACAATGTGGAAAAAAGGTGTTCCATAGGTAGTGTAGTGTTCTGGTTTTGCTCCACATTTATTTTGTGTTGAAGTTATGCCTATGTAGTTTAGATATGTTGATCAAAGGTGTTATACTCAACATTCCATTACTTGAAAACTTTCATAAAATTACTCATCTTAAAGAATTATTAAGTGCATTCTAGATCACATTAGAAACATAACCATGGTAGCCCACAATTTAATGCAATGAACAGTCATTAATAACTGCTACAAAACATACAATAAAGACAATCTCTTCAGTGAAATTTAATATACCATAATTACAGACCTCCCTTCCAATTTTTATGAAGATCCAATGGTGGAAAATAAAGTTATTTCATTTTTTCCAAAACTGCAAACCCCAGGCAGTGTTCAAACCTGTTCTCACCAAAATAGTCATATCTTCCACAAAACTCAATAAAATTCAATGAGAAAAAAATAATTGGAAACTAGAAACAAAGATATTTCCATCAATATATGATAATCCATTATTTGAGTCCATATCAGGCCATAAAAATCACAACTTCAATTAGAAAACAATCTAAAAATCAGAAAATGCATACAAAACTTGAGGTTGCCATTCTTCAAACTTCAAAAGTAATGTCTCCACCTCCCCAATTCGAGTTTTGGAGGGTGTACTTGTACGTTTAAAACCAAAAAAAACTATTTTAAACCACCTCTTAATTATTTTGTTGAAAAAAAACCTTAATGACACTTTTGACAAGTTGCTTGACAACTTTCTTGAGCAACTTTTACAATTTTTACAATATGGAACAACTTTAAACATTATTTGACAAATGAATTCAAATATGAATTCCTACGACTCAAAAACCTATAAAATGGTTTTATAAACCTTATTATAAGACCCAAGACATAAAATAGAACAACTATTTACAAATGGCCTCGTGGAGGCTTGAAAGCAACTTGGTGCTCCTACACCACTCTAGTGTTGCTTTGATAAGCTTGTGTTTGTGGATGATTAACATCTAGTATGATGAGTTTTTGTATTGTAGTTGGTTTGGTTGTAATGAGGAAGTGTTTTAGATGATGAGAATGTGTTTGTGGTGCTTGGTTTCCAAGTTCTTTTAAGAAAATTTTAATAAAAGAGGAAACAATGTGGAAAAGAGGTGCTCTATAGGTAGTGTAGTGTTCTGGTTTTGCTCCACATTTATTTTGTGTTGAAGTTATGCCTATGCGGTTTAGATACATTGATCAAAGGTGTTATATCCAAAGTTTCTTGTTATAGATCAATTTGCAGAGAAAGTTGTGTTTACCAGTATGTGAACTATGAAAGCAGTTTTGTTTGAGAGAAATGGTTTTGGTCCACATTTCTTCGTAATGAGGTTTCTGGTCTTGTAGATCTATGGGTGTGCTTATATCACTTATATCTATCTTTTTAAAGATTTTTTTGTGATTTGGTGCTCCTAATATTGGATTCATGAGTTATAGTATGTGGAAGGATAATTGGGTATACAAGATGAGTATATTCTTTAGGTGAAAGTTGTTGCAAAGGAATTTTTTGGATTTCAAGGTGTTGATGGAATATTCCAAATTGTGTTCAAGTGGTGTGTGTCGTCTATGGGCCATATTTGGATCAAATGAAGCATGTGATTAAATGTTTAATGGTGTTTACATAGGTTCGACCGACCTTAGGTGTTTACACTAATGTTTTCTTTGGTTTTTGAGAAAGTGTTTGGAATTAAATGGAAATAATTTTAGGAAACTAAACCTAATGAAAAAAAAACGTAGATGATAAAATGCAATTTCTTGAAGCTACAAAAATCAAATTGATAGTTTACAAGTAGATTTGAGAAGGGTTTGGACACATGTAGATAGCAATAAAATTCTATTTTGAGCATTGTTGAAGGATAGGTTTGCCCTAGGTCGAATGGGTCTTGGATAGGGTTTCCAGAATAAGTTTCGACAACCTTTTGGTGTTAGATCTTAACCTTTGTTTGATACAGGTCCCACTATCAAAAATTTGGAAATAAAACCTATAATTGAGTTTTCGTAACTTAACAACAATGATGATAGATTTTACAATAATATAAAATTGCTCCTTGAGATCTTTTCAATCCTTCTTTAACCTGTAATCGACACATACAAAGAGGAAAATTTGTTTCATTTGAATGGGGGTTTTCCTTAGTCAAACCCCATGTTTGGTAATTAAACCTTGATAGAAAGATAATAACAATTGATAAATGTAAGGAATGATGAATGAACACTTGTTTGCTACAACTCACCAAACCTTTAATGGCTTCCACTAAAGGATTGAAGTCAAACACATCACTCTAAGGAACTTGATCTTTCTTTTCTTGATTTGTTGGATACTTGAATGCTTGGATGCTTTAGGATTAAAAATTAATATTAGCCTTCACAAGATGGCTTGAACACACATAATATTGAACATGACGATTGGATCTTTAATGCTACAACAAATGACTAAAAAACTTGTTCTTGAATGCTCTTGACAATAATATTTTTTCATATTAAGTCTCCAAAAAGTGTGTTAGATTTTAATTGATAAAAATAGTATGTATTTATAGTTTTTAATCTAATTTCTTGAAAATTAGATTCCAAAATCCAACATTTGTATATAAAATTTGAATCATTAAAAGACCACTACAAAATATTAAAATTCAGGACTTAGCACTTAAGGAGAACCCATTTGCCCTTGGGCGAGTGGGTCTTGATCGAAGTGTCTAGGACACATCCATTTCATGGTGATTAAAATATTAATTGTATTTCCCCTTTCAAAAAATGAGAAAATAAGGCTTTGGAATACATAATTTGACAAATTAGAAGCTTAATTAAGTCCAATTAATTAAGAGACTCAAACATAGTGTGAAATTGTAAAGGTATACAATTTTGTACACTAAAAATTCATTAAACATGGATTCCATATTGTCCTTTACTCTCTAGTTGCCTCTTTTAATTCTCACCTTGAATTTCCATCTAAATTTCATTTAATTAATTATTTACCTTTGTACCCATATCTAAAGGATGTGATTTGTTTCCTTCATTAATATTTTAAAATTTACATTAGGTTCACCAAAATATTTATTTTTTAGAATAGACCCAAGCACAACATGAATTATATTAGAGGCTATCTATTTTTTATGTATGTCTCTCAATCCTTGTAGGCTACATTATTTTGATGTAGTCTCTTAAGAGCCCTAAGAGCAAAAAACTGTCAAACTATGACAAAATAGTTATCATAATTTCCAGGGTGCCTATGAATGTATTTTTTGGACCTATAGGTAGACATGAGGTCCCTCCATAATAACCTCTCATTTATGGGCGACTAGACATTGTTTGAACATGCTAAGAATAAATTCATTCTTGAAAAAATGATTAGTTAAGAGGACTGTAAACATGGAGAAAATAATATTTTAAATTATGTGCATCATGGGACCAAACCAAACAAAACCACATATCATGGTGGGTGAATGAATGCTACAAAAGGCCTCTATTCATTTCCTAGGTCCCCTAATCCTTGTAGGCTATGTGATTTTGGTAAAGTTTCTTAAGGGTCTTGAGAGGAAAAATGACTAAACTATGATGAGTTAGTTCTTGTAATTCATTAACCTATGAATGCTCCATATAGACATATAGGAATATATGGGGTGCCTCCACAATAACCTCTTCATTTTAGTCAACTAGACACCATTTCACCATGCCAATAGTGAATACATTCTTACAAAAAGTGTTAGTTGAGAGCAATTTAAACATGTAAATAGGAATATTTTTCATTTCTTGAGTCATGGGGCAAAAAAGAATTCTAACACACCATGGTGGGTAGGAAAATGTTACCAAAGGAATCTATTTGATCCCCATGTGTCCCAATCCTTGCAAACTATGTTATTTCAATACAATCTCTTAAGAGTCTTAAGATAATTTTTTTGCCAAACAATGAATATTATTTTCAGACTTTGTACCACCTAAAAATGTTCTATTTGGACCTATAGGTGGATATGGGATCCCTCCATAATGACCTCTCTTAGTTCTATTCAATTAGACACCATTTTACAATACCAAAAATGAATGCATTATTGCAAAAAATGTTAGTTGAGATTAGTGCAAATATGGAAACAAGCATATTTTTTTGTTTCGTGTATTATGGAGCCAAAATGATTGCACTAATGATTTGGGGTGGGTGGTTGAATATTATCATAGGAATTTTATTTTCATTGATTCTCCCAATCCTTGCATACTACATTATTCTAGTGCAATCTCTTAAGATCCCTAAGAGAAAAATATACCAAATGGAGTAGTTCTCAATTTTTTTGGCACCTTCAAATTTTCCTTATAGACCTCCATGTGGATGTGGGATCCCTACATAATAACCTCTCTCAATTTTTGTAATCAACACTATCTCACCATGCTAATAGTGAATGCATTGTTGTAAAATGCATCAATGGAATTCAATGTAATCATGTCATGAGCCATGAATTTTTTTCTTCATCTCATGGGGTCAAACCACTATACCAATATGTAGGAGTGGCTAGGTGAATTCTAGAGAAGGTTTCATTTTGTACTTAAAGTGTCCCAATATTTCCAAACTATAGGCTTTTGGAAAAGTGTCTGAAGAGACTTAAGAGGAGAACGTGTCAAAAATTGACTAAATAATTCTGAAAGTCGATGGAACCTACAAATATTTTATTTCAACTTACAACTACATGTGGAGTCCCTCCACAATAACCTCTCTTTATTTTAATTGAGATAGTTAAAATAATCACTTGGTATTCCTTCAAGAAATTACACTTAAACTTCAATTAGATTTCTTTAAGGCGTATAATATGACTTTGTTGGCTAAAATAGTTTTATAGAAACTTAAAAACATTCATTATAATAATCAACATTAGTTTTTTGCCATTAATCGTTCATCACATTAATCATAACCATTTAATATGTATAACATCATTATTAATTTATTTTTTTAAAGAAAAAGGTGAGAGACATGAACTTTATATTAATATAATAGAAGTATTTACATCTAAAATATCCATGAGAAGAAAAATAATTAATTAAAATAGAACAAAATTTTATAGAGATACAATGCAAATATTGGTAACCTTTAGAACCTCTAAAGAAAAAATAGGTAACCCAATACACATGACAAAAAACCAAACTAAATATAAAAATTGTATATTAGAATTCATTTTTATCCCGCACTTAAGTATTCATAAGATTAATAGTAGTAGGAGTTAGGGGAAAACTAGGTGTTGGTATGTGGTGATTGATCATGTAAATATTGTACACTCATAACAAGATATGGGGTTCGAGGCATTGCCCCAAAAAAAATCCGTTAACACGTCAAGGTTTTCTCGCTGACACATCAAGGTTTTTTTTTGTTGACACGTCAAGGTTTTTCCCGTTGACATGTCAAGGTTTTTCCATTAACATGTCAAATGAAAATTAACATTATAAAACCCTAATTCTAGAAGGTTCCAAAAAGATTGTTATAAGTGATTGGGATGTATGTTGTGGTATGGTGTTCGCGAGATTGTAATTTGTTTTGCACTAGATAATAAAATCATTGGATGGTTGAGTTTTTGTGGATGTAGCCCATATTGGGTGAACCACGTTAAATTTTGTGTTGATCTCTTTGGTGTTATTCTTCATTGTTATTTATAGGTTATTTAATCTACATATAATCGTTAATGTTTATTGCTCCAATATGCTTTAATCCTAACAACTGGTATCAGAGTCACATGTATTTTGGTTGACTAGCAAAAAACCTCTAGATTTGAGTGAGAGAAATGGAAGAAGGAAAATTAAAGGTTGCAAAGCTCAATAACTAGAATTGTCAATTATGGAAGAGCAGATGGAAAATTACTTGTATCAAAAGGATCTATGGCAACCATTGCAAGGAAAATCAAAGAAAGATGCTATAATGTATGATGAAGAATAAAATATTTTGGATATAAAGGCCCTAAGAACCATTCAAATGTGACTGGAACCATCTATGGTGTTCAATATTGTAGACAAATAAAATTAACCTAACACCTATCACACACACTAAATAATATTTTTCGTATTATCAACATCATTAGAATCAAATATCACTGTATTTCATATCAATTACATTAAAAAACCTAAATTCCTCTATTAATTGAATAATATGACATTAATTAATTAATTAAATTCAAATTTCATCAATTTCGACAAATTAAATAAATTACATTTATTTAATAAAGTCCTAAAAACCCTATTTTTGCTATTAATTGAGTAATATGACATTATTTAATTAAATTCATGTTTCATCAATTTTGACCAATTAAATAAATTACATGTATTTAATAAAGTCCTAATTTAATTTAATTTCATCATGATTAGTTAAATAACACCAATTATTTAATTACTTCATTAAATCACTTTATTCCCCTAAGATGATTAAATTATTATATCATAATAATTTAATAACTCAGTTTCCCTCCAAATTTGAATAATTTGAATAAACTATTTGAAAAATTATCAAAAAATCTAATCAAACTAATGCAACTTTGTTTACAAAAGTCAAACTTGATTTGCACATTCAACTCCAAATTGAATTAATTAAATAAATTGTTCTCAACTACTTTCCTGATTGAGTAAATTATGATCCTCTGATTTCTCAATCTAGTTCCTACCTGATCAATCTATTCTTGATTGATCAATCTAATTTCTGACTAACCAATCTATCTCTCAATCCCATAGATTATTCAATATATTTCTTCAATCACACAAATTGTGTAATCTATTTTGTAAAAATTATTCATGTCTAAATCCTCTCAACAACCTTCAATTGCTAATCTGGATTCAACATAATTTAATCCTGATCGTCCATTTCAAATCACAATTTCTATATAACAAACCTCTTTCCTCACAAAAAAGGATCGAAGAATCAACATCATTTGCACAATGATGTACTACCAATATTCCTAATCACCATTAACACAACTTCAACATATATTTGATCAACCAACATGCAACACAACAAAAATATTCTTGTGTGCAACAATGGAGGCTTCACACTGATATGAACAACTTGACATTAGGCGAATACACTTACACTTCGATATGGGATGGTAACCTTTAATTTTCTTTGAATTTCATTTTGATAATCATAGGATTTAAATTATGTTTTCAATAGCTTAGAAAGTCATTTCATGAGTGAAGGAATAGATCTAGGATTTGTGTGTTTAATTTAGATTAGATTCTATTTCATTTGTATTTTTTTTGTTTGTGCCACTATAGTTCTCCCCCTCACACATTTTGGTATGCTGGATGGGACACTAGTCCCCTACACTAACAATTTCATGAGAAATTTTTGAAGTTATAGGTCCCAAAGGTGCTCTGGAAAAATATTCACGCATAGGTTTCTAGAAGTTGTTGCATGAAATTTCATAGAATCTATGCACTTGACCCTGAAACAGATGCACTTTCTTTTTCCAATGCTTTTTTCTTCTAACAAAGGGCACATGTAATTCCCCGCCACATAACCCTAGAGGAAGTTGCAATTAACTACTCAAATGCACAATTTTTTTATTATTTAAAGTATATTAAACATGTAAATTCAATTACTATTGTCAACAACCTCTAAGGCTATGAGACTACAGTTAATTTAAACCCATACATACATCATAAATATATCCATAGTATTTTACTACTTAAGGAATTAAATTCTCATACATTCCATACATGATCAATTACATCATACCAATAAGAAATACAATAAGATTTCATTTAACATTAACTTATCAAAGAAGATTACATCACTCATTCCCTGAATGAGGTAGTACATATAAATGTGATTACATAATACAACCAACCACTTCGAATACAAGTGAGGGGTAATAATTACAAGAACCAACTAAAATAATTACAAAGCATGAACTGTAAACAAGAAAC
Source organism: Sequoiadendron giganteum (assembly GCA_007115665.2). NCBI lineage: Eukaryota > Viridiplantae > Streptophyta > Pinopsida > Cupressales > Cupressaceae > Sequoiadendron > Sequoiadendron giganteum. Next base: position 437,392,673 of record CM021109.1, on the reverse strand, counting down.
CACGAGCTCTCCAACTAGAAATCTCGCCATCATGAATTGAAGATCAAAGGGGAACCAAATACATAGGGTGCATATCCCTCCCAACCAAGTGGTACTCGTAGGCCCACCCTCTTTGATAGGAGATATTAACAAGTATACATGGCCAAACGTACTACCTCTAGACACAGGTTGACTCATACTGACTCAACCAATCACAAGTACAACACTACAACACTAAACATAGGTTACATTGCTTCCAAATTTATAACAAATAAATTATGTAAAAATAACCATACACATAAAACCATGATGTCCTAGAAAGAGTGTCATTGCACAACTCGTCATGAGTTACCCAATGTGGATCTTAATAGGCTCCGACCCTAATTAAGGGATATCCTAGAGACCTCAATCGACCCCTAACTCTCATACTTATGTAGAATCAAATACCTCTTGTAAAGACAAGGTAGATGACCTTTGCCATTGCAGGCCTTCCCACTCATCCAAAGCCCAATCGAGCACTTACATCTATGAGTGAGGCTAATTAATCTTAGTGTGAAATACTACCCAAACCCCTAAATACTTTAATTAAGTTCTCACTTGATTAACTACTTTCGAAGGTTACCTAGTCTTGCCTCTTAAGGGCTCTGGCCCCTAACAGAAGCCACTCTTCTACTAAAAAACACAAAAAACAAACCACCCCTAAGGGTACCATAGTGCACACAAAAATAGATAAAACAACCACTCCAATCCTAGGAGGCAACATACGACTAATCCACTCCAAACATTGGAGGAAACCAATAACAAAATCCACTCCAACATAGGAGGCAAAACATCCTCGTTTGTGGAAACCGGGTAAATCAATGAAACGAATCCATGCACTACCCAAGGGAAATTAAAAATGGGTTGACAACACATTACAACAACCCCCAAGTCCAAAAATTCTTCTGGAAGACTTACAAAATATTTGACTCACTTAACCCATTTCCCAAAAATGAAACTAGAAAATATATAGTTACAAAAGGGCAATCAAGACGTGAATTAAATCTAATATTTGGATTTCCTAAATCCCTTCTCATTCAGTGAACACATGAATATAAAAGTTGCCCAATTTCACTAATTAAATTAAAACCCTTAAACAAATAGAGAAAGAAAAACAATCCACCTAATACTTCTATTTCCCCAATTTCAATTAATAAAATATCATTTCCCCAATTCAACATTATCACTTGTAAAATTATCTTCAATGAGCCTATGATTGCATTATTTTAATATGCAAACTATTTGTAAATATAAATCAATCTCCCCTAATAGATTATTCCTTTTTTTTAAATCTTTCCATTGCATGCAACTAATTATTTAAAACCAATAAATATACATTTTAATGTATATATACATGCAATATAAACAAAAAATCATATATATCTATATATTTAATTATATATATATATATTAATATATATACAATAAATATATACTAATATTTTTACAGAATAAATACATTATTTTAATCAAAATAAAAACATTTAATAAATAATTTCCAAATATATATACATATATATACCTATATATATATTAAATATAATATATTTATATATATTATATATATTTTAATATTAAATAAAACATATATATTGAAATCCAAATTCCAAATGTAAGGTAGACGAATCTCACGAAATGGTTCGATGTTTTTATTAAAGCCCATCCTTCATATTGTGTGGGGAGGGGCGGTTGTGTATAACACAACCGAACCTCCCCCAAATCACATTGGGGCATGATTGTATAAAGAGGGGAGGGGCTGTGGAGGCTTGCCTCCACAACTATCCCCATATGTGGGCGGCGGTGGGGACAACGCCTCCCAAGCATCCCCCATAGATACATAAAAATAAACTCCAACAAACTTAAATAAAACTTGCGATTTTTATTAATTTCAATTCACCGTACGAATGGCTATTTCCATAACATTATCAATATTTAATGATTCACAAATAATTAAGTATATATATATTATATATATGTATGTGGATGTATATATATTCACATATATGTATATATATATTATATATATTATATATATATTATATATATATATATATATATATATATATATATGTTTAAAGAATTTCATACAGTAATTTTAATTGGGGAAATTTTCCCAAAAAACACCATCTACAAGAAAATTTTGCAAACACAGTCGGGAAACTAATTTCTAGAGAGAGAATTCTTTAGATAAATTTTCCAAAACCAATACAGAGGTTTTCTTTTCTTTTCAACTATCCAAAAATGAATCTTAAATGAAGAGAAGAAATAAAGTTCATATAATTAATTTCACAATTTTTTTTTCCCGAAAACAATCCTATAGGAAATCTTCTTTTACAAAAAATATCATTTCTTCCAGAGAGGGTTTTTATTTCTAGATCACTAAATATTTCTTTCTGGCTTCAATAATTTTCCCTATTTTACCAGACATCCATTAACTAAAGTTTTCCACAATTGATTTCACCCTACAGAAGAAATTTCCTCTACAAAATAGAGAAACTATCTACGGAGAAATTAACTAGGACAATGCAATCTTTCTCACACCAGACATTCTTCTCACAGAGAATTGTAATCTAGAAACCTTTCCATTGAAACATAATAAAACAAAAATAAAGGAAAGTGTTGGCCTTTCCGTTGCACCAAAAGATCGACCTGTTAATTCCCGATACAAGTGTCATTTAAGATCCACGGGAGGCGGTTAGACCATGTCACAAACCCGAAGGGAGATGCTGGTGGTTAGTCCAACAACCCCCCCTCAACATCACCTGAGGGGTTCAAACCCGTGACTAACTCTAATACCAATTGTTGGCCTTTCTGTTGCACCGAAAGATTGTCCTGTTAATGCCCGATACAAGTGTCAGTTAAGATCCACAGGAGGCGGTTAAACCATTTTGTGAACCCAAAGGGAGATGCTGGTGGTCAGTCCAATAGAAAGAACCTGTAAACCAACGCTTCTTGAGTATTTGACTCTGGTGTAGAGCCTCCTCCATAGCATCAAGTAAATGTTCCAGACAACAATGGATTCCTCCAAGTAAATTGATTTCCCGATCACAAGAGCATTCCCAACACAACAAAAAATTTCCAAACAATCTTCTAAAAATGCAAGAATTACAAAACAATTTCTTTAGCCAGATTCTTTTCCAAAAATCTCCAGATCAGAACAAGAAAATCATTTTTCCCACAAATTCCCAATATGCAAAATATCTCATGCCTTGCCATGAAGAAGCTTTCCACTTCCTCACGCAAAGCCAAGATTATCTCCCGGGAATTAATTTTCCCAACAAATTAATTAATTTTTCTAACACTTGCAAGCATTTTCTAAATATCTTTGAACAACCCTGTTGGAATAAAATATTTTAATACTCAAAAATAAATATTTTAATAATTAAGACATTTCCCTTTCAAATATAAACTTATTTAATTAATTTCATGAATCAATAAATCACTGATTAATTTTGACCCAATTTTCAACGAAAGGTCGTTAGAATTTTGACGAAATTTGAAACGTCGATTTTTTGACCCAACGGACAATCCTGGGTTGAAAAATCAACGTTTCAAATTTCGTCGATTTTTTGATGAAATATTTCCGACTAACAGTTGTCAAAATTCCGACGAACTTTCATCTGAAATTGGGTTAAAATGTATCAGTGAATCAAATAATCCAAAGATTAATCTTTTTATTAATTAAGTTAAATTAATTTATTTATTAATTCTAAAATCTCAACTTTTAAAATAAGCATAATCTAATATTTAACTTTTAATAATAAAATTCACCAAATCTATTTTAAAGCATTTAACCTAATAATATGAAGCAATAATTAACACATCAAAGAAAGCACAATTGACTAAACCTGATGACACACCGAGACTAGGGTGTAGACTTGACACAAGTAACCTAGTTACTATCTCCCAATCAACTTTACCGTTGGGTGGTGGACACGCTCAAACCTATGAAGCCAGGTGGAGTCGATTTTTTGTACCTGCAAACTTGTAAACGGGGTATCAATAGCACATGTATATAAACAACATAGTAAAACACACCGTAAAGAGAAAATCACAGAATCGTAGGGTGCTCGCAAGTGAGTGATGCTATTCCATCCCCTTCACCAATATACTTATCATGAACTGATAGTTCTATCATAAATAAATTACTCATGTGCAATAATCATGTTATACCAAACCATCATTATACTAATCAAAGCATGTTAGATAAAAAATCAAAGAAGGTACATCACACCACCACAAATAGTCCATGTTGCTCTATAAATAGTGATCAAATACAAACAACATGATAAAGTATATCAAAGTATCTAAGTAACCAAAAAAAAAAACATAGAAAAGAAGGATACTGTCTAAGAAAAGAGCAAAAACAGAGGGGTATTGCAACACACTTGCTATTTTCCAGTGCTTTTTCTCCCTGATAGAGGGTGCACTTGTTTTTTCTTCACTTTTCCTCTATCAAACCTGTGTCCAAGATCTGCAAATTTTAAATTGATTTCTAATGCTAACAAATATTTTTTTGGAATGTGTGGTAGGTATTAACGGTTGTGTATGCGGGATCAAGAAAACACTAACACCTTTTTCTGTAGGGAAGACGAGTGGTCAAAGAACTCCATATTTTTAATTCTTTTTAAGTTAGGTATCCTTTATTTTGGTGCATAAAAAGAACAACACATTTGGTTTTAAGTGCTTTAAAATGAACCATTTCAAGGGTTTTTAAGTTAGGAATCTTTCATTTTGGTTCTTATAAAGAACCCACAACAACACATTTATTTTTAAGTGCTCTAAAATTAACAATTTCAATGATTTTTAAGTTAGGAATCTTTCATTTTGGTGCTTAAAAAGAACCTAAACTACACATTTTTTTTTAAGTTCTCTAAAATGAACCATTTCAAGGCTTTTTAAGTTATGAATATTTCATTTTGGTGCTTAAAAAGAACCTACAACAACACATTTGTTTTTAAGTTCTCTAAAATGAACCATTTCACTAGTTTTTAAGTTAGGAATCTTTCATTTTAGTGTTTAAAAAGAACCTACAACAACACATTTGTTTTTAAGTGCTTTAAAATGAACCATTTCAATGCTTTTAAAGTTAGGAATCTTTTGTTTTGGTGCATAAAAATAACAACACATTTGTTTTTAACTGTGCTAAAATTGAACCATTTCAAAGCTTTTTAAAGTTAGGAATTTTTATTTGGTGCATAAAAAGAACAACACAAATGACCAAAATGATTTCATTTTGTTGATGCATGCTCGCATATGTTTTTTTTTTAACCAAATAAGACCAAGATCAATTTAGAAACACTCAATTTGGGATTAAAAATGAACAAATAATTTGTTTGTTTTTCACCTTTGCTATGATATTAACTAATATCTAGATGTAATACCCCTTTGTTTTGTCCTTTTGATTGAACAATATTTTACCCTTTTATGTTGTACTTTCTGTTAGTACCTTGACTTTGGTACCCGATTGTTATTTGATCACTATCTGTAAAGCGACGTTAATGTAATCTTTTGATGTGATGGTATTTTAATATGATGTTATCTTATGCCATGTTTTGGATTAACATAAAGGGATATTCAAATTAATGATGTTATGCTTTGGATTATATTAATATGCTAGATTTGTTAGTAGTACTACTGTATTGGTGAAGAGGACGGTACCGCATCACTCGCTTGCGAGCGCCTTGTGATTCTGAGATTTCCTCTTCATAGTGTGTATTTTATGCTGTTCATATTATATGTTTTACAGGTTGACAGGTACAAGACATCAACTCCACCTGGTTTCACAGGTTGGAGTGTGTTCAATGCCCAATGGTATTCGATTGGGGGATAGTAGCTAGGATTTTGTGCCAAGTCGTCACCCTAGTCTTGTGTGTCGTCTAGTGTTATCGGGTTATGATTGTTTTAACTTTGTTCAATTTGGCCTTGAATTTATTTAAATTGCAAGTAAATTGGGTGATTTAAATGACTTAATGTATTTAAGTTGTGGATTAATGTGTTCTATGATTATGTTCAAATGTAATTTATTTTATTATTAATTTGATTTAATTAATAAATAATTTAATCATTGATTAAATCTATTTATTAATTAATTAAATTTAATTGGTTGAAAGAAGTTAATTTATTTATGTTGGAGTTATTGTTATATTTGTTGAAATTGAAAATAAAGAAAATGCATAAAAAAGTCAATTTTGAAATTTGAAAATTCAAATTATTTAAAAATTAGATATTTTCCATTTTCTGTTTTCAGGAATTTATGAGGGTGATTGTAGGATTTTTAGGGTTGAATCCTTATGTTTGAATTTTGTTTCTAAATTTTGGATCTGGGAGTTTTGAGAAAAAGTTTGAATTAGTGAGAGGAAGAATTTTTCAATTTTGTGGGGTTTAAGATTGGAATTGTGAAAATTTGTGGAGTTGGATTTGGAAGCAAGGTGGGAAGCTAAGCATCATCTGGACCTACTCAAACTCAAAAATTACTAGGTTCATGTCTTTGGTTTTTTAATGGTTTTGAAATTTATATTTAAATGTGGTTGCTGTTGAAAAATCTTGTTGATTAATATTTCATTACTCTGTATGTGAATTGCAATGGAAAAACCCATGTTGAAATTTGAATTCTTTTGCAAAATTCTCTTCCTTGGAAAAATAGTTCTTCAAGAAAATCAATGGAGTTTTGCTTTTAAACTAAAAATAATTATTCACCAAAGAGTTTTTTTTTCAATTCATTCTGAAAATTCTTGTTTGAAAATATATATATATTGAAATATGTATATATAAATATCTATATATACATAGAAATATATATTTTTTTATCTATATGTGGTTATAGGAAAATATTTTTCCAATATTTTCATACTGGGCGGATTTAAAAAAATCCGCAGTCAAGAGTATATAAAAAAATAAAAATAAAAATAATAAAAAATAAAAAAAATAAAAAAAAATGGGAGGGAGGCGGCGCTAGGGGCTCACCTCCCCACCGCACCCCCATGGGAGGCGCGTTGAAGGGAGTCGCACCCAATGCGGCCATCCCTCACCCCCCCACCACCATACTCACCCTAGTTGCGGCTAGCGTAGCCGCCACCAATGGTGGTGGTTGGCTGTGCTAACTACAGACGCGCCACCAATGGTGGTGGCCGGTTGGGCTTAGCACCGCTGCTACCATTGGGAGGCGACTGGTAAGCGCTGCCACTGCCCACTAAAACCCTTTGTCCCCTGCAAATAACGTGTGTTGCCTTGGTAAGGGAATCCATGGACGCCCTATGCATATCGCCACCCTTGTGAAGAAAAACGGGGCCAGGGAAAGGTGCGGCCAGCCCTAAAAATGGCGCGCACCCCAACGAGTGTTGACCCGGTTCTTTTTCAAAAAAATAAATAAACAAATATATATTTAATAATATTTTTTTTATATATTATAACTTTAGAATATTAAATATATTTAATATGTTGATATCATATTTATATAATATTAAATATATTTAATATATTGATATTTGATTTTATAATATTAAATATTAATATGTATTTGTGATAATAGAAATTTATAATATAATATTGGATGTTATATTATGTAGATTTTAAAATGTTAATGTTTATATCCATTTTAGTTGTGACCTAATGTTATCATGCATAGGGAAATGTTGAAGTTCAAGTAGTATGGTTTAAGTATTAATATAGAAAAAAATTAAAGTATGAAGCTTTTTAGTCAAATTATTTGTGAATTATAAAGATATATTTGAAAGGATAGGTATGAAATTTGCAAGGACGTGTTCTTTTTATATAGAAATTAATCGATGTTTCGTTTTGCAAAGGAGATATTGTTGTCTTAAAATGACATAATTAAATTGAAGGAGTAAATGTTATGTTATTATTTATTAAGAGCAATTAGAGAATTAGCTATTGAGTTTGATCTGCTCCCTTGTCTGAGAAAGACAAATTTTAATTCAGTCCATTTAATGCAATAGAATACTATATGTTAATGAGGAAATGGGTTTACTGAACCCAAAGTATAATTTAATTCCCATCTTCTTGTTTGTCGTGATTGCGAATGTTTTCCGTCCTCGTTTGGGGGAATTGAGTTTTAGAGTTTAATAAGTCTTCCAGATGAGTTTTTTCAGTCGTCTGGGTTGTCGTGTCATGTAGTCAACCTGTTTTGTATACCTTGGGTAGTGCATGTTACGTTATCAGTTGTTTACCCGGTTTCCACGAACGGGGATGTTTTGTGCCTCCTTGGATTAGGAGTGGATTATGTGAATTATGTCTCCTTGTATGGAGTGAGTTTGATATATTGTTACCTCCAATGTTTGGAGAGGGTGTTGACTTATGTCGCCTCCTGAGAAAGGAGTGGTCGTGTTATCTTGTTTGTTGCACTTTATACCCTTGGTGTTTGGATGTTATGTGTGTTGTCAAGTAGAAGAGTGGCTTCTGTTTGGGGCCAGAGCCCAAAAGAGGTAAGATTGGGTAACCTTAGGAAGTGGTGTAATTAAGTGATAACTAAATCAATATACTTAGAAGTTTGGGTAGTACTTCACCTTAAAAAGATAATTATACCTCACTCATGGACCCAAGTGCTCAGTTAGGCTTGGGATGGGTGGGAAGGCCGGTAATGGCAAGGTCATCTATCTTGTTTGTACAAAAGGTATTTGATTCCGCATTAGTGAGTATGAGGGCCGGGGATCGGTTTGAGGCCATCATCCCGATGATCCGCAATGGGTAACTCATGACGAGCTGTGTGATGACACTCTATCTAGGACAACAGTTGACCTTTGATTTTGCATTAGTATGTATGAGGGCCAAAGATCGGTTTGGGGCCACCATCCTGACGATCCGCAGTGGGTAACTCATGATGTGTTGTGAGATGGCACTTTGTGTGACCATAACTGGTACTTGTTTATTGTGGGTATGGTTTTCGTAACATACCTGATGTGACCATGGTTGGTGTTTGATTATGTGGTATGGTTCTCGTAACATACTTGTTTTGCTTTATTCCTGGAAGCATCGTGACCATGTAGTGTTGTACTTGCATGTATTTTAGTTGTACCTTGGGATGTACTTGTGAGGTTTTTGTGATTGGTTGTTTCAGTTTGGTTCAGTTATGTTAGCCTATGTCTAGAGGTAGATTATCTTGACTAGGATTCCTAGTTACTATCTCCTAGCACAGGGGGTGGGCCTTTGGGTTCCACTTGGTTGGGTGGCGTGCACCTAAATCCATTGGGCTTTCTTCATGTTCTTGTGGATGAAACTCCCAGTTGGAGAGCTCGTTGGTTTCAGTTGTAGTTCTTGTTTTATTTAATTTCAGTTGTTCTTGTATTATCAAATACCCCTCATTGTTATCGAGGTGGAAGTTGTAATTGTAATTATAGTTATTGGACTTGCCTCATTCAGGGAATGAGTGTTGTAATCTATTGTTTAATGAACGGATTATTGAAATGGAAAGTTATCTTACGCTTTGATGTATGTTATCTTATTGGAATGTATGTGTTTTTATAATTGTGTAAATGGATGTCATGGTTTAAGTTCATGTTTTTTGTTGAGGTTCTATATAACCTCTGTCTCGTAACCTTAGAGGTTGTTGGCATTAGTTAGCGAACTTGCTTATTAATTGTACTTAAACAATTAAAAATTAACCTATTTAGGTAGTTGTTTGAAACTTCCTCTAGGGTTGTGTGGCGGGGCGTTACACCAAAACACTTCCATTGGATGCTTGTGAAAAGAACAATTTTTATGCTTTTCACACATTATTTTGGGGATAGCACCACTCGAGGCTCTTAAAAATATCAAACTTCTATGAATTGTATGTTGTATTCAATGTTTGGCAAGCTAAAGTGTTTTTCTTCTCCCCTTGCACCTTTTGGCGATCCCTGGTGAGCGAAAACATCTTAAGTTTTTGCACTTTTATTTTCAAAAGCATACCTTTAGAGGGCCTTCCTATTGAGACACATCTCGTGTTGGAGAATTCATAGGTGACCCAAGTGGTATTCTCGTTGTGGACCACTATATAAATTATTATGGGTGTAAGGAAAGTTCTCACCCATTAGGTGATGCTATTTTATACTGAAATCTATCTCCCCTAGTATTTGTGTGATACATTAAAACCCGAAAGGGCTGAGAAGCCTCTTAATTGAGAAAAACATTGCATGTATAGACATATGAAAATAATAACCCCAAAAAAATCATTAAAAACCCTTGTTAGTCATGGTCATCCAAGTCCAAATCTGAAGTGTATTTTAAAGTAGTGTATTGGAATAGCACCGTTCCAAGAAGATACTTACCATGTTTGATTTTTGGTTGATGAAATAAAGCGAATAGGGAAGGGACTCTTGTACTTGGCGTGTCAAGATGCTACATTTCCTTGACATAGCCTATTTTTTCATTCCATCTTCACATATTAATCATGTCTTAAGGGATGAATGGTAGGCGTACTAAAAAATACGTACCCACTTAACTAGGGTTGTAAATGTTTGTTTATGTAAAACTTGCCAAAAACATTCAAAACCAACTTGACATCAAATTTTGTGCTTGATCTGAAAAGAATACATCCAAAAAAAAACTAAACATGATGGTTTAATCACAAAACCTTTGACTTAGTGTATGATTTTAAGAGAAGCCCTATATGTGCACTCCTTAAGGATTTCCGTAAAGGTTTATGAATATTCATGCTTTAATTTCAAGCTATATTGGCTCAAAGTAAATTGTGGAAACTATGGCTTGGGTAATGTGATTTCAAAACTTAAATTCATAGGCATACAAGTCACAAAAGTAAATGCTTTTTGAGTTAGTCAAATTTGTTGTATCACTTGGCACATTTAGAAATAGATAAAAAAATTCCAACAAACTGTAAGAAAAAAATCAACATTGCTACCAAAATACAAAAGCTACAATTTTTTTTTACAAAGAGGTTGTAGTTGTTATTGATTCAAAATTAGGCACACTTGATTCAAAATTAGGTGCACTTGCTAAAAAAATCTTGCGTTTTCTCTCTATCCCAAAAACTTCACTATTGAAAATTAGTTATATTTTACATAACCTTCACACTTGATGGAAAACCTACACACTTGCTTCTTTTTGCTCGCACTTGCTTCTCAAAAACTAGTGCACTTGCCTATAATATGCTTGTGATTACCAAGGAAATCTCACTTTTTCCTAAGTACACACCAGAATTGAAAGAAACATACAGAGGCTACACTTGACATTTCAGCTCGCACTTGCTTCTCAGAAACTAGGACACTTGACACATCTTAGGCCATAGTTGATGAATTTGGCTGCTATTGCTCATAGTTTTTTGCTTTTGGTCAAAACACCTTGCTTCTACTTTATCCTACTGGAAATCAAAAAAATGAATCAAAGCTGCTTACAAGATCCTTAGAACAAAATAATTAGAGACCCAAACAAGTCATATAGCCCTTCATCCACTCTCAAACATCCATCCTACTTTTGTAAATCATAATTAAAAAATACAAACAAACTTGGATTATTCCCTCACTTGCACTTCTAATATATCAACAATTACTTGGAACTCACAAATAGTTCAAGTAATTTTTTCTGCAACATATCCTCTAGAAGGAGAAGTGAGATATCAAGCCAAGCCTTTCAATATTTTGACTTCCAAAAAGAATGCCACCTCCAAAAAATACTCAAACCTTAGGGTATTGAGCTTCATAAAAAACCATACCAAAGCATCCACACTCTCACCATATGACTATTTGGTGACTCGTTGCTCTAGTTCAACAACCAAACCTTATAGAACAAATCCTACAACCAAGTCTCACACACATTGAAGGTGAAAAAATTGATATCATTAGTAGTTTAAGGACCTTCATATTTGAGGAAAATGAAACACCCAACTAGTGGAGAAATGCAACAAACATCTTAGATAAAGAAGAAGAGAAAGTAGACCTAGCAACTGAAAGAACTGTGTTACCACCTCCAACATGTCAATAGATATACACCCTTCATGATCTTTGGCAAAAAAAAACGCCTTAAGTAGAAATCCATAGTCCGTCTTTTAGAGAATTTCCCTACTCTAAATTTTTCCAAAGGGTACATCCTCAGAAGATATCACAACATCAAAATTGACTAGAACATCTCTATTTACATTTCTCAATGGGCCAATCACCCCTAGAAATAATGCATTGAAAATAAAACAAATTTCGTTTTCCTTAAAAATAGAAAAAACATAAACAAATACATTCTCTTTTCATAGCTAAGATTCATGAAAATGTTCACAAAATTTTGGTAGTTGTTTATGACAACTAAAAGATCAGAACATAGGAAGAACATGGAAGAAAACAAGAAAAAAACCAACATCTCATCAATAAACACCATGAATGATGAAGGCGGCCCATGGGGCTATAGGCCAAGCAACCTTGAAACACCCTAAAGGAGACCCATGTATAGAGACACATTTAGTGAGGAAGAGCTATATCACAAATGAGAAGAAGTGATAGAACAAAACATGTAGTATCCCTCCAGTTTGGTCGCCTTTGGTTTCCAATTAAGTTTGTTTTTTTGGTGTACTTAGTGGTTTTGTTTAAAATAGTTAATTAAAATTGAGAATTATTTTTCTATGTGGATTTGAGTACCATTAGAAAATAAATTAAGCGTGAGACCACTCCTTATCATCATGACCACATAAGATGATTGATTATGAGAACATAGTTAGCTGCTTATCAAGGTCAAGGATCATCGGGTTATTGATTGTAAAATTGTTTGAACGATCTTTATTTGGGTATAGAATACTTACATACCCTATCATTACAGATTGATTTTAGGAATCCATAATAATTTACTCATATTTTATGTATTAAGAAATTATGAAGTAATATGTTTTAGATGACTAATTGTCTTTAAATTGATTCCAATTGGACTTGATGATATAGTTGATTTCTACAACTAAGAATTTTAATTCTACAACTCTAATATATGTTCTAATTAAAATATTAACGACAATACAATTGTTTGATTTGTAGAAGTGAATAGACAGATAAACAAATATTATAAAATAAATAAAATGATTTTAGAATAGTCTAAAATAAAGGAATAATTAATAAATAAACAAACAAATAAATAGATATGTGAATAAAGTATTGGAGTAAAGTAAAAGAGGGTTTCAAGCTAAATAATATATATATACAGAGGAGGTATTAAAGAAAAAGAGTTACAGAGTAAATAAAGTTTCTAAGTTTTTACATCTGTCAGTTTACATGTTGTACACATGTCTCCTAATGTGAAAATCTACTTTACACCTCTCAATTGCATTTGCTTTAAATTTTCTAAAGCTTTGGAGTTTCATACATCTATCAATTTTGATTCATGGGAAGGTTGCTCTGAGTTTTGGCATTGACAAGTAGAGAGTTTGGGGAAGGTAGAGAGGAGGCTGGCAAAGGCTGTGGAATCACTTGCCAAGGTATTTTCTCTCCCAAAACTCCTTTTTCCTCTGGTATTGAATTTTTACATCCCCAATTTGGTGAGATACAACATGAAAATAAGGTTTCAACAAAGGTTTTAGGATATGTTTAATAAATGAGAATTTCTATCAAATGGTTCTCATGCCCTGTCCATGTTTCTACATTTTTGCATACTTGTCTACCAACGCATTTGGAACCTCATCATTTGATGAAATTCTTCCATACTTTTTTTTCTTTGATGGATGTCCATACCCTGTTCGCAAGTTCACATTTTGGCATAGGTAGGGAGGACGTTGCCAAAGGTTGTGGAATCTTGAATTTACACCTGCCAACCATAGTTGAGTGAAATTTTCTCAAGCCTTTTCATCAAATCCAATTTGTGCACACCCTGCAACCATGGACAACCCTTTCTGGCAACCTATCACATATTTAGAGTTTAGACTATGGGGGTGTTTTTAAATTTAAATAATCTCCCTGACACCAATGGCATTCTACCACTGCTGCAGTATTTAGACCTTGGAGGGCATTAAAATTTAAATACTATTCCTGATACCAAATTCACAACCTATCACAATTGAAGTATTTAGTCTTTAGAGAGTGTACAAGTTTAAACATCCTCCTTGATACTGTTGGCAACTTGTCACATCTGAAGTGTTGGTGTAATTAATTATTATTTACACTTTATTAAGTTTACTTAGGTTTTACTTAGGTAATAATTAGTTTACTTAATTAATAACTAAGCTTTATTTAGTTGAGTTGGTTTTAGGTCAACATTAGGGTTGCATACATTGCTTTTATAAAGCAAATCATCTCATTTAATTTCTCAATTCTGATAATATCAATTTGCACATCTTCATGCAAAACTCTCCTTTTTTATTGTTTTTCTCTTTTGTGGAAGGAATTTTGGGTTGCATGTCTAATCTTGGTTTCTAACATGGTATCAAAGCCTTGATATGCAACCACTTCATAGATTTTTGAGAAAATCATTATAGAGTTCGTTCGAGATTCCTTGAGGGTTTCATTCCTTGAGTTCATCTATGTGGAATTTTGGATCAGATCGGGTTTCACCATCAAATTCAGAGCATTGGAAAAAGTCAGGATTGGCTTTTATTTTTCTGATTTTGGTCATCGTTGAAGAAATTTGTGAGGATTTCAAGCTCGGTGATTTTTTGCAAGCTCTAGGTATAGCTGATTTTTGGAAGCATTTTGAGCACAAACAGAGGTCACCATCACGTTCGTAGTGGCCAAAAACCCTAAGAACACCTATCATTTGGTTGATTTCTGAGCAGTTGATTCGGAAGGCAAAACAATTTTTCCAGAGGCTGTACGACCTCCCGAACGTGCACTCTAAGGCACAATTTTTGATAAAAATGCAAAAAAAATCAAAACGGGCATTGGTTTTTGCACTGCTCATGTTTAAATGGTCACCACCACTAGGTAGCCACTAGGCAGCCACCCAATGACCGCTCTGGTCAGTGGCGCCACCCAAAGGCCACTGACACGAGCTCAGCCCCCGCGGGACCCTTATGGAAGGCCGCGGTCCTGTGGGGGACCGGGCGCTATGCGCCCAACCCCCGGTCACCTCCAGTAGACACCCGCTGGTCACAAGGATGACCAAGGGCTCCACCCTAGCCCCCAACCCGCCAAACCTTGGTCACTCACAGGACCAGGGGCTTATTTTATTTATGCCCCCTGGGCTGCCTGTAGGTCATATTGGCCATTTGGAGCACCTTTAACTAAATCGGGCGTAGCTTTCGTATACGGTGTCATTATTTTACAAATGAGATAGCTTTGGAAAGATGATTCCAACACCAATCTAGTGGTGTAGGTAGTTTTATATGATTTTGATAAAATTTTATTTTGCAGGTCCTTGAACTTAGATGTTGTTGTTTTCACTCCGGAGGGCATATCTTTTGACTCAGTGATCTTTTTTTCACCATTCTCACGACATTGGAAAGCTGGTTCAGTCCTCTACATATATTTGAGGTCCATTTTTATCAGGGAGGTAGATGTGAAATTTGTCTCGTGCATGCATTTTGTTTTTGTTTTCATGCTCTAGGTTTGTATTTTCTCTTGTTTATGCATGTTTTTAGCATTCTCTCCTTTTGCAATCACTGGGTATTGTAATAAATGAACTGATATAAAGTTCCATCAGGGGGGTTTCTTGCATAATAATCTGATTAGAGTTTGCATGCACTTTGATCTCCATCTTTGTATTGATTCCAACTCGCATGGGTTGTATCTGGTTTCTTAGTTTCTTTTGGCTACATCTTGCTCTTGCTTGACACATCAGATTCACATCGTTTCACACTTCAACTTGAGAGCCTATGGTTAATGATCCATATTGGATCCATCTTAGTTTGAGGGCCACTAAATTTGTTGTTAATTTTCCAAAATCTTCATGGTACTTGTTCCTATGGATCAGTTTTAGTCAGAGTTTGACATCAACATCAAGATACATGACTTCTAGATTCTTTCATCATATCATTTCCTCTTATGGGCGACATCATTTTATCTAATTTTGCTTCATAGATTCCAAGGTTGTTCCCATTTGGAGTTTTTGAGTGTTCTGGCATTGGGTCTACTGTTGCTTTTTCATGATTCCTTGAGTCAATCAGTGGCTCTCATCTGGTTTCAGTAGTAAACATAAGTATCTTTCCTTGTTTTTCTGATTCAGGTTGGGTAGTGTTACTCCATAGTGTTCTTCCAGTGCTTCTTTGTAGCAGGTCATCTCATTGAGGGGGGGTTTGTCCCACTAGTTTTTCTCCTATTTCTCTTACTCTTTCATTGCATTTGTACATGGGTACCTAATTTGGCCTTGTTATCGGGACCCATTCATGCCTTCTTGCATTCATCTCAGTTTTAGGTGCATGCTTTTTTAGTCTCCCTAAGTTGCACTTAAGGGAGGGTGTTGGTGTAATTAATTATTTAATTACACTTTATTAAGTTAACTTAGGTTTTACTTAGGTAATAATTAGTTTACTTAATTAATAAGTAAGTTTTATTTAGTTGAGTTGGTTTTAGGTCAACATTAGGGTTGCATACATTGTTTTTATAAAGCAAATCATCTCATGTAATTTCTCAATTCTGAATAATATCAATTTGCACATCTTCATGCAAAACTCTGCTTTTTTATTGTTTTTCTCTTATGTGGAATATCTTTTGGTTTGCATGTCTGATCTTGGTTTCTAACATGCAATACTTGAAAATATAATTTTGTAGAGGTTTAAATAATCTCTTTGATTCCATCATCAACCTATCTCAGCCGCAATGCTTGAGCATAATAGGAAGTTTAAAAGTTTAAATAACCTCCTTGACTCTGCTGACAATCTTTGGAAACTAATTGATTATGATAGTTATATGAAGTTAATTATCTTGTATTTATTGATCATTTTCTGAACTATTCAATTGAATTAAATTGTGTTAGGAAGTTAGAGGACTTATTCAAACAAACTTGATAAATTTTGTTAAAGTTGAATTCTTTTAATTCACATAAGGAATGAATGTTGTTTTATGTTAATTTAGTAGTAGTTTAGGGTATGGTGTCCTTATTTAATTATGTGATTGTTTTTACGAAATTAAGATTTACTCTTCAATCAAAATATTTTGATTCCTCTTCTTTATGGCATTTGAAATTATGGAAATTAAATACAATATGATATCATTTCTTTTATAATATATATTTATATAGGTATGTATATATTTTATATATTTATTATTATAATTAATTACGAGTTGAGTATGTTCTTTTGATATAACTCTTTGATATTACATGTCATTATGAATTAGTTAATTAGATAGAGAAAGAAATTGGAAAATTAAATAGGGATTTGAGTTATGTATGTTAGACAATTGAGGGATTTAATCAAATAGTTTGAATTAGAGTATCTTTTAATAGTTAATACTTATACTTTGTAATAATTTAATAGTTGGTTTGATAGTCTTTAAAAAGTGTGGTTTTCAACATATCCTTCTACACTTTAATTATAAGTTTGTTGGTAATTGGTTGTTGGGTATCATGCAAGGAGAATATTGAGGTTTCCCTTAGATGCCTTATTGAATAATCTACTATCGGTAAATGCAGTTGATTTTGTATTGAATTGATTATATTAGCTTGAATAAGATTGGATATTCAGTTATGATGTTGTTACTTTTATTCTACACTTGTCGTTTTGTAATTGTGGTTTTATATAGCCATTTTTTAGGTTCCATGTTATGAGTTTTTCTCTTGTGTTAAAGTTGAATAAGGAGACTTGATATGCTAACTTTCTTGTAGCCATATTTTGAGATGGTTGGGAACCCGAAGTGTTTGAATTACCTTCAATAGTAGTTTTCGAATTTCGGTAATTTTTTGGCTTCCAGAGGCAATAGTGAACTTGAATTATCTTGGTTTTTTCATGGATGGTCCATTGTGATTCATTGATATTATTTTGGATTTTGAGCTTGTGAGCATTACCTCGTACCATGGTGGTGCCTTTTGATGTGGTGGGTGGTACCTCCTTTGTTCTTGTTTTCAGTGATATGGAATGGTTTTGCGAGATGGTTCTTTCCTTGTATGTTGTGAATTATGTACACTTTGAATTTTTTTATGTGAGTGAAGGTACACCCCTTGCTTGTATTTAGTTTTGTTGGCGTAGGGAGAGTGGCTCTTCATGGGGTGTTGTGCACAAAGGGGCTGATAGGGTAACCTATGGAATATTTTCCTTAACAAGTGATAATTTAATTAATGAACTATTGGGTTCTGTGTAATTAAACACTAAATAAGATTAATTATGTGCCTCACCCATATCGTTAGCACTTTCAAAGGCTAAGGATGGGATGAGAAGACCTGGTTGGTAAGATCAATGCCTTGTCCTCATGAAAGGTAAGTGGTCCCACATGAGTCACCCTATGGAGCGACGCCTTGAGATAGAAAACCAAGATAACCATAGATGGAGGTAGTACCTTGTGATAGGTTTCCTAGATAATCCATGTAAGGCCATGCAATAATACTCTCCTACAGTACCCATCCATTTTCCCTTACTTGGTAGCCTCTAGGAGTATTGATTGAATTGTTGATGTTGTTGAGACAATTGGTTCTTGGTGATTGTTGTTAAAGCCTCCAAGTTCGGTCTATTAGTGTTGCACACATGCCTCATGACAACTTGATTGATTTTAATAAAAGGTGCCCTTTATATTTATTCTTGGTTGATATTGTGATTTAATTTGAAGGCTTTGGATCCTATTGTTGTTGGCACCTCTTATGGTTATTTAGTGTTGATCTATAACATTGGAAACTGGATTTGTTGGAATTTTCATTATTTTATTTTGGCTATGTGATGGAAATGTTATGGGTTGTTATCTTATGTTGTTATCCTTGTTGTGGAGTCTGGCCTGCTATTGGTTCGTTTGATTGTTTTGGTTGAGGAACGAGGATCTTTCTTGTCAACTCCTAGCACAGGGGGGTGGTCTTTCAGGTCCACATGGTCAAGTGGAACATGCTATGCATGCCATTGGTCCCAAGTCTGAGTTCCTATTGTACCATGTTAAATTATGTAACATTCTTGTATTTGATGTATCTTTTCCTTTGCACGACATGATGCATATGTAATCCTGAAGTGATGTAGTGTACTCCTGAAATGAATATAATGTATTATTTTACCTTTGTAAACCTTATGTGGTAGTCATTGTTAGATGTGTTGTATCTATGAAAATATACTCCACAATTGTCATATTGAACTATTAATAAAATGTTATATGTATCTTTTTCATCTCTTTGGTCATGGATGGTTGTATGTTATCTTTATGTAACCTTGATTCGTTCGTTATCATTATGTTTTTAGTTTAGGATTTTGTGATGTTGTCTCATGTAGCCCAGAGGACGTAATGGTCTTTGTAATTGTATGATTACATTACATGTAATATATGTTCATATTCATCTTATCTATTGTTCTCCTTTAAAAAAAAATTGTGGTAACTTGTTGTTTTGTTGACCTTCGGGGTTTGCACGGCGGGGCATAAAAAAAAAACCAAGACTCAAAAAGAGAAATCATAGAGGAGGTGGATACTGAGGAGGAGATAAATGATGAAGAACTATTTGAACATTTTGACAACCCAAAAATGCTCAAACTAATGGAAAAATTGTTGAGAAAGGACCCAAATTTACTTCTTTAAGTTAGCATAGAGTGGTGCTAAACTACCAGTAGATTTTAACATGGAGTCCCTCAAGGATCACAACATTATTTCCTTAGGGGATAACTTAGTTGTGAGATAGACACCCAAACTCACAAATATTCCAAACATGCCACTCACATTTTCACAAAATAATGGTCAAACCAAGGAAAACCCCTTGTACAAAAAACCAAATTAGATCAAACAAGTGGTAGTGGCACAACAATATCAAGGAGGTCCATGCCAACATGTACCACAAAGAAAAATCCACCTCCCAAACAATATGTACCTCAAAATAATTTGAATGTCGACCCTTCCCAAAACATGTAGTACCATCAACAAGGTGGACAATAGGGTCCCCTTCCAAATCAATACCATCAACAAGGTGGACCACAGTGTCCCCTTCCAAATCAGTACCACCAACAAGGGAAACCATAGGGTCCCCTTCTGAATCAATAGTACCATCAACAAGGTAGACCACAGGGTCCTATTCCAAATCAGTACCATCAACAAAGTGGACCATAGGGCCCCCTTCCATATCATCCCAAAAAAATGGTGTTTAATAGGACACCCTTCTTCAGTTATCCCATCAACAAGGTAATTTTCCAATGCACAATTAGGAAAAACTTTAGTATAGTCCATCCCAAAAAAAAGGTGTGCCATAGGGTACCCTTCTTTAGTCATCCCATCAACAAGGCAACCCACCAATGCACCATCAAGGAAACCTTTAGTATAGTCCATCCCAATAGTAAGGTGTGCCACATGGTACCCTTCCCAATTAGTTTCATCAACAAGGTTTGTTGATAACACATCAATAGGGTGACCTTTAGTATAGTCTATCTCAACAACAAGGTGTCACATGGAACTCTTCTTTAGTCATCCCATCAATAAGGTAACCCACCAATGCACCATTAGGGGAACCTCCAACATAGTTCATATCAACAATGAGGTGTGCCACAAGGCACTCCTCCCAATTTTTCCTACCAACAAGGTGTCATGCTAACACATCAACAGGGTAACATTCAGTATAATTTATCCTATCAACAAGGAGTGAACACTTCTTACACAAATCAAGGACCTAACCCACTCTATGTTAAAAATAACTACGAAGGTTTTATACCCTCGTTATATCAAAAATTGACCAAAGTATGGTAGGACAACAAGGCTATTACACACAAGACTTGTAAACAAAGGTACCGAAAAATAGAGATGGAACTACAACTAGAGGTGATAAATAAATAAATATCAAAAATGAAGGTAGGGAAAACAAAGAAGACCTACACCCTTCAGGAAATATGTTAATTCTCATTCAATCGCTCCATCACTACACTACCTTTTCCAAAAGACATTGAAATACCCAAGCTCAAAAAATATAAAGAAAAAGGAGATCTAGTAGAGCACATACGATACTTCTTGGTGTCATGTATGGAGGTACAAAACAATGATCCTTACCTCATGAGGCTCTTTCCACACAACCTTATAGGTCATGCTATGGAGTGGTTTTACCATCTATCACTGGGAATTAAAACCTTTGATGAACCATCTAGCAAGTTCATAAGCCACTTCTCATTTAACATAGAGAAATATGTCACCATCATGAGTTTATCCATGATAAAAAAGAGTCAAGGAGAGTCATTTACCTCTTACCTACATCGATGGAGATACAAGGCTAGTCAATGGAAATGGCCCATTCTCAACAAGGAATTGGTAGACATATTCATCTCAATTTTCCTATCGGAGATGAACTACCAAATCACTATGTTATGTCCTA
This sequence comes from Sequoiadendron giganteum, assembly GCA_007115665.2. Taxonomy (NCBI): domain Eukaryota; kingdom Viridiplantae; phylum Streptophyta; class Pinopsida; order Cupressales; family Cupressaceae; genus Sequoiadendron; species Sequoiadendron giganteum. Next base: position 437,371,334 of record CM021109.1, on the reverse strand, counting down.
CATAATTTGAAGAAATAATAGAAAAGGTATTACATATTGAGAGAGCCCTCATTGCAAGAAGAGTCTTTAAATTTAATGACTCAAAATACAATCCCTCTAGTTGAAATGTTAAACTAAAGATATGGGAAAGGAACAAGAACGTTACAAACGGTGGAGTGGTTGAAGAAAGAACCCTATGACATTCACAAAACATTCCTCAAAATAAACCACAAGTATCACAAATGACCTATATTCCAAATAGTACACAAAACAACCAACTTTCCTATTCCAAGAACAATTAGGTATTCAACCAACAAATGAATCAAGGATGGCAACAAAGACAATACGATCAACCCATGAGGTAGTTCATGGTACTAGGAGAGTCACTTGAAATATTCATGCATAAAATAGTACAATAAAACCTCATCAAGGTGAATGATCACCTGAACTATGAGGAACCTAGCTTCAAGACACCATGGTATAATGAGAAAGACTTGCAAAATTCATAAGATCAAATGAATCACAACCAAAAATTGCATGAGACTCAAACACATCATCCAGGACTTGATAGACAAATGAGAAGTAGATTTTGAACATTGTCTTTGGAACAAGGACCTTCAAATATAAACCAACCCAATCACTAACCACACTAAAAGAAATGACAAAGGAAAGGAATGGGATTATCATAATGCTAACTATACCTATGGTGACATAGTTTTAGGAACCTTCTCTTAAGCTAATGATAATAGGGAAAATGTAACTAGACTATATGAGGTGGAGACAACAACTACAATGTAACTACCCGTCGAGGGAGAGTTATAATACAAGGAGCCCAACCTAAACCTGCAACTAAGTCATCAAATGACTACAACATTGTAGACCAACTTAAGAAGACTCCTACCTCCATATCAATCCTAGAGTTGCTAAAAATATCACCTACACATAGGGAAATACTTGAAAAAGGATTGGAAGCATCAATACCTAACGACCTCAATCCTAATAAATTCCAAACCATGGTTGGAAAAAACACAACTAGTAATAATTTAGTCTTTTTTGAGAAAGACCTTCCACTAAAGTAATTTCACAACCAAGCCCTCTATATAGAGGTTGGTGTCCATAAGAACATGGTAAAAAGAGTATTGATAGATAATGGTGCAGGTCTAAACAACTGTACCTTGAAATTCATCAAACAGTTGGGGTATTCTGATGATGTGATAGATAAAGCAAGGAGTATCACCATAAGGGCCTATTATGACCTTAAAAGGAACTCTAAATTGAAGGAAAAATCAGGCTAGAAGAGTAGATAGGACCAACCACCAACCACCATGGAAACCACATGTCAAACACTTGACCTTGAATTTATATATAACCAACTCCTAGGATGCTCTTGGATTCATACATTAAAAGTAGTCCCTTCAACCTTCCACTGATGCCTAAAGTTCCCCCATGAAGGAAAAGAGGTAACCTTATATGTTGATCCTGAGCCATTCCATTTTTGTGCAAAGTTGGAAGAAAAGTATAATAAGATCCAACACATAACTAGAAATGACATAGACTTCCATTCATTCTTGTATGTTGAACCTTCCACACTACCATCAACCTCAATCAAGATCATATCAAGTGAGCAAACAAAAATGGAAACCAAGGTTCAAGTATTTGATAGGGGTGATGGGAATTACAAATTTAACCAAGCATTTTTTATTGGTATGCTCCCACCAACACCTAAAATCTATGGAGGACCGAAAGAGATCCATCTTTCTCAGGCAATGTAAATGATAGCCAAACCCATGATTTTCACCAAGTGGGGAGACATGAAATATGAAGAGATATTCAAAGAGGACTTCTCATCCATGATGTACAAAGAGGACCAAAAATAGCTAGAACAACCACAAACCCTTCTAATAGACCCTAGTAGTAAAGGCTACCATCTAGTTAAACAAATGGGATATGGTGGAATGGGTGGCCTCAAGCTACACAAACAAGGTTGTTGGGAGCCTATCATAGTGGAATAGAGAAAGAAAAATATGGGACTAGGTTATGAGCCAAAAGACATGGTTACTCCAGAAATTGGATGAACCTCTTTTAAGAAACAAGAAAATTCTACTAGCGTTAAGGCATTGGATATCTACCATATCATGGAAAATGATCTACCCGTGGAAGAATCATTCAACAACTTTAACATTGATATGTTCCCTCTCTAATTTATCAAAACCATTTCCAATGTCTATTATTAGTCTGAAGAAAACTCTAACTAATACAAATGAGACTCTCCTTCATTTTTCACTAGATATAGTTCCCCCACTTCTAGTAATGATGACCTAGACACCGAGTGGGAAAAAGATACCCAACCATACTGACCATTTCACCAACCTTCATAAGCTTTGCAGAAAATGGTGATAGCCTCCCACTGTATTACCCACAATTGATATATTGGGACCAACAACAACATACACCTATTTTGGATTAATTCCAGAATGATGAGGCAATCACGAAGTTCACGGGACTTTAAGCAGACATACCAAAAGGAGATCACAAAGTAGGGTTTATCATGGAGCTAAAGAAGGATGCAAAATTGGTGGAGAGATTGAATCTTCTAGTTGCAAAAATGAAAAGGAAAATATAAATATCAAAGTGAGGTCCCCTAAAGAAAACCATAGTGTGGCTCTATCCGATCTAGAAAAGAAGAAAATATAGGATGCATCTAAAGGTGAAAACCTCCTAGAGGTATCCAAGGATGGAGGGTTCAATCTCCCCATATCTAAGTACCAAGAAAGATCAACACTCCTAGTAGAAGAAGCAAAGTCTATAAATTTTGGCACCACAATGAATCCAAAAAACACATACCATGTGACATCACTTGGTCCCGAAGAGAAAGTAAAATTTCATAACATTCATCAACGAACAAAAGGTAAATTTTCCCTAGACTTATTTCGACATGGCTGGACTAGATCTGACATTAGTGGTACATCATTTAGCTATATTCCCTAGAGCAAACCCTATCAAGAAAAAACTCAAAAAAATGCATCCCTAGATAGCATTACTGGTGAAGGTAGAACCAAAGAAACTACTAGATGTGGGTTTTATTAGACCCATCAATTATCCACAATGGATGTCAAATCTAGTACTAGTGTCAAAGCCTACTGGGGGCATATAGATCTACAAAGATTTTAGAGACCTGAACAAGGCCTATCTAAATGATAAATTTACATTGTCAAGTATCGATATGATCATGGATCTAACAATAGGGAATGAAATTTCATCCATAATGGATGGTTTCTTCAGATATAACTAGATAAAGATCTCTCCAAATGATCAACTTAAAATAACATTTACTTGTGCTTGGGGGACCTTTTGTTAGAATGTAATGCCCTTTGGCCTAAACAATGTAGGAGAAACATATCAAAGAGAAATGACAATCATATTCCATGATATGCTACACACCATCATGGAAGATTATATGGATGATATTCTAGTAAAGTCTGTCAAAAGGGAAGATCACTTGTCAAATCTTGCAAGGGTGTTTGATTGGCTTGAGCAATATAATCTGAGACTCAACCCTAAGAGGTGTGTATTTGGAGTAACATCTAAAAATATGTTAGGGTACATAATGTCAATAAGGGGGGTTGAAGTGGATCCTGCAAAAGTAAAAGCTATACTAGAGATTCCTCCACCAAAAATACTAAAACAATTGAGGGGTTTATAGGGAAAGCTGCAATACATTAGACAATTTGTCACATAATTGGCAGAAAAATGTCACCCTTTCAATCATCTACTACACAAGGAAATCACCTTCAAGTGGGATGGGAGATGTGACCAAGTGTTCCAGCAAGTTAAGGATTACCTACTTACTCCTCCTATACTCATCTTGCCTATCCCAAACAAGGAAATGGTGCTCTACATATCTACCACACAAGCAACGTTGGGAGCTCTCCTAGCATAGCTAGATGATAACAAAAAAAAAAAGAATGGTATACTACATCAATTGAACACTGGTGGGCTATGAGCTGAATTAATCACCCATAGAAAGAGTGTGCCTCTCAGTCATATTTGTGACATAAAATATGAGGCACTATATCTTAAAAAGAAAGGTAAAGTTGATTTCAAAAGTAGACCCATCAAAGTACCTACTAGTAAAAGTAGCCCTAACAAGTAGAATTTCTTAATGGGTGATGGTTTTGAGTGAATTTGATATAGAGTATGTGGATAGAAGAGCCATCAAGAGACAAATCATAGCAGATCAGCTAGCTGAAGCATCCATAGATGATCACAGTCTTGTCACAATGGAATTTCCAGATGAGAGTATCTTGATGAAAGGATAGATACACCATTGGATTATATACTTTGATGGATCCCACACTCAAGATGGCTTTGGAGCAGGTTTTCTATTTCTCACACCATAGGGAGATAGTATACCCAAGGCATAAAGGATCACTTTTCCATGCAAGAAAAATATCTCAGAGTATGAGGCTCTTATTACAAGGCTCAAAATGGTTATTGAATGTAGAATAAAAGAGCTACAGGATTTCGAAGATTCTCAGCTAGTGATCAAATAGGTGAACGATGAGTACCATACAAAAGATGACAAGTTGATGCCATATAAAAGGATGAAAAATAGCTTCAAGGAATACTTTTTCACAATAACCTTTGAGAAAATTCCTTGGATCAACAACAGAGTTGTTGATGCAATGGTAACAATAGGCTCACTGCTTAATTTTCCACAAAATCTTCCTAAGTATGATTTCCTCGTCGAACAATTGCTCATACCTGAATTTGACATCCCAAAATGAAAAATGGTATGTGTTGTTGTTGGTTCTAACTCACCATGGTACCAAGACACCTTTTAATACATCCAAAATGGTATCATACCACTTGATCTAATGACCATTCAAAATAAAACCTTCACCCGTAGGACTTCTCAATTTACAATCCTAGGAGATACGTTACTGTCGTAGTCTAGATGGTATTTTACGCCAGTGTCTTAACACAAAAGAAGCACAAATGACCTTACAATATGTACATGAAGGTGTTTATGGGTCCCACTCTAGTGGACCTAACCTAGTCCAAAAACTACTTAGAATGAGGTACGATTGGCCCTCCATGGAACAAGAATGTATTCAATATTCTAGAAAGTGTCATCAATACCAACAACAAAGTGACCTAGTTCATGCATCAACATAGGAATTGAGACCCATCACAACACCATGGCCTTTCTAACTATGGGGATTAGACCTAGTAGGTAATATTTCACCTGCTTTATCTTAGACCTAATGTATAGAGGTAATTATATTAACCTATATCATTGAAAAGTAGATATCAAACTATCTGATTTGTAGGTATGGAATTACCTAGATAATCATAATGGAAAATGGAACCCCATTTAAGAATCAAGATGTCCAATAAATTCGTTCCAAATTCTCTATGCAACATAGGTTCTCCACACCTTACTATCCTCAAAGGAATCAGTTAGGTTGAAGCATCTAAAAAAACTATCTTGAAAATATTAAAGAAGACTGTTAATGAAGTTGACTATGATTGGAATTTGTAGCTAAACCCAAACCTATGGGCTTTTTGAACCAACATCCAAACACCAATAGGTGACACACCATTTTCCTTGGTCTATAGATCAGAGGTTGTCTTACCTATAGAGATTGAAATCCCCTCATTGCAAATCTCATTGAAAGGCATGGTCATCAACAAAGAATATCGGGTATCCAAGTTAAATGAATTGGAGCTCCTAGATGAAAGGTGTTTGAGTGCATTAAACCATCTTCAAGTTTATCAAAATTGGCTCAAACGAAGCTATGATAAGAAAACCAAAGAATTTTTTAATAGGTTGATGACTTGGTCTTCAAGGAGAATCGAAAGGTACAACTGAATCAAGATGGTAAAGGAAAATTTGAACCCAACTGGTTTGGCCCATTTATCATCACATCAAGCTACACTTTTGGGGCTTATCAGTTGGCTACTCTTGAAGGAGAACCTTTAGCTGCACCACTAAACAATAGAAACCTCAAGAAGTTCTACACACGATGTACGTCAAAATACCCTAGGAAAAAGGGTAAAAATCCAAAAAACTGAAAAAGATAAAAAAGCAAAAATAATCAGGAAAGCAAGAAAAATGGTAAAGAGAAATAAAACATTCTTCCAGTGAAAACTAATTTCTAGCACTTCTATAATATGTACCATAGTGAAAACCTGGCAAACGGGTGTTATGTTTGAATAAGACTCACATCATTATCTATCGATACTATCCATAACATTCACCCATCCATTCATTCCATAATAAAGCATGTATCCAACCATGGATTGATACTAATTTAGGAAAGTATTATTGTCTCCAAATGGAGGAAACTTCTCGAAGATTGTCATGGATTAGATCTTTGTGCATCCTATCATGGTCAAAAACAACAAAACAAAAAACATTTAGAAAAAACAACAGAAATAAAATAAAATTGAAAAACATCAAAAACAAAACAACATCGTTGGATTATTGCTTCACTCAAACTATCTAAGATATCAACATTTTCTTGAACCCCATAGCTAGTTCAAGTATATCTCCCACAACATATCCTCTAGAAAAAAAAGTGGAATATCAATTCAAGTTAGCAATGCTATTTGAAACTCCCAAAAATAGTTATGCTTTGAGTAAACCAGTCGAACTACGTGGTTTTTGCATGTATAATGAAGTCAAGGATTAACAACACCCAAGACCCTAGGTCAATATCCTTAGGTTTCTAACATGATTTATTTCAACTTGTACACATCTAAAAATGGTCACGGTTATTCAAACATGCTAATTAATTAAATATGAATTATTTAATTAATTTTCTAAAGTCATCTACATATAAATAAATTTAATTATTTATTTATATTGTTCATTTTTCCAATTCTTCTAGTTTAATTAAATAAATAAGTTTATATAATTATTGTTATTTTCCTCTTAATTAAGTTAAATAAATTTCATAATTTATTTATTTAATTATCATTCAAAACAATGGAATATTCATCCTTCATTTCACATTTAAATATTATATATTTAAATATCTTTTTCACCCCACTTAATTAAATATCGTAAAATATTTAATTAATTTTCTTTTTGACTTGTCACATATAATTAAATAAATCTATTTATTTAATTAGCATTATCCTCAACTTTCAACCAAATTTCATAAATGAGGAGATAAATGCCATGTTTGTCTCCATTTTTGAATGAGGATGGTTTTGTGGGTTGAAAACATTATTCCACTTTCCTCTCAACCTTCCACTTTTTCTCTCAACCTCTCCATCTCTCACCATTCATCTTGACATGTTTGAATCTCAACCTTCGATCTCCGCCAACTGGATTTTTGCCTTAAAAAATCTATAAATACAACCTTCTCGTAAGTAGATTTGATCCTAGATTTTGTACGCAGTTACTATAGTTGCATTTGAATCAACATATCAACATTTTAGCAATATCAAACACAGTAATTTAGTTCAATTTCATAGCTTAAATCATATATCAATACACATGCATTTTCAATTAATCTCATTCTCCTAAGATGTCATTTTAACAAGCTATTGCTTGCACAACTGAGAGCCAACAAATTCAATCAAATCCTTGGAGATAGAGGATGATGGGACGAAATTGAAAGAGCTACTATTGTTTAGAGTTTGCATTTATGTTTTCTAGATTAGTTTATTTCAATACAATGTTTCATTGGTGTGTTATTTTATCATTCTAATTAGACCACTTATTCTGACCACACATTTTTGGCGCCCACCGTGGGGCATCCCCCCATTTTTAATCTTTTTATTGCAGATTTTTTTGATAGGTGACGGATTGGAGTCGTACTTTGGTACATACGAGTCTTTTTTGTAGTGCATCCCCGGACTATTTTAGTGCATCCCCAGACTGTTTCAGTGCATCCATGGACTGTTTTAGCGCATCCATGGACTGTTTTGGCACATAGACGACCTGTTTTAGCGCATCCCATTTTGATCATTTAGCGCATTTGTTAATTGTTTTGGCGCATAGAAGGCCTATTTTAGTGCATCCCTTTTTGATCATTTAGCACATTTGTTAACTAATTTGGCGCATAGATGACCTATTTTAGCTCATCCCTTTTTGATCATTTAGTGCATCTGCTAACTATTTTGGAACATTGGTGGCCTATTTTAGCGCATACAAGTGTTGTAAAGCAAATTCTAAGTTCGACGCCAACCGCAGACAAATTTTTTTTAATTCGATTTTAAAAATAAAATGAAGCAATACTAGGATAGAAATTTAAAATCTGGAATTTATCAATCCTAGGATAGTCACAAAAATTTATTCCGTGTTGGTTAAAATGAATCCAATGCTTGTTGTGAAGGAACATCTTCACTTAGTGTAGAAAATCGTCACTTGGATTTAAAACTCAACCACTTGTTTCCTGTGATTGCTGGGTAATAGGTTAATGCTCTCCCCTTTACTGGGTGACCAAGACACCATACTTACCTTCTCATTTTATGCATTTCATGTTTTATTAAATCCTTTAGAAGGCCTACCGTAGTGGAAAAAAGTACTCACCCTATGGGAACGACCTAAGTGGGAACAACCAAAGCCAAGTTTTCCAACCGACTTTAATCAAAAGTGAATTTTGGGGAAACCCATATTCAACGAAAGTGAGCAAGATAACCATCCCAAAAATATTTGTTCTAAAGATTGGGAGGTCTCCTAAGGGAGTTTATCTATTGCCACGTTGAATAGAAACCTTTACTATGAACCATAGTGTAGAAAGCCAGTTGTGTCAGTATCCAAACATCATTTCAATCATAGTGCAAGGGGAGGGAAGAATCACCCCCCAAGAAACTCACCATATAATTGCCACAGATTGTTTGCTCAAGCGATCGAGAAATCTAACCTTGAGTACGCTCCTGGAAAAGACAAAAACACGGGCGCCCTCTAGGGGGTGACATAGTTGTGTGAGTCGACATGATTTTAAGCTGTGGGTTGTGATTCCTATGATGACCTATTTGACAAGTAAGAGTGAGTTTGTTTGAATTTCTTATCTTGTGAATAACCTGTGAAAATCTCAAGAACATATACTCTTTGTTTAGATTTTAGGATTAACAAAACAACTATTTGCTATTTTATGCTGTGTTTTTCACATTTAAATCAGATTAAGATCATCTGAAAATATCAAACTGTCAAAACATGTCTGTCTTAGAGAAATAATTGGTAAGTTTAGCGCATCTATGCTCTGTTTCAGTGCATCTATGCTCTGTTTCAATGCATCTATGCTATGTTTCGATGCATCTGTGCTCTATTTCAATGCATCTGTGCTCTATTTCGGTGCATCTGTGCTCTGTCTCAGCACCTCTGTGCTCTGTTTCGGTGCATCTGTGCTCTGTTTCGATGCATCTATGCTCTATTTTGGTGCATTTTTGTTTTGAGCCTAGGTAATTTTTTGACATTCGGAAAATCAGTCATCTTAGTTTAGTGTTTTTCTATGCTCAAGGTTTGGAAGTCTGCAAATTTTGCCAAAAAGTCCCTAGAGAGGAAGATTAAGAAGCCAAAGAAATCTCTTAGTTATAAGAAGTTATTGAGAAAGAGGAAATTTTTATACCAAATTCAAAAGGTCTTGCTTAAACATAGGACCTTTATTCATTAGTATCATGACTTTGTTAGAGGTTTCACTGACGATTATGCTGTAGAACCTTTATACTCACGAGCCTTCTTTCAAAGAAGAGCCCTTTCTCAAAGGCACAACCACAGTCAATGTATTCATTTTTCTTATATTTCCCAACCTGTAATTGTATACTCTACTCATCCTAATCAAGTTCTACAATAGACAACTCAAGCACATTAGGCTTTTATCACAAATTCATCTTTTTACAAAGCTACGATCAAACTTCACAAAGTGCAAAGATCATCTTTATTTTTGGTTTAATTCCTACAAACAGGATTTTCATCCTTCCAATTGGGGAATCATGAGCTAAAGATTAGAAATCTCATAAGTCATAGAATCTTCATTCTATCCTGACTTTCATATCCATCAAAATTGCACTATTTCATTTCTTTGATCAGAGTTAGTAGAAATTTGGTAAATCTTATGCCTGTTGTCACGAGATCTTGAAAGCATATAGAAAAGGAAGAAAGAGAAAATACAGTAAAAAAAATGGGTGGTAGCAATGATAGGGAAGAGAATCCCTTTCATAGTGAAGAGATAATAGAAGAAAAAATCCAAGAAGCAAAGCAGGATCCCCAATTCCATACTTTTATGGAAAATATTTTAGAACGAAACAAGGAAAGATATTTCCTTTCATTAGTTAATGAAGGAGCTAATTTACCTGCCAATTTTGACACGAAAGGGATTAAATAAAATCCCGAAGCCCCTCTTAATGATGTTATTACTCTAGAATCAAAAGCATTGCAAATGCAAATGAAAGAAATCCAAGGGGGTACAACAAAGAAGTACGTTTTGGATGATATATGCCCTTATCTATTTGATAGGAGTCTTCAAATGATTCATTTTCCAAAACATTGTGAAATCCCTAAATTTGATAGGTATAATGGGAAAACTGACCCCATTGAGCATGTGAGGGATTTCCGAAATATGAGCTTAGAATTCGCTCATGAAGATACCTACTTAATGCGATTGTTCCCACGAAGTCTAGGTGGAAAATCCATGGAGTGGATTTCAAAGATCACTCCCCCCATCAGAACATTTGAGGAGTTGATAAATAAATTCATATCACAATACTCCTACAACATCCAACTCCAGATAACCATGCTTGATCTTTGTAAAGTGAAACAAAAGATAGGGGAATCTTTCACCACATTTTTACAAAGGTGGAGAAGAGTATTTGCTAGATACTCCCGTCCTATTCTTGAAACAAAAAAGATAGAGATCTTTATCGATAGTCTGAATCAAGAGATGTGTTACAAACTAAACCTTCACTGTCCTCAATCATTTGAAAAATTGATTGAAAACGTGATTACTATTGAAGGTGCCTTGGTTAAGCGTGGAGTTCTAAAAATTGATAAAGAGGGTTCAAATTCGAACAACAACAACAACCACAATAGTGACAACAATGACAAGTCACGATTTTGGATTCAAAATAAAAATGTTGTGAATGATGGGGTAGTAGATGCTAACAATGTGAATGTGAAGCCTACTGTCCTTAATGTATCAGGTGTCCAATGTAGCAATAATGTTGGAAATTCTATTACCCAAGGTAATGTTTCCAATTAAGGGAATGTAACTAATAATCATGGAAATAATTTTGGCAATAATCAAAATTCAAATATGCCTAGATCTTCATATTTTTTGAATTGACGGAGTTTTACTCCTTTGGGCCAATCTTTGGAATCCATTCTCAAATAATTATTGAATCAAAATGCTATTAAATTGCCACCACAAAGAGATTATGAGCCTCGAGTTAAACCACCATCGTGGAATGACTCAGACTTTTGTGACCATCATAGGTGTAAAGGTCATAAGACAAATAATTGCCAAGGGTTGAAGAATGTTGTTCAGGATTTTATTGATAATCATACCATTACGGTTGAAGGGCACAATGTTAATGATGATCATCAGGCATTTAAGGATCCTCTCCCTAATTATCAAAAGGGGGAATCTTTGGGTGACAAGGGCAAGAATATTAATTATGTCCATGACACCATTATCAATCATATTCATATTGATGATTAGCAAATCAATGCTATTTGAATCAAAGGTAAGAAAGAATATCGAGAGGTCAATGCTATGACAAGGGGATAAGACAAAATTATTTTCAAAGGAAGCTCATCTAAAGCAACAGTTCCCCCTCCAATTCAATACAATTTGGTTGATCAACTACAAAAAACATTAGCCCAAATTTCTATCTTGGAGCTCTTAAAGTTATCACCTACGCATAAGGACATTTTGGAAAAGGCACTTGTTGATAAAACTATCTCTCCTAATCTAGATATCAATAAATTTCAAGCCATGGTGGGACACTTGTCCTCATCTATATGTTTATCCTTTACTGAGAAGGATGAATCATCCATGACCCATCCACATAATTCATCACTCTACCTAGAGGTTATGGTTCCCAAAGCTTGAATTAGATGTGCGCTAATAGATGGGGGAGCCAGATTAAATATTTGTAATTTGAAATTAGTCCTTGCTTTGGGATATTCTGAAGAATCTATATATCCATGAAGGAAGATTATAATCAAGGCATATGATGATGAGGAAAGGGCTTCCAAAGGACTCATCATGCTACCAATCAGAGTGGGACCTATTGTGAAGAATACCTTATGTCAGGTTCTGGATCAGGATCTCTCCTATAACATACTCTTGGGTCGTCCATGGATCCATGACATGCAGTTTGTTCCATCTACTTATCATCAATGCTTGAAGTTTCCATATGATGGACAAGAAGTAACAATACCTGCTGATCACATTAGCAGTCAAACTTGCTCTAACCTAAGAGAAACTCAAGACACACTTGTCCCACATAATAGAGAGGCTTTGGTCATCTCTACCTCTAAATACAATGAGCAAGCACAAGAAATGATAAGTAATTTTGGCGCTAAGCTAAAATTGAAAGATAATGGAGTTGGAGAATATTCTTTATCTCTCTCTAATTTACCCATATCTCCAAGATCCCATGGTCAACCATCAAACATCCATACAACAGGCTACAACAACTTTAGCCTCTGCTTCAGTTCCCATCACCAAGTTTAATGGAGTGTTTATCAAAGAAAATGAAATGGAAGATATAGCTACCCTTGATTGGCTCTATAAAGATGAAGAAGAATCAGTACAACATATCAGGTTACCCACAAAACAATATGGAAAAGATTATGCGATCATGCAACAAATGGGTTATGAAGGAAATGGCCCTATTGGTAAAAGAAAAGAGGGTATCATTGAGCCTATCCAGCTGAAAACAATGCACCCAAAAGATAAGACTGGGTTAGGATATGATAAAAAGGAAGAAGTAGTACAAAGAATGTCCAAAGAGGAGCTAACTAAAATAATCATGAGAATTCAAGAAAATAATTTTGACACTGACTCCAATGAATATGAATGGGATGAATTCTCTGATGATACGTTCATCTCTGAGAAAAGGGTGGATTTCATACAAAAATTCACACCCGCATTCTTACAAGGGGAAAGCTCAAGGCCTCCACTTGATTACATTCTACAAAGAGATCATGACTCAAGTGAAACTGATTCGATTCAAAGTGAGACAGATCATCCATAGGAGGATACCATATTATACCTCTCCCATAATGACGTTAACAATAGTATCATGTCTCTAACGGCCAGTGACCTTACTATAACAATGGGTATTTTCCTAGGGTTAGCAATATCATATGTAGACCTATAAAACCCAAAGTAGGTAATGGAGTGCAAAGGAATAGATGAAAAATCTTATAGAGTGTCTTCATCCTCCATGACTAACATTACACCTTCTTAATTTGCTGAAATAAATTGTTTGCCCTTAGATTTGTGAAGAGCAAGCCAATATAAATGACAAGCCCTAAGCAAATATTAAAGGATTTGAATAACCTAAATGCAATACTATGCCCTACTGCAACTAGTAAGCATCTATAATGTCTAAGCTATGTCAAATAAAATCTAAAATGCTATGCCAAATGAAACTTAACAATGCTAAAAGTATGAAAGTGCAAGATGATAATAATTCCTAAGTGAGATGATAAAATATGAAAATGCAAGATGTTCAAAATGAGACCAAAATTGCTCTTTTATAGAAGATGCAATTTTGTGTGAATGGCCAAGATTGAAAGTTAGTAAATGCCCTAGAATCAATGGACGAGATTCAATAAAGCAACCCACAATTAGGGTTAGGGCAACATTAGGTCAGATTCGAAATAAAGGGTCGAGATTGATTTTTAGAAAATCAAATCAATGGCTGACAAAACATGTGACAAAAGATTTTGGGCACGGAAAACGGAGTCATTGGGGAATCAAATAATAATTTAAAATTATTCGATTTAAGAGGAGATATTGACTTTTCGAATTAAAAAACTATTTTAATTCAAAAGGGTGGGGTCATGTGACAGTAAATAATTTAGATTAAATTATTTACTAAAGAAGGGAATTTAAATGGGACTTATTTTAAATAAATAATATTTATTTAAAATGAGCACAATAAAAGAGGAGAAATTAAATAATAAAATTATTTAATTTAGGTGTTGGGACTTATTTTAAATAAATAAGATTTAGAAGAAATTAAATAATAAAGGTTATTTAATTTAGGTGAGAATTAAATAATAAAGATATTATTTAATTTAGAGGAATGTGACAAAGGGGACTTTTTAAATTAAATATAATAATTTAATTCAAAGTTTAGGAAAGTGGACCAAATTAAATAAATAAAATTTATTTAATTTAGGAGAGAAGAGGCTAATGAATAATTAGATAATTAAATATAATTATTTAATTATAGTGGAAGGTGGATTAGATAAATAAGAATTTATTAAATTTTAGGAAGAAGAGGACTTAATTAGTGACATAATTAAATAAATAAATTAAGAAATTTATTTAATTATAAGAGGACTTTAGACAATTAGTCACACATTAGATAAATAAATAAAATTTATTTATTTAATAATCAAGAAGAATAAAAAGGGACATTAATTAATTAAATAATTAAGAATTATCTAATTAATAATTGGAAGTGAGTTAGGGACATAATTAAAATGTCCTAATTAGGGTTAGAAGAAGAGCCTGTGGGTCTAGGTCATTTTTATGTGTCTACATTTACCCCTCTTTGTCATAATGCAGCCTGTCGCATTGTGGCAAAGAAAATAAGTCAACCATATGCCCTAGTGCAAAATAGGATGAGGAAGAATAATGAGGAGGGTTGCGGTATGCCCCCTCGGGACGACAAACGGGTTCCAAGAATATGGGTGTGCTCTCGAAATGGATGAGAAGAGTAGAATACAGAGAGAAAGAAATGTTAGTAAAAAAGATATGGATGATGACATGAATGCAATGCCTATATGAGATGCATGTTAGTTCCTAGACCAAATCCTTCAACGTTTACCATAGGACTTTAATATTTATTGCTCTTTAATCATCATTGGGCAGTAAAAAATGACACAAATGGACAACAAACACCATGGTATGACATAGACCAAGGTGTGCAAGGTCATCCACTTGCACAATAGACAATTGCAGACAAGGAATGTCCTAACTCATACTAGAGGCCCAGTTGCCCCAGTCTTTTTGTCAAGACAATCCACAGACATCAGTCAAAGAAAAACATAATAGGTCATGAGACATCATCGCACCTCTAAATATTTCATGGGACATTCTTGAGGTAGCTAGTAACATGACCAAAAGACAAGTCAATAAAAAATAAGACAAAATAACCAAAAATTAATAGCCATTTAACTGTATTGCCAATGTTTGTTTGTCAAAGATTAATTGTTTGATAGTTTGACAATTTTGACAGTTTGACGGTTTGACGGTGCCTAAAGTCAAGAAGGACACATCTTGAAAAGGAAAATGACACTTTGATGAGGTCCACATCCAAGAAGGAAACATCTTGAAGAGGACCAAAAAGTGACGAGATTAACATTTTGGCTAATGCTTTGGCAAGCTAACTGATTTTGACTATATGATTGACCGACTTAAGCTGTCTAATTTTGACCAATTTTGACATTGACATTTCGAATGACTGTCTTGTGTTAAGTGCGACTATGTCCACTTTATTTGACTGACGCAACCATGTTTGACTTATGATCTTTATTTTGACAAACCTAAAAGGACTGACCTAATGTCTCAGGGATTCAAAGATGAATCTTGCCTACGTAGCAAATGTGCAGAGACAACGTAGTTCAGACAAATGACAAAGATTGACTGACTCAACGGACTTGACAAGATACTATTGACTTTGACTCTGTTTTTGGGATTTTGACAATGATTTGGATGTTTTTGTATTTTATATTCAGGACATTTTTCAATTTTTAGGTCTTTTTTCAGGACTTTATACGATTTTTAGGATTTTTTTCAAGAATTTTTCCAATTTTTATGATCTTTTGAGGACTTTTTCAAATTTTTAGGTCTTTTTGATGTTTTACGAAAATTGTGACAAATGCATGTGAATGATGCCGATGAACATGAATCCAAGGACAACCATGATTTTGTTGCTAGTCAAGCTGAATACCGATTGATAGGTGACGATGATAATGAAAACGTTGTTTGACGTGGGAAGGACACATCCCGAAACAACATGAGGATGATAATGATATGACAAGAGGATAAAAGTTTGCAGCAAGGCCAAGGACAAAGTCAAGGAATGTTTTGGATGATGGGCCAGGTTTTCCATATTGTTGCATTTGGAATGACTTCGTGAGGATTAGATGGAATGACGAGGGATCTTTAAACCATTGACAAGGGAAACCAAGATGGGTGATAGGTATAAAAGGACAATGGATGGCTTCTGTAAAAGATAGGAGACATGAGGACTATTATCATATAGTTGTCAAGGACAATGTCACATGAGAATATGATGGTAATGACATGATATGGAATAGGGTATGGTCAAAGGATAGACATGTAAAAAAATTTCCCAAAGCATGATTTGTGTTTTTGCCCCAGTCTTTGTCAAGATCAAAATAGGTGGGACAATGGACGAAATGACAGGGCTTGGATGGATAGATGGAAAGGTCATAAGAAATTTCATGTGAAGGGAATGGGAGATGAGATGACTTGCCCCCAAGTGTAATGGTCTGCATAGATGATTTATTCTACACATGATGCCTGTTATCCAGGTTTTCATCATGGTACTTATCCAAAGTGCCATAAGAATGGTTTTCACTATTGGACGAAATTTTTCTCTTTACTATTTTTGTCTTTTTTAATTTTTTTGTATTTTCAAATTTTTGCTGAATAGCCTTGATTCTTTAGATGACCACTGACTGTGCTGAAGCCTTTGATGGTGTTGATGTAGAGACCAGTGCCATGACATGCCAATAATGACCTTTCTGAAGTAGTTGCCTTGTCAGGATGATAGCGCTTGCATACAACTGATTAATGTCATTGTGATCCTTTTTGATACTAGAGTTGACCTTATCAAAATATGCACATCCTGATAGAGTGTCATGAGAGTCCTTATGATAAAGCGTTGCTGCCAAGATGCGATGAATTTGTGACATGGGACGTTTGGAATTTAGGTGAGATGTAGGATTATGATAGATGATGGTAGATGTGGATGGGTTAGTTGGACGTTTGGATGCATTGATTTTTATTTTCCAAACTTGGGGTGTTGGATGACGAAGTTGGGAATTTTTATTTGGATAGTGTTTGGAACCAACATTTTTATATGTCTTTCTTGATGGCCATTTTGAAGGAGGTGGACATTGATTATATGTGGGAGTCCTCTTGTCTTGTGGCTCCACATTTTGATTGACTTTTTAATTTGGCATCTTTTCTTTGCCTGATTCTTGACTTGATCCATTTTGTTTTGGGATCCATTTTAGCTTCATTTGTCCACTTGACTTTTTGTCTAATTTGATGGCCTTTGACATGTGATTTTGAACTTTGTATTTGTAATACTTTTGTTGGTTCCAAATGGAAGGTTTAGTCATGATGGAATGATGGTTTGGGGTGTGGAGGGAAGGGGTGTTGGCAACAATCTTATGAAAAGGACTACTCATAACACCCATTTTGATGTTTGTATTAGATAAAGTTGCCCCCAATATCGAGGAGGGACCACTAGCATCGTTTGATTTTATGACTACTGAATAGCCGAGACCTTGATGTCTATAAGGTGCCTCAACTTGTACAAGTTCCAAGATTCCTTTCTCGTGTAGGCTTAATCCTTTTCCCTGATAATGCATGTTCTGAAAAAATTTTCTTGCGATGGGGTACTTTTTATTTTGGAAGCAAGATGCCAACCCATCCTTATTGTGGAAATTAATGCTCGAAATATTTTCATCTATGAGAAAGCCTGCTTTGAAAAAGATAGATGATCCTAATTGATAGGATGTTGTAGCATCACTGACATGTTGGACAAATTTTTGATTGACATCTTCGGTTTGATTTTCTGACATATTAGATTTTGATGATTCCACTGGTGCTTCAAAGTTGATGTCAAAACCGTCTTCATGGTCATGGTCATAGAGCCCACTAAATTCAATTATAGCTTGATCATTTGCAAATATGTCCATGCTAGGAGACTCTTGTTCTAGTGGCAGATCATCTATGTGTCCCATGGAGGCAAGTGTCTCATTATTGGTAGTGTCAATACTTGAAGTTTGGATGGTATCATCTTTAGGTGTTTCATCACGAATGGAATATAGGTCAAGGAGTGGATCATTTTGGACTTCTTCAAAAGTAGTGTCTTGATCAAAGATGGGCTCAGTTGGAATGACATGATCGAAAATAGGGTCTTGACCAAGGATAGGTTCATCTTGAATGACATGGTTTTGGATGGAATCTTGACCAAGGATAGGTTCATCTTGAATGAAATGGTTTTGGATGGAATCTTGACCAAGGATAGGTTCATCTTGAATGACATGGTTTTGGATGGAATCATTTGGTATGCCATGATTGTCTAGGAGGACTTCTTGAATGGATGTAAAGATGGGGTCCAATAGACTGCTTTGATATGGACAAGATGGTGATGTTATGATTTCATGCTTTGGAATTGCCTCTTGTCATGTATCCTCAAGTGTAGGTAAGAATATGGGACTTTGGAGACCATGCAAAGATATGTTTTCATGACCAAATGGAGTGTCTTGGAATGGATTGGTGTATGATGGACTAGGATATGACATGGAGGTTTGGAAAGGGTTAGTGGATGAAGGACTAGGATGAGATGAAGGATTACAATAGGACATGGATGCATGACAAGGATATGATGTGGATGGAGGACTAGAATATGACGTGGATGATTGGTTTGGATTGATGGATGGCTGATTTCCCTTGTCAAAGTTAGGGTGGGTATGACCAATGGAAGTTTGTTGTGACTTAGTGCCATGGATAGTGTTTGCACTGGGGCATATGGTTGACTTATTTTCTTTTCCACAATGCGACAGGCTGCATTATGACAAAGAGGGGTAAATGTAGACACATAAAAATGACCTAGACCCACAGGCTCTTCTTCTAACCCTAATCAGGACATTTTAATTATGTCCCTAACTCACTTCCAATTATTAATTAGATAATTATTAATTATTTAATTAATTAATGTCCCTTTTTATTCTTCTTGATTATTAAATAAATAAATTTTATCTATTTATCTAATGCGTCACTAATTGTCTAAAGTCCTCTTATAATTAAATAAATTTCTTAATTTATTTATTTAATTATGTCACTAATTAAGTCCTCTTCTTCCTAAAATTAAATAAATTCTTATTTATCTAATCCACCTTCCACTATAATTAAATAATTATATTTAATTATCTAATTATTCATTAGCCTCTTCTTTCCTAAATTAAATAAATTTTATTTATTTAATTTGGTCCACTTTCCTAAACTTTGAATTAAATTATTATATTTAATTTAAAAGGTTCTATTTGTCACATTCCTCTAAATTAAATAATATCTTTATTATTTAATTCTCACCTAAATTAAATAACCTTTATTATTTAATTTCTTCTAAATCTTATTTATTTAAAATAAGTCCCAACACCTAAATTAAATAATTTTATTATTTAATTTCTCCTCTTTTATTGTGCTCATTTTAAATAAATATTATTTATTTAAAATAAGTCCCATTTAAATTCCCTTCTTTAGTAAATAATTTAATTTAAATTATTTACTGTCACATGACCCCACCCTTTTGAATTAAAATAGTTTTTTAATTCGAAAAGTCAATATCTCCTCTTAAATCAAATAATTTTAAATTATTATTTGATTCCCCAATGACTCTGTTTTCCGTGCCCAAAATCTTTTGTCACATGTTTTGTCAGCCATTGATTTGATTTTCTAAAAATCAATCTCGACCCTTTATTTCGAATCTGACCTAATGTTGCTCTAACCCTAATTGTGGGTTGCTTTATTGAATCTCGTCCATTGATTCTAGGGCATTTACTAACTTTCAATTTGGGCCATTCACACAAAATTGCATCTTCTATAAAAGAGCAATTTTTGTCTCATTTTGAACATCTTGCCTTGTCATATTTTATCATCTCACTTAGGAATTATTATCATCTTGCACTTTCATACTTTTAGCATTGTTAAGTTTCATTTGGCATAACATTTTAGATTTTATTTGACATAGCTTAGACATTATAGATGCTTACTAGTTGCAGTAGGGCATAGTATTGCATTTAGATTATTCAAATCCTTCAATATTTGCTTAGGGCTTGTCATTTCTATTGGCTTGCTCTTCACAAATATGAGGGCAAACAATTTATTTCAGCAAATTAAGAAGGTGTAATGGAGGTTAGTCATGGAGGATGAAGACAATCTATAAGATTGTTTATCTATTCCTTTGCACTCCATTACCTACTTTGGGTTTTATGTTCTGCATATGATATTGCTAAACCTCTAAGAAAATTCCCATTGTTACACTTACTCATCCTAATGATCCATTTCCTTTGGTCCATCCCGAACTCATTGTTTGGAAACAAATCACCGCTATTGATGTCCCAACTTTTCCTATTGATGAAACCATCATAAAATTTCTTTGTTCATCCCAACCAGAAAAAAGCTCCACCAGGGAATCACAAGATCAAAGTTTTTGATAGGAAAGTGCCAAGTTTCTCAGCTATAAAATAAATAACATAAAAGAAAGATCTAATGGTGAAAACCTAACAAAGGCAATATTAGATCAAGAAAAGAGAAAAATAAAAAGTGTATCCAATAGTGAAAACCTTTCAAAGGCACTAGAGGATGGGAAACTTGACACTCTCCCAGAACATTACCAGGAAAGGTTTTCTATTCTAATTGAGCCAATAGAGGCACTCAATATAGGTACTAAAGAAAAGCCCAAGATCTTGTTATTGGCCGCATCTTTAACAGGAGAGGAAATACCAGGATTCACAAAGTTTCTCAAGAACAACCAAATCAGTTTTGCATGGTCCTATGTAGATATGCCTGGATTGGATCCAAATTTCATCATGCATTATCTATCTATTATGCCGGGGGAAAAACCTATGAAGTAGAAACTCAGAAAAATGCATCCACATGTTGCATTATTGGTTAAAGAAGAGTTAGGAAATATTTTAGATGTCAGATTCATTCAGTCTGTCGACTATGTAGAATGGATCTCCAATATCGTATCTATTTCAAAGATGGAAGAATCATAATCTGTACAGATTTTAGGGATTTAAACAAGGCATGTCCTAAAGAATATTTCCCTCTACCAAACATAGATATCATTGTTGATTTAACTGCTGGAGATGCAATGTACTCATTAATGGATGTATTTTCAGGATACAACCAGATAAAGATTGCACCAGAGGATCAAGACAAAATAGCATTCACATGTCCTTGGGGTACCTATTGCTGGAATGTAATGCCATTTGGGTTGAAGAACGTAGGAGCTACATACCAATGTGCAATGACAACAATTTTTGATGATATGATGCATACATTCATGGAAGATTATGTCGATGATCTCCTTGCCAAATCTAACACCAGAGAAGGACACATAGATATCTTATCTAAAAATTTCAAAAGAATGGAACAATTCAAAGTAAGACTTAATCCAAAGAAATGTGTTTTTGGAGTGAAATCTGGAAAGTTTTTAGGTTACATTGTATCAGAAAAGGGAATTGAAGTGGATTCAGCTAAGGTACAAGAAATTCTTGATATGCCACCACAAAGGAACATTAGTCAACTACACTCTTTGTAGGGATGGTTACAACCCATCCGAAGATTCATTGCCCAACTGGTAGATAATAGTTTACCATTCAATCACCTCTTACACAAAAATGTTCCATTTAAATGGGAGGAAAAATGTGAAGCAACGTTTGATCAAATAAAGCACTATCTCATGAATCCACTAGTGCAAGGTGCACCACTCATATTGTATATTTCTGCCACGAAAGTGTCCCTAGGAGCATTATTGGCACAAGAAGACAGATCAGGAAAGGAGCGAGTGATCTATTACATCAGTCGAACTTTGACAAGTCATGAGCTAAATTACACATTCATTGAAAATTCTTGCTTAGTAGTAGTGTTCACTTCTCAAAATTTAAGACATTACATGCTAGCGCATAAAATAAAGCTTGTGGCTAAGATTGATCCACTCAAATATCTTCTAAGTAAGGCAACCTTAATTGGCAAGTTGGCTAAATGGGTCATGATCCTAAGCGAATTTGACATTCATTATGTGGATCACAAAGCTATAAAGGGATAGGTAATTGCATATCAGTTAGCAAAAGCACCAATGCCAGCAAAACACCCAATATACATTGATTTTCCTGATGCTAATGTATTCACAACAACAATTAAGAAGTCATGCGCAATCTACTTTGATGGTTCCTACACTCAACACAGTTCAGGAGAAGGGATTATTTTTATTACACCTCAAGGAAATACAATTCCAAAATCTTATTGACTAATGTTCCCTTGCACAAACAACATAGCTAAGTATGAGGCACTATTAATTGGCATGCGAATTGCAATAGACTGGAAAATCACGGAACTTCAAGTTTTTGGTGATTCACAACTTGTTATAAATCAAATCAATGATGAATATCACACTAAGGATGACAAATTGATACCTTACAATAAATGGTGGACAATTTCAAGAAATAATTTGTTGATATCAAGTTCATACAAATTGCGTGTATTGATAATAAAGCAACCGATGCAATGGCTATAATAGCATCTCTACTCCAGTTGTCAGAAAATCAAACACGGTATGATTTCTTGGTGGAATAATTGTTTTCTCCCACCTATGATAATCCAGAAACTCAAATCATTTGTCATTTAACCAGTTCTAATTCTCCCTTATATGGCCAAATTTACACTTACCTAAAGGTTACTACTTTACCTTTAGATTTGTCTAGAAATAAGAAAAGAAATTTCATCTGTCAATCCTCCCGTTACACCTTAATTGATGACATCTTATACCAGCATGGTCTGGATGGTACCTGTTGATGGTGTTTTCATGCACTTCTCAACACAGGTAATGCGTAGGTGCATTACCTCTATTGAAAGACAATCTTCCACAATCAAATTGTAGAACACTATCCCAAGGTCTCTCGGATGTCAGGTCTTGACAGTGCTTGGAATATTTCAGTTGTTTATGTGATTTGCTGGAATCACAAGGTGGACTTACAGATGAGTTACAAAGCAGGGAAGTTGGATCTGCAAATGGAGGTCTTAAGATGGGAAAGTTGTTGAGTGTTTGCTGTAGGTTCAAACAGCAGTCTGGAACTCCATTTCAACATCAAATTTGGCTTTACCATGTGCAATGAACCTTGTCAGTTCACTTAGGCACCACAAAAACATCCAAAATCCATAGGAAATCTATCCCCAAAGTCAAAGAATGAAGGAAAAAGTGAATCGAGCGAGGGGGGGGGCGAAGCCCGAAAAACCCAAGACTTAGCCATTTTTTATTTAGGGGGAAAAATATGGTCAACAAAAAATGAGACTTTGAAGGGCACATTGACCAACTTGGACAGCAAAATGAGGGGCACACAAAATGAGATGAGAGCAAAGAAGCCCGTTGGGAGTGAAAAAAGAGGGTCCCTGCCTACGGCGGGGCGTGTGTGCAAAATATGCACAATAAATGGCGACTCACTGGGGGCAATGCTCTAGAGCATTTCGATGACAAACTGGAATCATGAACCCAGAATGTCTGGTTCCGACCTTCATGCTAGGGAAAATAAGCCAGACACTCAACCAAAGGATCAAAACCACTAGTTAACCCAACCTTTAGTATACTGAAAATCCAAGTGTGTGCAATTGCGTTAATTCCCATCCTTCAGTTGCTGCAAGAACCCAAGCTCCACCAAGTTAAGCTACATAGTTTATTCTAACTCCAAAAGCATCCGGGACATTTCCTCGCTGCCAGTCAGGCATCCATAGCCCTGACGAGGTTGTCACTATGATTCTCCCGAACATTGCTCTACTACCGGACGGGCGTCCATAGCCCCGGTAGAGTTACTCATATACCCCTAAAAAGCTGAATTTCTCTTCGTTTGATTTTCAATATTTTTTTTTCTTTTTCTCTTTTTCAGTTCTTTTATTTCAACCTGCAAGCAATGAAGCTCGTGCTCAGGGCTGAGAATCACAGTGGCGTTGGAGTAGAATTTTAGATTTTTCACTTAACTAGACTTCACAAAGGGCCTACAGTGACTGTCAGATTCTTAAAATTTGTGAGAGATATAAGATTCCATAATACTTCAGAATCAAACTGACCAATGACTTATCCACTTTGAATCAAACATCCAGATCACTTGATCCAGATCACTTGATACTAACAGAAGATCTTCACCATCCATTCCAAAAACTTGATTAGAGTTTGACAAAGAAATACATAAAATGACCCTAGGCAAGAAGAATGGTTGTTGTGCGCACAGATGCACCCAGCCAAAAGTAGAGGGACCCCAAGCAAAGTAGCAGCAAAGCGAGAGCAAATGAAAAGCAAGCACCAAAATGAGACATCGAAAGAAAACAATGAAAGAAAACACCCCAAAGCAAGCAACCTACAACAAACCAACTAACCTAAGGAAAGCAGGAAAGCAGAGTATTTACAGGAAACCTACACTACTCAAAATGAGTTATGTACAAAGATATTTACAAAGAACTATGTTCGGGTAAGGTGAGCTGATACTCATGCTCATTGAATTTCGCAATACATATACAAGCAAACGGGCAGTCGTTATAGTTCTCAACCATGTAGATTTATCCTTATGTTTAAAGAAAATAAATTCAATATGGCAGCATTCAAATTCTACCCCAACATCACGAAGAATCAACAATTGAGGAGGCTCAATAAACCCATGATTAATCCATAAACATGTTCGTTTCCCCTCATTCCCATAATCAAAATGATAAGTGCAACTATAAAAATTAATAGGAGCAAGGAAGGATAGAACCTGGGTGTTGTCACATGGAGGTGGCAATATTTGACAATCAAGAGCAAGCACTGCATCGTCAGTCTTTGCATCAGCAACCTCAGGCAAGCATGATGGAGGGTGCAGCACTTCAAGAATCAATTTTGATTAAGGCAGGGAGGGCGAGGCAGCAAACACTTCTTCCATTTCTTGCATGGGATCAACAATCCCCCTTGGCAGTTCTTCAAAAAGGAGTACTTCATCATATTGATCATTCTCAAACTTGGGATCCACTTGATTGTTGTCTCGAAAAGACAACACGCTGTCCCATCTCCTTTCCCAAGTGTCGAACCTATCTTCATGATGCTCAGTGTCATGGGATGATGATATGTATGAATTTGTCCTATTGCAGCCATCTGAATATGAAGGAGGATCAACAATGATTATTGTGGAAGGACTCCAAGTTGCATCTTGTAGTCGACTGGGTGCTTCATCTTTGTTGGAAGCTATCTCAACACCCCCGCCTTTGTCTTCTTCTTTTTCTTGTTCATGCATTTCATCATGACGCTCACTCATTTCCCCTTGTTCACTATCGCTGTAAATGGAGAAGGAACCCCTCTCCCAATCTAGAAACTCTAGTGCATCACCATTCGGAGGCTCATGGAGTATGTCTCCATCACTACTATCTTCTGGGATGTGCTCTTCCTCAGCATGAGAATACCTCCACAACACATCTCCCAATGGAAAGAAGTCATCAATTGATGGCACCTCATCAAGGGGACCAAAATCCACCATGCAATCTCCCTCCAAGGACTCGCCATGAAGCCCATCATCCATGGTGCACAAATTTTCTTCAAGAGGAAGAAATTCTTGATGACTGGTGGACCACATTCCTATTTGATCTACTTCATCGGTTGGAAGCTCAAGACTATATTGGTGTCCTCCCTCTATTTTTGTTCCAACATCCTCTTGAGGACTGCTTTCAATTGAGTCATTACTTGGCTCAGGCTCTTGATCTTCACGTTCCATTTGGGCAGCAAGTAGAGGATGTGGTGTACTCGGTTGCCTCAATTGTTCTCTGACTTGCTTCATGGCTTCTTGGCACAGTCCGCACGTGAACTCGGAGTGGGATGAATCATGGAGCCTGCACCAATTTGGTAGCAGCAATACCTCCAAATCCACCTGACATTTTAGCTCTGACCAATCCTTTACTAATCTAGAGACGAGTTGGTCATATCTTTCCGCTACTAGGCCCTCATCATCACTTTTTGCTGTCCCAAGGCTGTCAACCTCTTCCTCTTGCTAATTTTTAGCATCTTCATTGGCTGTCCCAGCGTACACTGCTGCAAAATTGATTGACTCATCCTCAACTACCAATGGCTCCTCTTCTTGAGTGGAGGACTACCCCTTACTAGCAAAGGAGAGGCTTTCCAACTCCATTCTTAGTGAACCTTCACCAAATCTTTTTGTTGTCCCCAGAAAATCAACTTCTTCCTTTTCATTTTATGCTTCAACGTTTGTTGTCCTAGCATCTATTTCTATGGAGCTTCTTGGTCTATCTGCAATGTGTTGTCCTCTAGATGCTGATAGCTTTTCTGCCTCATGGGATGACTCATTCTCCTTGCCACTTGGCTGCTCCAACCTACTCAATTTGCCTTTGACTTGGGTGATGATGCTTGCACATGAAGGACAAGTAAATTCTGAATGAGGTGCATTGTGAAATTTGCACCAACTTGACATTAGTGCTTCCTCCAATCTTGGTCCATCTTTGCTGCCCAAACATTCTTGGATCAGCTCTTCAAATGCCTTGGCTGCCATGGTTGTCAATTCTTCCTCTAGATCTACAAGAGCTAAAGCCTGATATATTTCCCAAAAGGGAATCTCTCCTTACAAGACCCTTTCAATTCTGCTCAAGAAGGTTAGACACTCCAATTCGTTATGCCTGCAAGTGCAACGGATCCTACACTTATCCACCAATGCAAATTGCTGCAATGGCCTCTTCAATCTCCTATTTAAATTTGCATGTAGCTGAGCGATGCTGATTTGCACATGCTGCTCCATTTCAACTCAACTTCTTTTTGTCTTCAAAATTTTTTGATTTTATGCTTCAGCATTAAAAAAGAGATCTCTCTGTCTCAGATTTCTTCTTTGAAAGTGCTCTTATCAACATCCAACATTCAACTTTGTAGTCTCAACATGTTAGCCCTCCTTCTAGCGCCAATTCTGTTGATGGGCATTAGGAGGAGAAAGGCGTGAGATGAATGAAGCAATGTCCTTGTTCTGCCCTCCTTCTAGTGCCAGTTCTGTTGATGGTGTTTTCATGCACTTCTCAACACAGGTAATGCGTAGGTGCATTACCTCTCTTGAAAGACAATCTTCCACAATCAAATTGCAGAACACTATCCCAAGGTCTCTCGAGTGTCAGGTCTTGACAGTGCTTGGAATATTTCAGTTGTTTATGTGATTTGTTGGAATCACAAGGTGGAATTACAGATGAGTTACAAAGTGGGGAAGTTGGATCTGCAAATGGAGGTCTTAAGATGGGAAAGTTGCTGAGTGTTTGCTGTAGGTTCAAACAGCAGTCTGGAACTCCATTTCAACATCAGATTTGGCTTTACCATGTGCAATGAACCTTGTCAGTTCACTTAGGCACCACAAAAACATCCAAAATACATAGGGAATCTATCCCCAAAGTCAAAGAATGAAGGAAAAAGTGAATCGAGTGAGCGGGGGGGGCGAAGCCCGAAAAACCCAAGACTTAGCCATTTTTTATTTAGGGGGCAAAATATGGTCAACAAAAAATGAGACTTTGAAGGGCACGTTGACCAACTTGGACAGCAAAATGAGGGGTGCGCAAAATGAGACAAGAGCAAAGAAGCCCGTCGGAAGCGAAAAAATAGGGTCCCTGCCTACGGCGGGGCGTGTGTGCAAAATATGCACAACAGTACCCTCCTTAGATTTCTCGAACGTGATGAATCAAAAAAATATTTACAAGAGGTACATGGTGGTATTTGTGGGACACACTTGAGTGGATTAACCTTAGCAAAGAAGCTTGTGAGATTGGGTTACTATTGGTCGACCATGGAAAAGGAATCATTCATCTTTGTGAAGAAATGTGCAAAATTTCAGATTCGTGGAAATCTCATTCATGCTCCTGCTCAGGAATTACAACCTTTCACCACAACATGGCCTTTTGTTCAGTGGGGATTAGATCTAGTTGGCAAGATACACCTGTCATCTTCAAATAGACATAAATTCATCATTACAACCACTGAGTATTTTACTAAATCGATTGAAGTTGTTCCCCTAACAACTGTTACTGGCAAACAAATCTCTTCATTCATTTTAAACTATGTCATTTGTCGATATGGTATTCCCAACTCCATTATCACAGACAATGGAAGACCCTTTAAAAATTAGGATGTTGATGAACTATGTGAAATATTTTGCATCCAACACAAGTTTTCTACACATTACTATCCGCAAGGGAATGGTCAAGCTGAAGCTTCAAATAAAACAATTCTAAAGATTTTGAAGAAAATAGTAAATGAAGCAGGTCGTGATTGGCATGTCAAATTAAATCCAACATTATGGGCATACAGAACAAGTATTCACACACCAACAAGTGCTACTCCCTATGCTTTGGTTTATGGAGCGAAAGCTATTCTACCACTGGAAGTTGAGATTCCTTCACTTCGAGTATCACTCAAGGGGTTAATCAATGATGAAGACTACAAAGTATCACAGTTGCAAGAGCTGGAATTGTTTGATGCATGAGGTCAAACTGTGGTTAATCATTTGAAGGGAAATCAACAAGTTATGTCCCACAGCTACAATCACAGAGTTAAACCATGAACTTTTCAAGTGGGTGACTTGGTTCTCAAAGAAAACCCTCGTAATCAATAGGATCAGGAAAAGAAAGGCAAGTTCAAACCTAATTGGTTGGGCCCATTCATTATCATTGTGGCATATGGGTCAAGGGCATATCAGTTATCAACATCAAAAGGGGACCTGTTTGAAGATCCAACCAACAACACTCATCTGAAGAATTTTTATGCCTAAAAATACAAAAAAATCAAAAGAGCAAAAATACAAAAAAAAAGAAAAAAAAAAGAGAAAAATAGTTGCCTTGATGAAAACCTGGAGAACAGGCATCCTGGTAACAACAAAAAAATTATAAAATCAGGAAAAAGTGCAATAAAAACAAATGGTTAAAACCTGGAAAACAGGCATTGTTTGTGATTTTGTTTGGCTCTCTCATCTATTAGAATACATTTTTCATATCCATCTTTCATCGACATCACATAGATACCTAGCCATCACATTCACATCATGCATCACAACATCTCCTTGAAACGACAAGGAACTCATCATGGCTTGATGATTATGTTTATCCTTAGCAGTAGTTGTGTCTAATAGGATTTAAACTACAAGGTCTCTAGGGGGAGGAAATTCGCTTCTTGGAGCTTTTCTATGCAGGCAATTGACAACATGTGTCAGGAATTGAAATATCGGGAACAACAAGCTTGTCCAATTAAACTGAGTCCACAACGACTATTTTTAGAGATAACTAAAACACACTAGATGATCTTAATCTGAATACAATGAATGGAACACTTAAAGCATAAGTTGGTTTGTTGTTTTGAAATTTGATGACATCATATCTTTGGAGTGGTTCAATGATGTATTGAACTAGAATCACAAGGTAGGAGTATGATTTTTTTTGCTTGATTTCTGTAAGCTAATCATTAGTATTGTGCAAATTTGTTGTGGGATATGTTCTACAATGTATCATTGATGACATTTTGGAATTTGCATAAGAAAATGGTTAACTTTTTTCTGTTTATGCAAACAATACTCAGGTCATCTTGGTTCAATTATACCTCGATGCTTGTATTAATTTGCTATATCAAAACATCATGAAAGTGGTACAAAGTTCATCATTGGTGATAACATATCCCTTGATGCGTGTACTAACTTTCAACATATCAAAAGGCTCAATGATGAAAATCACATGCATCATGAAATGACAAAAAGGAGAATGATTCATTACTACATTCTAGGACTGCATGATTCATTTAGGTTTGTATTTTGAAGGCTATCTAAGGTAGATTTTTAAAGGTTGATAAGAATTTCATATATATTTTCAAAAAAACAATTGAGTAAATTTGGAAATTTGTGGCATCTTATTCCATTATCATTCATTACATATCATTTCACCATAATTTCATTTAGGTTATCATTATCATTTCATTTTCATACTTACATCGTCATTTCATTTTTTTATCATATTTTTCAATCTCATTTCGTTCGTCATGATCATTATCCATCGTTACATATCATATGCAAGGTAATTATTTTAATCATTCATTATTATATCATTTCATAACATTAACATTTACATTCATTTCACATATACATTTATAATAAGGTTGCATCCATTTCATTTATTTCACATCATCATTTAGGTTATCATTTTCATATCCATCGAATCATATTATATCATTATCATTAGTTCACCAATTAATATCATTACATCATTATTATTCTACATCATTATTCATGTCATGTGCATATCATTCATTAAATATTATATCTTCATAATCATCTTTATTTATACATATATCTCATTTCATCATAAATTTTCATTTAGGGCATCATTTCATTACATGGCCATTTATATTACTTTTTCATCATTGTTAGGTCTCATTCATTTTGTTTACATCATATAATTTTTCACATCATTCAAATCATTCATCATTACATCTTGCATTCATTACTTACGTCATAAAGAAAAATCATCATGTTAGAAATCATTTCGTCATTAACATTCTCCATCATTGCATCATCATGCATAAAATAAAAAAGCATCAACATTTACATTACATCATCATTTGCATCATCATAATAAAAATCATACATGACATAGCATATAGAAATAAACATGCATCCATAATCATACATCATACATCATCCATAACACATGCATAATCAAATCACCACTACATCTCATAAATCTCATCAAAACAAATGTCTAAGAGTACAAGGATATCAAATGTTTCAACAAGATATATAAAATACAATGAATAAATGTGTCAAAATTCTCATCACTGAGGGGCATCTGGCTGGGGCACATGGTTGCTACTATCTCCTGAGGTAGTAGGTCTCGTTGGATCTCTCCTCCCTGAGGCTCTGATCTCTCATCTGGTAGGCTGACCCACACTCCTAGTAGCACTCTTGGAATGACTACGTGAATGGGTTTGAGACCGAATACCTGACTGTGTGAAGGAAATCCTCTTCTTAGTTGGCACTTCCTCGAAGTATCTCATCCTATAATACTCGGCCTCCCGAGCAGTCTCCAATCCCTCTGCCACAACCTCCCCAATGGAGGTGCTCTCGACTGATCTAAGGAGTCTCTCAGCTACCCCTCGGCCTGTATGCATCTCTCCCGAAAGCTGTATTGCTCTATCGTAAGTTGAGCTATCTATGGGTCAGGAGGTGGTGGTTGTGCAACCTGTGCCTATAGCTAACTGATCCTCACTTGTGCCTGTGCTAATTGACTCTGAAGAGTCTGAACCTCTGCCTGTAAGGCATCCATCTTTCCCTGTGAGGGAGCCCTAATAATAACCCATGGAGCTGAAGTACTCGGCTGATCCACCACTCTCGATGTCCGTGGCCTCGTGCTGAATGGTACATCAAAGAAAAATCTTTGCCCACCACCCCCACCACCTCCATCATCCCCACTGTTGTTATCAGTGTTGTCATCAGGGCTGCAAGAGTCATCCCCCTCATCCCCCTCCTCATCAATATCCATAGTTGTTGCATCATGTACCCCTGCCTAAGCCTCTCCCTATTGTTGCCCTACTACTATCTATGCTTGTGGCTGCCCTCGCCCTCGCTGTATAGTTGGTCCTCCCAATAATGGGACAGGCTCCTCTAGGCTAGTGAACCTTGGTAAATGATGCGTATAAAAGAAGGCTGCATAGTCATTCGTCATCCCTGCATGTGTCACCTCTGGGTGCATCACCCAATAATCTAGTTGTAAATCAAAATACTCTGCCCTAGCTGCCTCTATGGTCCTGAATGGACCCCACTTTGCCACATCCTCCTGTCACCTAGCGTAGTGTACTACACCCTATGGCATCATTTGTACTAGTCCAAACTGTCTCACGACTCACATAACCAAAAACAACTCGATGATAAACGGGGTGCGTCCAATTAGGTATCTCGATCTATTGCAAAAGGGAAGCTCTATATCATCTACCTCCTTGGGGTCACAGTCAAGATACAGTCTCTAGATGATAGTATCCATGTCATCCAGTACCCATTACCAATACTCTAACTTACCCAGCCTCAGCTGGACAAGGAGACCTATGTAGGAATAAAAATATGGGAACCCAAGAGGACGATCTCTCTAAACAATGGGATGAGTGATCGCAATCTGCTCCCATGCCCATATCTGAAGAAGAGTAACTCCATAGGAGAGACTCTTCCCATCTATGTACAAGACTTGATGAAGATCGTGGTACAGATGGGCAAGCATACAAGACCCCCATGCATATCTGGTACGATGGAGAAGCATGTCCTCCAAGATCCAACCCCACCCAACTAATAGTCCCTTTGACTTGTGATCAGGACAAAGGAAACCATCGATGAAATCTGCTAAAATTGAAGGTAGTGGGGCATATCTCTCCACCATCTCCTTCCAAGGAAGCTCATATCTGAAGACATGAGGATCCTAGAAGACTCGTCTCAGTGCATTAGTCCCCCTAATCTCCTTGTGATCATAGATCACAAGCTCGCCAACTACAGGAATACCCAAAATCTTGTATACATCCTCTGGAGTCACAGTCATATCTCCTGTGGGTAGATGAAAGGTGTTATGCTCGCTATGCCACCTCTCATCTAATGTAGTCAACAATGCCCTATTGACCCGATATTGTGGGATCCGCAACAATGGAATCAGCCCACACTGGTATATAATCTCTAAATCATCCTGAGACAGCTGCGAAATCATCTCCCAGGTATGAGGAAATCTCTCTCTAATCTGGAGGAGGTTAAATTCCTCCTTTATAACATCATCAAGCAATCATGCAAATCAATCAACAAGCAATCTCTCATCAAATCAATACATCAAGCAAAATCATCAATTACATCAAACATGTAATCAACTCATTCAAATCAAATACTATTTTTTTTTTCATATCACACGGAAGAAAATTTATCAATCGTTTCATCTATTTTGTTTTTCATATCGCATGGAAAAAAATTTAACAATCAATCGACTCAGTATCAACACTCATTTGTTTTTCAAGTAGGAAATTTTTTTTATCTACATATCATTTTACTATTTGTTCTTTAAGCACGAAGAAAAATTTATAAAATTGAGCTAATTTATCCTTGATGTTATTTAACAACATATAATCAGTTGTCTAATCTAGCAAGAATCATGAAGATTCAAAATCAGCAAAATCCCATGGATGTGCTAAAACAGTCAGTCAATGCGTTAATTCACAAATGCGCTATTTAAATCCATGGATGCACTAAAATAGAGCTGCAATATACAACTCTGTCTATGCACGATTCTATCTAGTCTATGCGCTAAAACATACCTTCTATATGCTAAAGTACCTATGTGCTATTCTATCAAATGGACCTGCTAATCTCTCATCAATGCACAAATTTAATCTATGCGCTAATCTAGCATCCTACATGGGCCAAAATTCCTAGATGCGCTACTTAAGGTTTCCTATGCGCTATTCTATGCTATGCACTAATCTACACATTTATGTGTGACTGTTTCACATCTATGCACTACTTTGTATGGCGACTTTATGACTCGTATGTGCTAATGCAAAACATAACAAATTCAAAAAATTCAAAAAAGCACGAAAATCGATCAAAAAAATTTGCGAGGATCAAGTCGACTTACCGGAGGTCCGTACACGGCTGGTCTTTGATGACGATGGGCTCGCTCAAATCTATGGTGCTCATAATGGATCGAAATCTTGTTTTTATCTCTCAGAGCTCTCAAAATTACTGCAAGTTATTGTTCAAATGACAATGACTTTTTACTTTTTCCACCTTTTAAGGGGGTAAAAGTGAGAAATTATTCAAATTTTTCCTATGCAAAATGCTATTTCGAGATCTAAATCACCAAATCTCTTCGAAAATCATCTAAATTCTTTCAAATCATCCTTATCATCATTCAAATCATGCGATTTATCTCTCGAGGGGGCATATAGCATCAGTAATTTCTAATTCTGGGGCAAAATTCTTTGAAGCAATGCGTAAAACACATCATTTCAAAGAGGGGCAAAATGTACACATCTAAAAATGGTCACAATTATTCAAACCTACTAATTAATTAAATTTGAAGTATTTAATTAATATTCTAAAGTCATCTACATATAAATAAATTTAATTATTTATTTATATTGTTCATTTTTCCAATTCTTCTAGTTTAATTAAATAAATAAGTTTATTTAATTATTGCTATTTTTGTCTTAATTAAGTTAAATAAATTTCATAATTTATTTATTTAATTATCATTCAAAACAATGGAATATTCTTCCTTCATTTCACATTTAAATATTATATATTTAAATATCTTTTTCACCCCACTTAATTAAATATCGTAAAATATTGAATTACTTTTCTTTTTCACTTGTCACATATAATTAAATAAATTTATTTATTTAATTAGCATTATCCTCAACTTTCAACCAAATTTCATAAATGAGGAGATAAATGCCATGTTTGTCTCCATTTTTGAATGAGGATGGTTTTGTGGGTTGAAAACATTCTTCCACTTTTTCTCTCAACCTCTCCATCTCTCACCATTCATCCTGACATGTTTGAATCTCAACCGTCGATCTCCGCCAACTAGATTTTTTTCTTTAAAAATCTATAAATACAGTCTTCTCGTAAGTAGATTTGATCCTAGATTTCATACACAATTACTATAGTTGCATTTGAATCAGGATATCAACATTTTAGCAATATCAAGCACAATAATTTAGTTCAATTTCATAGCTTAAATCATATAGCAATACACATTCATTTTCAATTAATCTCATTCTCCTAAGCTGTCATTTCAACAAGCTGTTGCCTGCACAACTGAGAGCCAACAACTTCAATCAAATCCTTGGAGATAGAGGACGATGGGATGAAATTGAAGAGTTGCTATTGTTTAGAGTTTGCATTTATGTTTTCTAGATTAATTTCTTTCAATACAATGTTTCATTGGTGTGTTAGTTTATCATTCTAATTAGACCACTTATTCTAACCACACACAACTTAGTCAAAACATACAAAATCCAAAAATAGTCAAAAAGTCAAAATCCAAAAACATTCACAAAATAGAAAAGGTCAAAAAAATCCAAACCAAGCGAACTACGAGCCTCTGCATGTTAAACATAGGAAACACTTATCTTTGATAAGTTCTCAAGGCCCTAGGTTAGTCCCCTAAAATCAATAAAAACATCATAAAAATCAAAAAATCAAAAAATCAAAAAGATCCTAACTCCGTCATCAAAATCCGTAGTAAAATTTCACCCATAATAAATAAATTGTTACCTTCACCCTTTGACAAAATAGAAAAACAAACAAAGAAAACATCAAAAGCTATAAATTTCAAGAAATCAAAAATCTTTGACTATAAACAAACGTAAACAATGCCAAAGTATCAACTACATATTGTTTTGATAAGTCACTAAACAACATCTTGAGATATTCCTTGATGGATCCGTTCCTACGATAGACATGATCAACACAGGAAAATAGCCCCACCACAAACATATATGGAAAGTAATACTGTAATTTTTTTTTATATTTTTATAGTCATATCTTTTCATTTTATTTTATTGACTCATTTACAGGATCTCTCGAGGATTTCCATAAGGATTTAGAGAAGGAATGGGGGAAATTGAGTGCCATTTCGATTTTCTATTTGTAAGATATTTTTGTGATATTACCATGGTGAATACTTGCTTTATTGAGTGTATAAAAGTTGTTTTGAAGTATTTCATGAAGCAGTGGCGTATTAGGTGCTTAATACCTCTTGTGTTATTGGTCTGACATGTTGTTAACACAACCCAAACATATAATTTAAAAAAAAATTCTGTATGTTCGGTATGAGCGAGAATATTCTTTGTATGTTGAGTCAAAGTCCACGCAATGGATACAAAGTCACCTTAGTCATTAATAATCTGGTGTATTATATCTATTTTTTACATCAAATAAGATTGTTCAAAATGTGAAGCCTCCAAGCAAAGTGAAAGAAAACTCATCAACTACTAACAACATTAAATTTCTATCCATCTTGTTTCGCAATATAATTACTACCATATCTATCCCGCATCCACAATGTCATCAATACATATCATGATGATAATAAAAGCAATGAAAACATCATGTATCATGAATAAAATATATACATCCATCATATATCAACGTCATATAAACACCATATATCAAAAATGATATATTGATCATCCATAATAAAACATCATATATATAAAGTATGATCCATCCATCCACGTCATATGCATACATCAAAAAAGTATTAAAAAACATATATAACCATACATCATCATTCATGATCATCACATAAACACACAATAAAACTCAATTGAAGAAGCTATATCTCATATATATCATCATCAAAAAAGGGAGAATGTCATAGTATACCATCATCATGAAAACAAGTGTGATAGGATACTAAAAAATAATAAATATATACAAGGCCTCGATTGGTTCGATGAATATATGCACAAAAATCATGTATGCAATATGTCTTTGAGAAATAACATCATAAAGATCAAGTAAATATATAAACTACCTGACAGAAAAGGGGGAGGACTCTATAGACTAAGCTATAGATCACCATCTGGAATTGGCTATCTGATAGAATGAACACATGACACAATAATAGTAGTGGTACTCGGCTCTCCAAATCTTGGTTGTCTTTGTGCCTAAGGAACAAAGGAATCATAGAGAGTCTAATAGTATGTAGCCCTCTGTAACAACTGAACCCGCTCTGTATGAAGGGTATCACGATCTGCTCTAAGAGTATCTCTCTCCACTGTAATCTCCTTTAACTGAGCCTCTATAGCATGAAGTTTCCTACTCTCATTGTCTCACTCCACCCTCAAGCTATCCCTCTTAGCACTTGGGGTAGAAACCTGATCCTCCATGACCTATCACTGCACTATGTTTGCATTCCTCATGGTTTTCATCTGTTCTAACAATACTGCTCCATACCTAGGTGGAGGAAGGGGACTTGGAACCTATCCCTAAATTTGAGGCATCTAGTCACCCTAGCCAACCTAGGCACCATCTTTTCAAGCTTGACCAAGCTGTTCAGCTAGAACCTCAATACACTTTTGCTCTCCATGATGACCTGTGATACCTTCTCTATCAAATTTGGGATCATCGCCAAGATCTATAAATCATAATAACATATGTTTTTCCCACCATTGATCAAAATTGGAAGTAGTAAATAGATCTACTAAACCCATTAGCCAATCCCATCCAATTGGGGCAAGTACTATGAAAGCAACAATGAAAACATCTCTATCTGCCAAATGAACCCATACCTAGACCTCTTTAGTGGTCCAACCAAATTGAGCCTCATGTGTATCGAGAAACTGGACCTATCTCTCTCCAAATTACCTCCACACTCTGTCAAGTAAGTATTGCTCTAGAAGAGAGTGAGAGCGACCAATAAACCATCTGGTCTTCCAATAGTACAATAGTTTTTCTTGATCCTTTGGACATGCATCACAATCCATATAAGGCCTCTAAAAAAACTTGGCATGCATCAAACCATTAGTACGATCATGTATACCATTGTGCTTTGTCGTTGCAATGTTCTCCCAAGCCCATACATGTAAGAGAGAAGCACCTACAAAAATGGATTTCCCACCCCGATATGAAACCTCATGCATATCTCTATAGAGGTGGGAAAGAAGACACAAACCCCATGCATATCTAGTCCCATTATCAAACATACCCTCAATGCAAATACCCCATCCAATAAGGAACTGATGACCTCTCCTATCGGGAACAACTAGCCTCGAAATCAAACCACATAAAACTTGAGAAATATGGTTCGCACTACCAATGAACTTTGATAAATCAATCTCAGACTGGTGAACCTCCAAGTTTCTAACACCAAGCACATGTTGCATGGAATGGGTACCTCGTCAAACATGGTATGTAACAAGCTCACCATGGATAGGAAAGTAGATAATCCTCCACACATCCTCAAGGGTAATGGTGGTCTCTCATGTAAGTAAATTTGCAATGAATAAGTCTTTGAATGCCACCTCTCCATGAGAATGGTCATCATTTTTGTGTGAGATTAGATGGGAGGCATGTAACAAATATGATGAAGCTCAATCACATCTAGGAAATCCCACTCCAAAACATCAAAACTGACAATTAGATCAAATAGATCTCAAGGTTGTCTTTCCCTCGGATGTAGTGGTTTAAGGACCACCTACAATTATTTTAACCCATGATGTTAAGGTTTTTCTCTGAACATGCAAAATAAAACAAAAGCGACGAGGAAACAAACTTAAAGATCCTAAAATGGAAAAAGCAAAATTTTCCTAGCAAAAGTGATGAAACTTTAGTAAAATCAAGGAAAAAAGATAAAAGCGAGGAGATACATCAACTACGCTAAAATCAAAAGCACAAAAAAATAAGAAGAGCAAACAAAAGCAAAAAAATAGAGAAAAAGAACATTTCAAAAATGAAACATCAAGTCAAAGGCGTAGAATAATGTCAAATGCATAGAAACAAAGCAAGAGTGAGTCTCTTAAAATGAAAAAATGTGTTAAAATAGATGCAAATGCATTGAAAAACTAAAAACTATGATCTTGACCTAAGGAACTTTGTGCATGAATTATGAGAACATGAGAAGACAAAAAATGAGAAGCAAGAGGATACATACCAGGCCACCGACATCTATAGGTCATCCAAACTCTCGAACCTCTCGAAGGGGCATCACAGAGTCCTATAATCATTCCATTGATCACCTCGAGACACAATGGGGCATACAATCTTGATCTTAACATCGAATCTTTGACACAAAGCAACCCATATTTTATATCAAAGAAGGGTAAAATGTAGACTTATAAAATTGACCTAGCACCTATCACACACCCTAAATTCCATTTTCGCATCATCGACATCATTAGTATCAAATATCACTGCATTTCACATCAATTACATCAAAAACCACAAATTCCTCTATTAATTGAATAATACGACATTATTTAATTAATTCACGTTTTCATCATTTTTGACTAATTAAATAAATTCCATTTATTTAATAAAGTCCTAAAAACCCTATTTCTACTATTAATTGAATAATACGATATTATTTAATTAAATTCACGTTTCATTAATTTCAACCAATCAAATAAATTACATTTATTTAATAAAGTCCAAAAACCATATTTCTATTATTAATTGAATAATACGACATTATTTAATTAAATTCGCATTCATCAATTTCGACCAATTAAATAAATTACATTTATTTAATAAAGTCCTAATTTAACTTTATTTCATCCTGATTAGTTAAATAACACCAATTATTTAATTATGTCATTAAATCACTTTATTCCCCTAAGTCGATTAAATTATTAAATCATAATAATTTAATTAACTCACTTTCCCTCCAAATTTGAATTAAATATTCAAAACATTATCAAAAAATCAAATCAAACTAATGCAAATTTGTTTGCCAAAGTCAAACTTGATTCACATGTTCAACTCCAAAATGAATTAATTAAATAAATCAACTAATTAATCATTCTCAACCACTTTTTTGATTAAGTAAATTACGATCCCCTGATTTCTCAATCTAATTCCTAACCGATCAATCTATTTCTAATTGATCAATCTAATTCCTTACTAACCAATCTATCTCTCAATCCCACAAATTATTCAATCTCTTTCTTCAATCACACAAACTATGTAATATATTTTGCACAAATTATTCATGTCTAAATCCTCTCAACAAACTTAAACCATCAATCTGGATTCAACATTGTTTAATCTTGATCCTTCATTTCATATCACAATTTTTATATAACAAACCTCTTTCCTCACAAAAAAGGATCAAAGAATCAACATCATTTGCACAAAAAAGTACTGTCGATATTCCTAATCACCATTAACACATCTTCAACATATCTTTGACCAACCAACACGCAACACATCAAAAAGCTTCTCGCATGCAACAATGGAGGCTTCACAGTGATATGAACAACTTGACATCAGGCGAATACACTTTGACATGGGATGGTAACCTTTACTTTTCTTGGGATTTCATTGTGATAATTGTAGGATTCCAATTGTGTTTTCAATAGCTTAGAAATTAATTTCATGAGTGAAGTAATAGCTCTAAGATTTGTGTGTTTCATATAGATTAGATTCTATTTCATTTGCATTTGTTTGGCCGTGTCACTACGATTTTCCCCTTCACACAAATATAACAGAAAAAAAGATAATAGAGGATCTAATGGAAGCTTTGGTTAAATTATATGAAAAACCTCAACCTCAAACAAGGTATTTCTTATGAAGTGTTTGTTTAATCTAAAAATGATTGAAGGTGGATCTATGACAGATCATTTAAATGAGTTTAATACAATTACTAGTCAGTTAACTTCTATAAAAGTGAATTTTGATGACGAGGTGAGGGCTCTCTTTGTTTTATGTTCTTTTCCAGTAAGTTGGAATATCTTGGTAATGGTAGTAAGTAACTCTTTCTTTAGTTCAAATAGATTAAAGTTTTACTATGTTTTTTGGTGTTATCCTTAGTGAGGAAATGTGATGGAAAAGCACAGGTGAGAGTTCAACATTGGGTAATGCTTTGACTGTAGAGAATAGGGGAAGAACAAATGAGAGAGGAAAAAGCCATAAAAATCATGGGAAGTCACAAGGGAAGTCGAAGAAAGGCATATCTAAATCTAGAGGAAGAATAGATTACCAACACTGTGGAAAGCCAAGACACTTGAAGAAGTATTTTTCTCTCAAAAGGGAAAACAAGAAGACATACAACATGATGATAGTAAGGAAGCTAATGTTGTAAGTAATAAATTTCAGGATTCTTTAATTCTATGTTTAGATTATGCTAATGATTCTTGGGCAATAGATTCAAGGGCTTCATTTCATGCCACACCCTATAGGAAATATTTTATAGATTATGTTCAAGATGATTTTGGATAGGTATATTTGGGTGATGATTAACCCTATCAAATTGTTAGAAAAAGGGAAGATAAAAATAAATTCATAGAATGGAAATTAATGGTTGCTATAGGAGGTAAGGCATGTTCCAAATTTGAGAAGGAATTTAATTTCTATAGGACAACTAGGTAGTGAAGGCTGCATAGTTACATTTTCAAACAAAGTCTGGAAGGTCACTAAAGGTACATTAGTAGTAGTTAAAGGTGAAAATGTAGGCACATTGTATTTATCTATTGGTAATACTTATTCTACCTTAGTTTCTGCAAAAAAAGTTGCTACTAAGACAATTATAGCACTTGCTACAATGACATAAATAGAATTGTGGCACCATAGAGCTGGGAACATGAGTGAGAAAGGGATGAAGATCCTTCACTCCAGAAAATTTCCACTAGATCTGAAGTAGATTGACTTGGAAATCTATAAAAATTGTGTTTATGGAAAAAAAAGAGTTTGATTTCTCAAACTTGGGGAAGAGAAGAAGAGTGAGAAATTAGAGCTTTTGCATTCAAATGTATGGGGAACAAGTATCTTTTATTGGTGTCTCTTGCTATTATGTTACTGTTATCACAAGGATTTGGACCTGCATGCAAGGTTGAAAAGCTTTGCAATCCCATGTAACATTGGAATAATTCCAGGTTGTGGGTACCCTATACGGAATTAGACCTCCTAATTCTAGGTTGGCTTCCTATTTGATCTTCTATTTTTCACTAATGAAACTGGTTGGGAAAAGGGAAGAAGGTGTTGATATGAATACAAATCTAAAAAAATAATTAAATCTTGGTGATGCACCTAATTGGAAACCTAAACTGCAACCTAATTCACAAATGATTACCCAACACTTCTACTTGCACAACCTGATCTAATAGCTTAATCACTTAATGATTTATACAAAGGCTTTGATTGGATACAATTTTGAGGGAAAACACTTAGTTTTCTTGACTAAGCTACATAATCAACTACATTCACAGTGTATGACCATTGAGCTTAAACTAAATTGCATACATAGGTTTTTGAAAAGTTAAGTAGCATCTATTGGGCGTTGTACCCATCACAACAAGCCATAAGGGCCAAAAAATAACTAGACTAAAAAACAAACATTAAAGGAAAAAACACAAAAACAACCCAAAGGCAGCACAATAACTGCAGAGAAACAACCGACAGATAGGCACCGGGTGCAGCTAACTGGCGTTGTCCTAGTTTTTAATCAAGAGGTCCACCCCCTCATCACCCACCCATTCTTTGTTTTCCTGTTTGTTGTTCCCCTCCAGCTCCTTCTTTATAGCATTAGACAGGGTGCTCGTGACAAAGTGACCCAACTTCATGGTGAAGCGGGTCAACCCCCGAAATCTTTTATCAAGAGTGTCCATTCTCTTCACCACATCACCTGATTCCACCCCAACATCCATAGCTCCCTGAACCTCTCCAGGCTCATCCACTAGGGGATGCGGAGAGTGAGAGGCAAACCCATCAATGGGAAGCTTGTTGTCCACTGGAGTAAATTGGGGCCTCTCCACATTTTCTTCTTCCACATCTTCAGATTCTTCTTCCTTGTAACCTTTGTTGTCCGACTCCTCCTCAGAGTCTTCAATAATTAGCCTCTTCTTGCTATTCTTGGCCAGCCTCTCGGATCTCCTCCTAGCATTTTCCCCTCCAATTATCTCCATGTTCCCCACAACCGTATCCCCTCTGGAGTCTTTCCCAACAACCTTCTTGCCCTTGCCATCCTTTGCAGTCGGAGCCAGCGTGCATTTATCCTTACCTTTTTTGGTTGAAGTGGCCTTGAAGGTCGAGTCAGCTTGATTGGCTTTTAGCTCATAGAGTCCTTCCGCCATGTTGGCATGGGCCTTGCCTAGCCCACCCTTAAGTTTTTTGGTGGAAAATTTGGCTTTAGGATTCCCCACATTGTCCAAATTTGACTTCCGAGGAGGGCTCTTGGAATTATCTGGGGAAATATACATAGTTGAAAGGGGTTCAATGTTCTCGATGCGGACAACAGTGATGGCTTTAGGCAGACAAAGAGCAAGATGAAAGTGATACAGTCTAAGGATAAGCCCCTGATGGAGCGGTAGCGGTGGGAGATAACAAGGGTTACGACAGGCTGATTCTTTGCACTTGTCAA
Source organism: Sequoiadendron giganteum (assembly GCA_007115665.2). NCBI lineage: Eukaryota > Viridiplantae > Streptophyta > Pinopsida > Cupressales > Cupressaceae > Sequoiadendron > Sequoiadendron giganteum. The sequence goes on along the minus strand of CM021109.1, from coordinate 437,328,024 downwards.
CAGAGCTTTCAAGGTCCATTAAAAGGAAAAATGGGAAACTGAGCAACATCTTATGTCTAAGGTGATTTAACAGAGGGAAATGATAAAACAAATAGGTTTTAAATCTACCTTCCAATGTAACATACTTCATCAGTGCCATGCACACCTGGTCCCAGGGCTTAGGGAGCGCGTCCCTCTCAAACCCCGCCTGGTTCCACACCAAGGCCTCCTCACCTCTAAAAAAGGATTTTAGGCTTTCATGGTCAGGTTTGTTTGTATGTTTAGGGTATTTTTCCCCAAAAAATGACAAACCCGTAGCCTGCGCTATAACTTCCTCGCTGATTTCAAATGAAATACCACCAATGGAGAACCTTCTATCCTTCCACGAACTAGCAAACTGACTTGATAAGATAGGATCATGGTCCACCAAACACTCCATGAGCAGAGCAATGCCTCCCTCCACACAAATGTGCCAGACCAAAGGGTTGTTCTGAAACTCCTCGCAGTTGCCAGGTTCAGTCCTAACCTGCTCACCACCCATACTACCAACCTGCACAGAAAACTCACAAAATTGCATACATATGTTAATGAAAGGAGATTTGTTTTTTTAAAGATTTCTAAACTGAAACTTAATAATCATCGATCAAATCCCACACAATAATGATGCATGAAGTCTTGAAGGAAAAATTTGAAAATACTAGAAACTAAAAGGAATTCTTCTTCAAATTACACACTTAATTCACTTGTAAAAACTATTGCATAATCTATTAAACTATGAAAAATGAGTTACATGAAATCTCTTTGCTAAAGGAAAAGGCATAAAACAAGAACTAAAGGAAAAATAATAACTTTTTCCAATATATACAATATAGGCATGCATAAAGTATCTAAGAGGTGGAACTGAAAGCTAACAGGAAGTGGAAATATCATGAAATGTCCTCTCACGAGCAAAAAGAAAAATCCTCGAGAAGAGAGCCCACCACTGAAGCAAACTGCATTGGGTATGCTGCAAACTCCAACTCATGTCATGCATGATCAAAGGGCGCTCAAAAATCTCTCCAATTTGACTAAAAGTCAAAGATAACTGGATTAAAGCTCTCCAAGGTGCATGAAAAATAATTTTCAATTCAACTGATTGCGTAATCATTTAACTGAAAATGGATGTGCAACTCGCACTCCGCCAAATGAGAAAACAAATTGAAACTGCAACTGCAACTCAAATCCTTCCTGAAGAGAATTCAAACTTAACACAGTGATCTCACATGCATGTATACTTGTGTCTTTATCCTCCAGTTGACCTTCGCATGGATTTGGAAAAGGTAATGTTTTGATTAAATATTAAAAACAATCTTGACAATTACTTTAGTATTTAATGTGTAATGATATTATCCTTTTCTTGCATGTTAAAAATTAAAGTAATACAAATATTACTTTAATATTTAATTACAAATGATGGTGTTAATAGCCTATGTTTAGGGTATGTGTAGGATCATCATGGAAAAAATAGGCCCTGAAGTGGCAATGAAAATTCAGAGAAATCAGAGTTAGGCAACTTGACATAAAAATTTGAATAAGTTATCTATATTATTTCAAAATATGTAAGAATAGTATATGTAGAAAATTGAATGTAGTTTCTAAACTACTAGATATATATATATTTTTAAAAATCTATTTGGTGAAAATTTGAAATTTCAATGCAGTAGTACTTAAATTTCAGGGAAAAAATAAGAAGTAGGTGTCTGTCTGACCACCCTAACCACAATAAAATGATAATATTTTTTAATAAGATTTTAGATATAAGTAGAGGACTCATGTTCCGATGTGATGCATATTTTTTTGTATTTTGTTTCCAAGTAAATAATTAATTAGGATTTTTTTATTACAAATTTTAAAAAATATAAAAAATTGTATGTTTGACCACCTTAACTTGGTCAAAACTTTATGAAATTCATTTTTTGTAATCCTATAGTATGCGAAGCATAGAATGTGACACATGTTTAGGATTCAAAAAATGTGATACAGTTTGAAAGATATAGATATTTTTCAATCAACCTATCAATCAAGACTTTAGTTGTAATTCAAATAGAAAATGAATAATAATTATTTATTAAATTCAAAGTAAAGAATAATTTATATTGGTAGAAAGCTGAGAATCTCCTTTAAAAACCTTTTTCGTTTCATCAATTTAGTGGAAAAAAAAAGTTGCCAGCCACATGGGTGAAGTCAAGAAAAGCAAGGTAAGTTGTTAAACACATTTTTGGTGTTGACTTCTTAGGATTGGCATGTCCTAGCCAAATTCCAAAGCAAACCCAAGGCTAATCCCTAGGTAGTAGGTTTTGTGTGAGACATATTGGATATTCGATTCAAATCGGATATCCAATTTTTTTATATATAATTAAAAAAAATCTAATATAGTTTTTAATATATGATTTAAAAAATTGCAATTTTCAAATCAGATATCCGATTTATTTTTTATATAATTTAAAAAAATCTAATATAGTTTTTAATATATGATTTAAAAAATTGCAATAAATAATTTATAGTTTATTTTAATATATCTAGTTGAGAATATACAATATAGTCTATAATTCAATATATAATCTATAATTTATGATAATCTCTTACAGAATTATGTATAATATATAATACATTATACTATTATGTATAATATTTAAATATTATTTATATATTCTAGTTAATGTATAAATATTTATATATATATTAAGTTAATATATAAAATATTATATAACTAATTAATATTACTAATA
>CM021109.1:437260781-437325257 GCA_007115665.2 Sequoiadendron giganteum | reverse complement strand
CTCTCTCTCTCCTTTCTCTCTCTCTCTCTCTCTCTCTCTCTCTCTCTCTCTCTCTCTCTCTCTCTCTCTCTCTCTCTCTCTCTCTCTCTCTCTCTCTCTCTCTCTCTCTCTCTCTCTCTCTCTCTCTCTCTCTCTATCTCCTATCCACCCTACACCTCCTAATTACTCTTGGGTCTATGTGTGCCAAAAATCGGATATCTGGTTTGTGGCACCAAAATTTTACTGCCACAATACATTTTTAAATATTTTCAAATATTGCCCGACCCCAAATCAGATATCCGATTCAAAATGGATATCCGATTTGTAAAACTTAGGCTTGGGCATTGCTATGGAGCAATGTACTAACACCCAACCCAAAAGAAAGTCAACTTGGGATTTTCGTGTTTTTGGCGAGTGAAAAATGATAATTTTTCCTATTGCCACTTTTTGGCCCATCATGATCATGCACATGCCCTTTCTACAATAAAAATCATATAATCATTCAACCCCCCCAAACCTAATAACTAGGTCGATTGAATCAAATTCATTGACCACAAATATTATAATGAAATGATTAATAGACAAAAATCCCTAAAATGATTAGGGCATTGGCCAAAATGATCAAACCCTAATATTTTTGTTCACTTTCCATTGTGACCTAAACTAGCTTTCTGGAAACTTTAAAATCTATTGCATTTCCATGGTGAAAATACTAGGGTTTTGACTGTTGTGACTGTGAGTCTCAAGATGAAACTTAGCATTGAAGGAGCCGTTGAAGGTGGGTTTGCATTATTTTCTTTAAAAGAAGCTTGTATCTATCAACAAAGAGAAAGAAAGTGAGGTTTCTATTCATCATTTACTACTGTTGTTTACTTTTTTTTAGTGCCCTTCTTAATTTTCATTGTTTGAATTGAAAGTTATGTGATATATACTTGAAACCTCTAAAAGAATGTTTCCTCCTCTAGAATTTGTGACTTTTACTTTCTGTAGAGCAATGGGTTCAAAAAATATCATATGTTTGCAAAAAATGATTCAGTTTTTCAATGTTTCTGAAACCCCAAGACACTTTGATTTTCTAGGTATTTGGCTTTTCAAAGCTTCTACTTGCAATGGGATGCGGCTTTGTATTTCCTCCTTTTTTATGGAAAGAATAAATCATAACCCCTCTTTGCTTCTTGAAATAAGATAAATGAAACCCCTTCACTTTAATGTGCTTCTTCTACAGGCTACAAGTTTCAATTTTTATATTCTCGGTTTTCCTATTTCCATGGTGGCGAACAGAAAACCTTCTAGGTATTCAGTGAAGAAAAAAATCTTTTGTTTACCTTTAGAAATTATAAAATAAATATTATGAACATTATCCTCTACATTTTATTTCTTCACCTTCTATCTATGAGGGATTTCTTACCTCTCATGGTCGTGGGTTTCAATTTAGCATTCTTGGTTTTTCTATTTTCGGACCAACTTGAATATTTCCTCATTTCCCTGAAGGCTGCCTCCATGCACAAGTCGTGAGTTTCAAAACACCAGGGTATACTTGAGGTTTTATGTAGATGATTCAAAAAATTGCAAAATTTCAAGATATTCTCCATTTGATTGTTCAGAAACTATGGGCTATAAACCCTTAGTCATGGCTATAATGTTCACACCATTATTCTTGGGCTGGTATTGCTCTCTGTACTGCTCCAATGGTGGCCACACCATGTTGTTTCATTAAACTATCACCATATTGGTGGTATTTATTTACTATCATTTGAGACTGTACATTCCCTCCGTTGCTTCCTACATTCTTGTAAAAACATGACACTTTATGTTGTTGTAGCTTAACCTTTGTAATATCTCACTGAAATTTGAAGAAAACCCATTGTCACCAAGTCTTCAAAGAAAGAAATACCTATCCATTTTTTTGATCAATCTCTACCCTTTGAGCTTCACCTTACTACTACTCTATGACTACAGGCTTGATTTTTTATTCCTTCTATAGTATGCACCACTATTGGTTGTCCTATATTTTTCATTGTATAGTGATTTTTGCATGGTAATCTTACTGCTCAGATGGATGCCCTTTTAGCTAGGTATGAAACTCTATCTCAACTGCCATTGAAGGTGACCTTATAACTATATTGTAGCTTTGGCATATGATTATTGAATTTTCCACAATCAAGGACTATCATCAAGGCGCTTTTCTTCATCTATGATATTTATTCTCATGACAGTGGTTTTTGTCATTTATGGTTGTCCAAGCATTAAACACATTATTGTAGAATCCTCCATATATATTGACATAGCATCTAAAAATTCCCTTGTAAAAGCCTCTCATAGGGTGGCCTTGTTATCATCTTCCATGGAAATGATGGCAATGAATAACTACTCTTTTATGCATGTGGAACAATCCCCTAACACCTTCAAGGTGACTGTGATCAACCATTTGAATGAATCTTATCTTTCACCATAGGTTGCTTCTCTTGTAATCCTGGATATCAAAGCATGACTTCCACCATGAGAGAAAACCTAACACTATACTTTCTCTTTGCCTTTCATTATTGATTGCACAATTGGTAACTATAGGTGTTAATTAAGACGTTTATATTATTGATGCTCACTGTCATAAATATGAGACTGTTAATCTATTTAATGTCTTGCAAGAATGCTACCATCTTCTATAGTAAATCTGCCCTTGACCTCTTGATGATTCCTCTCCATGCCTTTGTGTTTATTGTTCTTTTCTCTTTCAAATCTTGAAAATAAATATAGTTGTTGGCTATCCCATATGTGTAAGCATAGTTTATCTTTATTGCACCTTCAAAATACACATTATGAATCATCTAGACAATAGTAATCATTGGTATACGACAACATCACTAGACTAAAATCATAGATTTTATTTGAATAGATTTTCCTGACCTTGTAAATTGAAATGTATCATTGCATTAATATTATTAAATGTGACTATCCTTAATGAACGACCTTCAACATGTTATTTATTTTCTAATATGGAATTATGTAAATCACTTGAAGCATATTCAATGAAATAATTTTAGTTTTTCTTATAATCACATAGACTATTTTCTTAATGTATGATGTCGAAAGTCATATGATGTAGACCTATTTCTCTTCAAGATTCAAGACCTTACATGTATTTCAAAAGTTGTTTATGAGATAGTCTAAAATAAGATTGATACCCTTCTCTTCGTTTAATATAAAGGGGCTCAATACCTCACCAAAATGCAAAAGAATGTATGGTAGAGCTGAAACAAGATAATAATATTGATGATCCATCAACATGTTTTGATCATTATTTTAGTATGATGAGAAATAAGATGCTTGCTCAAAATATTTTCACCATGTTGAAATAAGGCTGCTAATGTGAATCTCTTCTTAGTTTCAGAAAATTTCTTAATGACTTCTTTGAATATCTCTTGACTCTCATATAACGAGAGAGTGCCCTTTTTGATATGCTAGGCTCAACCCTCGTGGAAGCCCATTTCGCTTCACATATCTGATGAAAATTAGTCACAAACATAATGAACCTGTTCTTGCACACTGAACAAACATGTTAGCAAAATAATTGAAGTTGAAAGCTTCCTTTGAAATTTGTGCTCTTTGAGTACTTGTCTCTTTGATGACTTAATCATCTGATGAATACCTAATTGAATGTATATTATATCTCTTTTGGTAACATAGGCATGAAGTAGGATGTGATTTTTCATTGCTCTAAGACTACCTTTATACAATCTTGCAGATGCATTCAGAGCTCAGAGCTGCTGCAACTTGGAGACACGAAAACTAAAGACATTAAATGTGACAACGATTCATCATTCCAAGCAATGAAAAATCACCCTCTCTCTTATACCTATATTATCTTCAGTTGTGTTATGCAAATTTATTTTTTGTATTCATTATTTGATTATAAAAATCAAATTAAGTTACTCCCACAGCTTGTGTGGGACCTTGGTTTTTACAATATGAATAAAGCAACAAACATTACACAATTTTATGATTTTTTTTTGTTATAATTACTTGCATAATAATACTGAAAATTCAAGAGTAATCATATTTGTTTCAGTAATAAAAACTTAGTAGAAAATTTTGTAACAACTTGTGTACCTTTAATGATGAATGCAATTCAGCTCTACCCATTTTGAGTTGTAGCTAAGACTAGGTAACATTTACTTTTATTGATGAGACAACTAGGAAAACATAGGTGTATTTCCTAAAACAAAAATCTGAAGTGTTTTAAACTTTTAAAAAGTGGAAAGCTTTTGTTGAGAATGAGACTGGAAAAAAGTTGAAGTGTCTCAGATTTGATAATGGAGGTGAGAATTGCAGCAAAGAATTTGAAAATTATTGTTCATACAATGGAATCCATAGGCATAAAATTTTTCCTCGAACCCCACAAGAAAATACTGTGTCTGAGAGGATGAATAGGACCATTATGGAGCGTACAAGGTGTATGAGATTGCATGTTGGACTACCCTTATACTTTTGGGTATATGTTGTACATATTGTTGTTTATTTAATAAATATGGGACCTTCAAATACTTTGAATGGTGGTATTCCAGAGGAGGTGTGGACGGGTGAAAAGGTAAACTATTCATTTATGAAAACCTTTGGTTGTGAAGCTTTTGTCCAAGTTGATATTGAAAATAAAACCAAGATTGAGGCTAAGTCTAAAAAATGTGCCTTCATTGGATATGGAGTAGATGAATTTGGTTATCAATTATGGGATTATGAAAATCATAAAATCATTAGGAGTAGAGATGTTATATTCAATGAGAAGGTCATGTATAAGGATCAGTTGCAAGAAAAGAAGCATGAATAGGCCAAAAAGGAATATATGGTGTTGGATGAGATTCCAAAAAATAAAATGCTAGTGGTACCTGATGCTCAACAACAAGTTATCCCATAGACTCCTGTAAGTGTTAGACATTCCACAAGGATAATTAAACCTCTAGAAATATTTTCTCCATCGTTATATTCTATATTATTAACCGATTTTGGTGAACCTGAAGGTTATGAAGAAGCAATGCAGGTAGATACCAAAAATCAATGGGAGCTAGGCATGGAAGAGGAAATGGATTCATTACGGCAGAATCAGACTTGGGACTTAGTCCAATATCCTACAAGTAAAAGAGAATTTCCAAATAAATGGATTTATACATTGAAGGAAGAAGATGTAGGCAAGAAAAGATATAAGGTCAAACTCATGGTAAAAGATATAAATGGAATTTTTTCTTCTTTTCTGATGCTCACAAAGGGAGATTGGAACAAGGTAGCGACCAGGGCTCATTTGTAGCTTCTTTATTTTCTTTTTGTTTTGGGCACCTGTATTGCCTTGTATATTGGCTACTCTCACACACTCATTATATTTTTATATATGTTACACCCATTTGATAGTTTATGTAGGGACAAGTGTTAGCTAATGCATTCCATCTGAACACATCTGAGGAATGAATTTAACCCTTTCACAACCTCTCTTCCATTCATGCAAAGTTTCTTAGAGAACCCATTTCATGGTCAAATATTTGTATAACATTAAAATAAGGTTATTCATTATAGGGCCAATTCTAAGTATTCTGGCATAGATTTAGGCAAGTGAACTTAAACTGTTTGCAAGAAATTTCCTATTTATTTTAAGCAAAAACAAGTAATAAAACATCCACTCTTAAATTTACAAAGATTAGCTTCAAACCATAAATCTGATATTAAATTTTCTTACTTGTTTCCAACAAGAGAACAATGATACCCACATTGATTCACATAATTTTTTTCAAATACATGATTATTGCTAAACCTAAACTAGAATTCATGTTTCTTGAGCTTGAAACCCATAGGTTTATTTTACAACATTGTGGTATTTCCATACATTAACACAATCTTGAAGATCTCATAATTGTGAGGGCATACCAGAGGATAATCTTACTGAATCAAAAATTCCTTGAATCCAAAACCAAAGGGAAAACACTTTTTTTACAATAGTAGCCCCAAACATATAATACCCCAAGAAGGATGGGCCACAAATTTCATGATTTTAGCTTACCAACTTATAATTAGCTTAGCTTCCCTCACATTGTGTAGACCTATAATTTGAACCAATGGAAAAATGCCAACCACCCAATTATTATGGATCATCACCCAATCATTATAATCATTATGGGTCATCAAGTTACATGAGCTCTCACCATACCATACCCCCTAGTCCAAAGAATCCATAGAGAACCCTTACTCAAAATTTACACAACATTGAACAACCACACTCACAACTTCTCACACTCACACACTCAAATTCAAATTGTATATCTAGAAAATACATAAGCAGAAAGTAGCAACACAACACAAAAATACACAAGAACACATCAACATTCTTGTGACTAAAACACTTAATTAATTTTACCACACTTTCACACCCTCTTACCAATTCAGTTCAATTAATAGTACAAGACAAGGGCTGCACACATATACACAGTGGCCTACCTCTAAAAAGGACAACTTCCATGAATGGTTTAGCAACTCCCTCTTTCATTCCTCCTTTCCTTCCTCCAAACTTTAGCCAACAAAATAAGAAAAAAAATAAAAACCCAATTCCTGAAACCTAAAAGTACTCAAATCCGGCCATCTCAATGTTAGAAACCAAGGAGGTTAATTTAATAAAAAATAATTATTTGAATCAAACAATCTCAAAATCCTAACTATTTATTCATAGATCATCTAAACATTCAAAATTATGCCCACTTTATTTACCCATTTACCTTTCAAAATTCACACAACTATTAGTAACAATTAGGTACTTGACGTTATTAATTTACATGCAAGTTCGTGGAGTGAGAGAAGAAAAATTTACATTCTATCTCCCTTTACCATAAGTTGACATACCAAAATAACAACTTAAATCAACTATTCAAGCTGATGATGAATTCATTAATCAAATGACGAGTTGAAAATAATTCATTGTGTTCGGACCTTACAAGAGATATGCACATGACCAATAGTTGGTAGCTTGATGTATGCAATGGTATGCACATGACGAAATATGTCTCATGTAGTGGGAGTTGTGAGCAAGTATATGAGCAATGACCTTGAAAAACCCTAATTCTAGAAAGTTCCAATTTTTTTATTATAAGCGGTTGTGATGTATGTTGTGATATGGTGTTCGCGATATTGTAATTTTTTTGCAGTGGATAATAAAATCATTGGATGGTTGAGTTTTTGTGGATGTAACCCATATTGGGTGAACCACATTAAATTTTGTGTTGATCTCTTTTGTGTTATTCTTCATTGTTATTTCTAGGTTATTTAATCTACATATAATTATTAATGTTTATTGCTCGAATCTTCCTAAATCCTAACATGATACACATGGGCATGCAATTTTTTTGTTGTGATTTTAATTGAGATAGTTAAAATAACCACTTGTATTCCTTCAAGAAACTGCATTAAAACTTCAATTAGATTTCTGTAAGGTTTATAATATGACTTTGCTAGCTAAAATAGTTTTGTAAATACTAAAATATATTCTTCTAAAATAGTCAACATTAATTTTTCATCATTAATCATTCATTAGTCATATACTATTTAATATTTATCACATCATTATTAATTTATTTTTGTAAGAAAAAGGTCGTGAGAGGCCTAGACATTATATTAATACATTGATAAAAGTATTTACATCTAAAATAGCCATGAGAAGAAAAATGGTTGATTAAAATAAAAATAAATGTATAGAGATACAATGTGGAGATTGGTAACCTTTAGAGTCTCTAAAGAAAAAATTTATAACCCAGTACACATGACAAAAGACCAAAATAAAGATAAACATTATATATTAAAATTTATTTTTATATATCCTACACTTTGGCATTCACAAGATTAACAACACTAGAATGCAGGGGCACATGAGGCACATGGGCATTCAAAAAACTAATAGATTGTTGAACATCATAAATTCTTCTAGAAATTTGAGACCCCAACTCCTTTCAATGTATATTAATGACATTTTTTAGATGTTTAACAAACTACATCTAGAAACTAAGCTTGATTACATTGCAGGAGTAGATCGTTGCTTGATTCTTTCTTATATCTTTGTGATGGAAGAGACCACCAACCAATGATGTACCCATGAAGATTTTGTAACCCTCAATGGCCTCATTTACCTTCTAGCTAGGAGTGAGAGCCTCATGAATATAAATAATGGTGAACTACAACAAGCGGCCATATAATTGAGTCACTTGAGGCTACCTGAGAGGCATACAAATCCTCAATACAGATTTTGAATCAATGATGCATCATATTGCCTCTTCCACCAAGTTGCATTCAATCTTAAAAATCTTAGTCAAGATTTCTATAGTAAACGCATGATATTCAAGGAATTCCCATTTCCAAGTGGGGATGAGAAGTGGTAAATTATGCAAATAATGCAAAGGAGGATCATGCAAATGTGAATTTAAAGACCACACATTTTGGAAAGAGAACACAACATCATACAACCAATTGGAGATGGTAAATCCATTGCATTGGATGCAAAATACTCACAAATGAGTATTATTTTCCAAGCCACATTTAATGGTAGGGATGCAATATCAACTAAAGCACCGAATACAATCTTAATTATTAACGCAAGAAATGTCATCTCAAAGAATGGGCATAAAAAATATATATATTACTAATAATTTTACCCCTCATTTTGGGTCCATACTCATTTTTAACAGTGATAGAAATAAAATGGTTATAGCTAATTTGTGTTGAATGAAAAATTTCAATTTCATTCTCTACACCACACATGATATTTACTAAATAATCTGATAATATATTAGCATCCCTATAATAGTGAATAAATTTATACTCTTGTATGTTATCCAATTAGGACCAAGCCTCTTAAAGGATGCAATAAAATTTCTAGTTGCATGATTTCTTTTTTGCAAGAATTAATGGTTTTCATTGACTCTCCTTTAATAAAAATCTTTGTGATGTTTAAACTTTCAGAAAGTTTTAAACTAGCTAATAAAGCTTATGATTGGACAAAATTATTTGTTCCATCTGAAATTTTTGGAGCCATGGCTTTAATGATAAAACTATTTGACTCTAGAAACATACATATAGCCCTATACCAACTAGAATTGCCTCTACTTGTACCAAGGTAGCGACAAACATCTAACATCATTTTTGTCTAACTTCAATTGTTCGCAACTAGTAAATCCTCCTTGATTGGGTACATATAAAAATTTCCATTTAGAAATAAAATCAGAATCCCATGAGGAAAAAATGGAATTTGAACATATGTGTGTCATCACCATTTTAGATATTAATTTCTCAAATTTTCCAATCACTCCTAAAATGAATGAATTTATTTTATAAAAATTCTCTTGTTTCTTACTCACCAAATGTTCCAAATAAGGAATGAGGGGGAATCCAACTAAATTCATGAGAAGATAACCACCTTATAGATAATACATCAACTAAAAAAGACATCAAATAAACTATGAGGAATAGGGATTTCTAATTTAGCATGTTGTGTAGCCATTTCTGACAATTTAGGAGTAGGTGATCAATATTTTCTTTGACTTCTCCACATAATACATAGTTAAAGAAACCTATAATCCACATTCTCACAAGCTTGTCACTTGATAGAACTATTTTATTTAATGCAAGCCATGAAAAGAACCAGCCTTTGGTAGGATGATATCATTCCAATAAAATTTGTATAAGTTAACATTGTAAATATTGTTTTTGACATAATTTATTGATATGTACCCCCGCTTAACATTATAATGACCAAATTTTGAGCGTGACCAAATAGGTTGATCCTTTAAATTTGAAAGGATAGATTTAAAAACATTGTTCTAGGTAAAAAGGGAAATCATCAAAATCTTTTCATTTATGTTTGAACTATAATAGTCATTTGTTATATAGAAGTAATCCTTTACAATTTGTTCCCATGCTTGTTTTAAAAATATTTTTCCTTGCAAAAGGAAAAATGGGTGGGTGACCATCCCAAGTGTCTTCACAAAATAGATTATTTTCTCCATTATGAATGACCCAAGAAAGATGAGCTTGAATGACCTATATATATGTAATAGTTAAGTCCCAGATTTTTTAACCTACTTGTGGGTTTTCCAATGTGAAAATTCTTTTAGGCTCCTACGAATCCAAATACTTTTTTTCATTAATTTTCACCATTTAGAATTTAGTCTAGAGTACTCATTCCAAGCCAACTTTGCACCTAAGGTGAGATTTCTAGGGCCTTAGAATTTTGTAAACAAGCACCACCATTTGTTTTATCTTTGGATAAAATATCCCAAGATACCAATTCAATAACTTATTCTTTTTTCCAAGTTTCCATTCCAAAGGAAGGTTCTAATTTTTATTTCTATATCACTCAATAATCCTTTGGGAATGTTAAGAACTTGCATTATGTAGCTGGGAATTGCTAAGATAATTGCTTTGATCATGGGAATTTTGTCAAACAAGAGTTAGTCATATATTTTCCAAAAATAAATCCTATTATGAATAGAAGAATACATTTTGGACTTGAAGAAATTTTTTTTTGGCTCCAAAAAAGAAGTGAATCCCCAAATAGTGGCATCGAATGGAGCCTTCCTTAAAACTAAAAATATTAATAATACACATCTTAACAAGAAGTAAAGTTTGTGTATGATTTATTTTCACTTTAAGGGGCTTACCCTTCTTCCAAAGGCAACACAATATTCATTTAACACCTTATTTATTGCTTTTTCTTATGTTATTGATGGTTTTCCAAACAATAATGTGTCATCAAAAAATAAAGAATATGTTGTTGGGAAACAATATCTGAAAATAACAATACCTTTTCATTTATGTGAGGATCTAAACTTTGAAATTATCCTTCTAAGATCTTTAGGCATCAAAATAAGGAGAAAATGGGATAAGGGATCCCCCTACCTCACACCTTTAGAAGCACTGAAAAAACTTGTGGGGTTGCCATTCACCAAAACAAAGAAATTAGCCCCTAAAAGGCAAGGTATAATCCATTTGCACCATTTTTAATGAAACCAAATTTCTTAAGGACATTAATAAGAAAATCTTAGCACACTTTATCATATATTTTGATGATCATTGCTAGAATCTTGTGAAGATAGATAAAATGCACAATTTCATGCATAATTAGGCCCCCCTCAACAATTCATCTACCTAGAAAAACCCTACTCATATTTTTTGGAATAATGGTAGCAAGCCTCAATATAATTGCTTTGGAAAAATCTCATAAATCATATTGCACGAATAAATAGGTCTAAATTTTGTAAAATTTGAGGGAGGATTTTTTTTGGGAATAAATTAAATATATGTAGTATTCACTTATTTCCAAATTGTTCATTTCCTCGATTTTTCTAATGGGAACCATATATCCTTGCCCACATAATCCCAATTTTTTTGGGAAAAGGGAGAAAAGAAACCATTTGGCTCATGTGCCTTTTCTAGAACAAAGAGAAAATACTTTTGACTTCATCCAAAGTGAAAGGATTCAAAATATTTTTATTATCCTCAAGCAAAACCAAAAATGGTATATTCTAAAGTAGATGTGAAGCCAAGAAATCCTTTGTATTTCTTATGTTTGCATGTTGGCTTGTGAGCTATTTAGAGAAAAAACTTGCAGCTTATTCATGAGTTTCTTTTTCATGAGAGGTTATGCTCACCGAAGATGATTTACTAAATTTACCTTTCATTTAATAATTACCATTATCTAATTTAATTAAATAATATTTAACTATTTAATTAAATGCGAGATAATTATCCACTTTCAAATAATTTATATTTTCAGTCAATAGTTAATTCCTCTTTTCTCTTTAATCAACTACATCATTACTAATCAATTAAGTTAGTCTTTTTAAAAAAATTCAATATGTATTCCTTAGTTATCTCTTCTTCATTCTTCAATCAACTTAGTCTCTAATTGGAAACTTGATGTGCACATTTATCCAATTATTGAATTAAAAATTTGTTATTATCTCCTTGTCACTTTGAAATGAGAATCTTCCCTTTCTCAGTTGAGTTGATTCCACTACTTATTCAATTACCTAAAGTATTCATTCTTATTTTCATCTCCTACTTGACTTTTCCTTGGAAAATCTATAAATAAGATAATTCCTTCATCAATTTGATATCTCACATATTATGCAAGTCAACTATGTGAACATTTGAAATCAATCAATCATTATTCAAGTCCATTTTTATGTTGTTGAGTCACATCCACATTTGAAATAGATGAATCTACATCATGTTTTTGAGGTTTGCAATGGGATCAATAAAATGGGATTTAGATTTGATTTTTTTTTTTTTCTTTTCGAGTCTTTATATTTCTTATCTTTTTTAATTTCAATGCATAAATTTTAGTGAACTCAACATGAACATGATAACCTTTAACATAAGTTGTTCATGAGTTTTTTTTGTTTGTTTTTTTTCTTACAAATTGTATGTCTTTTCAAGAGGTTTAAAAAATAAGTTTTTATAGAAGCCTCCTAAGATTAAAAAAACATATCATAGTTGTGTTCAGAATGGTGGAGAAGTTATTTTTCATATATAATCTAGGCCAAATTTTGGTGTAACATAAAATTTTAGGCTTTAAAAGCTCACTTTTAGGTACTTTCTTTTATAATCCATACATTTATATGAATTTCTAATTTTTGGAATGTAAATCCATTGTTGCACACCTAAAATTCTATGAATAATTAATTTTATACTTAACAAAATTATCTAGAGAGGTTTAATCACTTGGCTAAGTTGTTTTCTTCCCCTTTGTAATTTTTAAAAATACCAATCTATAGTAAAATCTTAATAAATTTTGCAACATGAATTAGATTTTTAATTTTGTTCTGAGCATTGGGAAGTTGTGTAAGGTCTCATCCCTTGTGGCCTTATTGATATTGTGGGTTACTTATGGTTCATGTTACTTGATGTTGGATAATATGCATTGGTGATTATTATACCTATACATCAAGTTGCTTATTTTGCTAACTAAACTAGTGGTTTTTTTGTGACTTTGAGTGATAGCTAGGTGAGTCCTATTTCTTATTTGCACAAGTATGCAATGATAAAGATGTTTCATTGTTGATAATATAATTATTACTTAGAACTTAATTTCAATTGCATGCATAGCATAACATTGCAATTTTATTAAATAAAGAATTTAGTCAAATACATAGTTATGACCGTATAAGGCAATTTATGTGCTTCATAACTGGTCAATATTCCTCTTTAATTTGAGACATGATTTTCCTTGCTAACCATTTGAAACCTACATCTGTTTCATTACTAATGAATTTGCAGTTTGGAGAAGACGTTCATCATTGAGGACATTGATTAAATTGTAGGGTTGTTTGTGGTATTGTATTCATGGCGTATGATCTGTGAGGTTAAATTCAACAAACTAAAGTAGGCTATGCCATTTTGTAGCTTGATTTATTGCTATAATAGTCCTTGGAAGGTTCCAATTCATATTGCAGAGCTTTATCAACAAAAGGTCCCAATTGTGCATATTGTATGGTGAATTTTTTTCAAGATCAATTTGGCATACACTCTTCTGTATTTTTATTCTATTATTCAATTGTAATGGTAAGGTCTTTGTATATGGGGGTTGAGAAATTCAATTACGAGGGAAGAAAAATGGTGCAATGATGGTTTTGTGTGAGGGTTTCAAGACGATGGGGAGATGAAGCGCTTGGAGATCCACCACCACTAGGTGTCAATGTGACATACTATCATGTTCCACAGTGGGTCTTTCACGACGGCAGGTGGGTGGATATATTTCCCAAAGATTAGAGAGTGGATTCATAGGTGGAAGTTGAAGTTGAAAACCACAAGCTGGGAAAAATGACCCTTCATTCAAAGTACTATAGAGGTTTTTCAAAGACTAAGAAGGGATTCCCCGAGGTCCAAGGGCCGACCAAGAGGTAAAGGGCCTAATTCACAAGTAAATGATCTTCCTTGAGAGTGACCCCCCTGACCTACCGAACAAAACACAAGGAATTGGGCATTAGGTTTAAAGGGGCCAAAGATAGAAGGCGTAGATTGTAAATCAAACCTATAGTATGAGGGGATCTAGGAAGAAAATTCAAAACCAAAAAATTCTTCATAACAACAAGTAGTAAACAATGATTTGGTGAATCCTATTGGGGTTCTAGAAGCCATAGATCCGAAGGAAAACAAAGTAGAGTATCCTAAAGATAAGATTTAGGTACCAATCCCTTATGTGCATCAGGGATAACTTTAAGAAACCCTCCCTCGGAAAAGGTGTAAAATCCTAGTGAATCTTTCCTTTTATTTGAAAAAAATATTAATTTTACTCGCGAATCTTATGCATATTATTAAAAAAATTGTAAAATCCTAGCGAATCTTAATGAATAATTGGTAAAAATAGTAATCACAGTGATGAATCCTAGTGAATAATCGCTAAAAAGATTAATTACAATGGAAAATCTCTCCTTTAAAAATTTGCATACTTGGTCAACGCAGTTGTCCCATATATATATATATATATATTTTTTTTAATATTGAAGTAGGGGCCCAAGGGCAGTAGCCACTGGCAGGGTCAAGGGGTAGCACACACGGATGAAGTGTTTTTAAAAAATCTCACTTGAAAAGTAAGACTAAATGAAAATTGAAAATTTAACAATCGATTAGCTTTTAAATTGAATGGCTGCAAGTTCATTCCATGAGCGAATATCGACATGAGTGAACATCAACGGTGGGACACTTAGGGATGTCCCTCTGATACAATGATGATGACATATGTCATGAACTATTGGCAATAGTGAATGGTGGAGATCAAACAAATCTTTGATTGTGTTGGTGTTTTATTTTTCCAACTAGGTTTTGAAACTCTCTAAGAGGTAGCCAACCTCCATATTCAAGAACCACAAAGGCTAGTGGCCAATTGAAAAGATTTAGTCAAAGACTGACATCTCCTACACTTTTGGCTTTGCAGGACCAAGGTGGGTAAACCTATACAATGCCCAAAACTTAAATGCAACTATATACTAACATTGCTTTTTATAGCAGATAATTCCCAATTCAATTAAACCACAGAGAGCACTGATAACTTCAAATCTGGCTAAACTCTTAGTAGATCAATACTCACTCAAAAATTGAGAGGCATAACACAACATTAAAACTCAACCAAACTACAAGTATTTAAAATGATTTTTCATTTATTAAATGTTTTTGATATGCATAAAACTAAATAATAGACCAGTGCCAATTCTGGACCATGGAGTCAAACACAAAATAAATTCATCAGCAAACAAACTTCAACCAGTGGATTTAAATTGATAATGCTTTGCATCAACTATTAGTTTCTTTCACCAACAATCCCTCTATTATTATCAATCAAATTCTCCTTATCAAATCCCATCTGCACACCTGAAATCACAATCACCTACTCAAAGAATTTTAACCATTTCTTTGAAACAAAACAATGAATAGACAAAACAATCTCATGAAATTTGAGATGATAAACTCAAAGATACTTTGTATTATTGAATTCATATGACTAAATGTATACAAATATGGAGAAAATTTGAAGATATTCATGAATGTGCAAACACCTTCATGATTTTATTTGCATAAACTGGTTGTATTTGCTCATGAAATCAGAAAATTATAGCTTATACACTCAAGAAATAACTCAAAATTTACAATTCTCTATATACCCAACCCCATACAAAGTTTTAGAATCCAATCTAAGAACCCTTTACAATGAGAGAAAAAGAGAAGAAATAAAAAACAAAGGCAGCCCTAAAACTGATCCGTTGATGACATCTGGCAACCTCTTCCCCGTTAATCTACAAAATGGAAAGCATCTCTCTTCTCTCATCCAACAAAATTATTCTACCTTCAAAACTGTCATTGTCTCAAGTTGTTGAGCAACTGAAAACCTACCCATGTGGAGAAATATCCATCATTCACTGAGGTGCTTGAAAATATATTTGTTCTCCCATGAAAGCTTCATGTTGTCTTTGTTTCAACTGCACTTTTATATTAAAGTTTCATAAATTTAATATTTCCGCTCTTTTATTTGTTGCATTTTAATTCTCAACACACAATACTTGTTCATAAAATGAATAAATTCACTTTATAACATATCCCATGCTTTCATTAGTTTGCGTAGAAATATTCCACTCAGTGAATAATTATTCACTTTTAACAAACATACTTTCTATACATTTTCACGTGCATTTTACACAACAAAGGCATTTAAATATTTCACATTGAGCTTTCACTTTTACCACCATTTCACATTTTAAAATTTTACCTTAGCACCCATTTTTATCAAATATTTTCACCTGGGACTTTTGAAAATATTCGCCCGTGCTTTTATGGCCCAACAAAATAAATATTTCCCAAATATTTCCTGTGCACTTTACTTCACGTGCCATTTAAATATTTTCTCCACTTTAAAATACTTTCTTTTCACATGAAGGCTTTTTAATATATTCTGACATAAAATATTACCGTGCCCTCCACTTTCACCATTTAACTTTATACTTAAATGATTTTATCTTTTAAACTGTTTCCCATGCATTTACATTGCTCCGGGCCCACACTTTCTCGTGCACCTCGTAAGAATTTGGAAAGCATGATTTTAATGTTGCGAGGCTGGCGAGGTGTGGCTTAAATTAATTCACATCCTTTTCTTTTAAAAATAAAGAAACATTACCTATGCATTTGAAATTTTGTGGGCCCATACCTTTTGTCCCCACTCAAGCAACATTTAATCTTAAATAAAAACCTTTCAAATGTTTTATCGAACCATTTAAATCTTTTTTTAAATGTCAAGCTTTGCACTTCCTTTCTCGGCACAACCTTGCACACCTCGTAGCCTTTTGGATCACATCATCTTTTCCTTGCGAGGTACGCGCGATTTTATTTTTTGTGCCCTACTTCATTTTATTTGCAACTTCTTGGCCACAACTTCATTCCATCAAGC
Organism: Sequoiadendron giganteum; assembly: GCA_007115665.2. NCBI lineage: Eukaryota > Viridiplantae > Streptophyta > Pinopsida > Cupressales > Cupressaceae > Sequoiadendron > Sequoiadendron giganteum. The sequence goes on along the minus strand of CM021109.1, from coordinate 437,308,324 downwards.
CCCTTTACTCCTTTGTTGATGCTATTCCTTGCAATACAAGCTGCTCAAAAATGGTGATATCATTGAGTCGTTTTTGATAATGCAAGGGCGTTTTAATGGCTACAGGCACCCGAAAATCATCCCAAACATGCTTAAAATCCCCACCCAAGCATTAGGAATGGTTAGGGGATGAATTTAAAGCATGAAACAACAAATTTGAGCTCAAATGGACCCCCAAAAAATCCTTGGTAATTCAAAAAACTTCCTGCAACAATACTTACTGAATCTTCCCACTCAAAAAAAACCTTAATCGAGAAGAAAACACCTCAATCTTCATTACAATGGAGATTTTAGATCACCATCATCCTCCCATCATTCTCCTCGCACACCTTGCAAGCTTCTGCAAAAGCTTATTTTAATTGTGTGAGGCTTACGGGAAGCATTGTCATCACAAGAAAATTAATTTTATAAAGATGAACTTTATAAAACATAGGATATATTTAGCTTGCCCTAAAATGACTTTATTCCCATGAATTTTTCCTTTTATAATATTTAAAATATGTAAGATATTTTAAATATGTGCAATTTGGACATTAGGAAATAATGAAAAATTTAATTTCGACTGCGGCTCAAATAGGGAAAATTTATTGCAAACAAATTGGGACACCAGGAGCTATAAAAATTGGCATAGGACTTTATAATTTATTTAGAGGAAACTCATTACCTCAAAATTCACATCGTCAAAATATTTCAAGTACCTCCTTTGTAAATTTGCCTTCGGAACGCCTTTGCCGCAACTAAAGCGCATTACAATAATGCATCATAAGACCTCTATTTTTAAAGAAAATCGATTTGGAGATGTTTCAAACCAAAACAAGAAATGGATTGTCCCTAGATACGCAAAAAATTGATATTTTTTGGAACACAATTTTTAGCCCCTTCGCGATCAAAAAATGATTATGTAGCCCATCAGAACCTATCTTTAGACCCTAAAATTGAGCAGGCATGTAGGCAATGACCCAAAAATGTAGTGCAAAAAATGGCTCAGAGAAAAATATCACAAGGAAAAAGTTATTAACTGTCAAAGTTGCTTAGTTGAACTTTCTGCAACAATAGCTTATTCTAAACCAATTAAAACTCACCCAATTACCATTTTGAAAAAAATAGCAAATCAACTCTCAGGAGGTTGCCAATGGACAAAGTAGATCATTTAGGTACACTGAGTATGTGTGCAATTTTTTTTTTCATAAATAATCTCCCATCGAAAGATATTGATGATCAAAGTTGACCCCTTACAAAGGTTTCTGGAAATGCATATGCAAAACAAGAGAAATTGTATTTGATTTCGATCTGTTAAAAATAGAAAAACAGATCATGAGACTTTGGAAACTGACACATGAGCTCATTTAGGTGGGGAGAATGTAGAGAAACAATCATTTTATCTTGACGATCAACAGGCTGTAAAATGAAAACTCAAACATGCGGGTACTTTGCAAAACTGAAAGTTTGTAAATAGCATAAAGGTGTCAAAACCCTCCAACTTCACTTTTTAAAAATCTGTCAAAACTTATTGTGGGAAGCTGAAAATTGGCTTTCACGTTCACATATGTCAATTGAATATGTCCACCAAGGGTTTTTGCATAGAAATCATCTACCTCCAAATTACAACCCTCCAAAGTAGGTCAGCCAAGTAGATTTGTCAGGTGCACTTCTGAAAGTGCAGAGGCAAAATTTTGAAACGGGCATCTCAAATTTGCAAAAATTGAGAGTGCCATCAATGGCTCCAACTAGGGATGTATGCCCCTATGGGCATAACAAGAATCCAAATCTTTGGAGAGTATACCAAAAGTTGAGCCCATTAGGTGCTCAAACTGCTTCTTTATTCATCTTTTTTTTTCAACTTCATCCGGTGATCCCAAGTCACCAAATGAAAAACAGGGATCAAAATTTACCTCTGTCAAACACCAATTTTCCAAAAGAGTTGATCTCCCTTAACCAATATTTTCCTTTGTCACAATACAATAGTATGGGTGACCTCAATTGTGCAAACACAAGTATCAGGTTGCCTTTATGCAAGTTGAAACTTGCTCTCTGTTTGGAATTCTTATCACATGACAACCAAACCAAATAGACCACATCATCGCCACTCTCTTTATTCTCTAATTTTGCATCAAGTGACATGATTCAGAAATAATGATCAAGACCATATGAAAGCATAGTCTGATCACAACCATCTGCCTGATGAAACATGTTGGTAACCCCCAACAGATAATCATTCACAACATTATCAACATGTTCATAACCATTATGCATCTAAAAGTCAGACACACTTTCAAAATATTGATTATCATGTGGCAACAACTGATTACATTCATCATTTAAATCATTCTCAAACTGAAAACAACATTCTTCAATATCTTGCACATTGTCACACTCTGTGAAAACTCCTTCCAGATGACAAAAATAGCACTCACATTCTGCTACATGGCTGGAACTATTGGGCTCAATCTAATTACTATTCTGCATATCAAAATTAAAACTATCACAAGAACTTACCAAAATATTTAGCTCATCATGCAAACCGTCTCCAAGTGTATGCAAATAAATACACTCATGCATTAGCACACTTTGTAACAATTCTTCATCATGTTGGTATTGAGAGTCATCAAAGATTTCTAACTCATCATCATTTGTAGTCATAGTGCCATCTTCTAAACATAGCATGTCATCATTTTCAGCAATAGAAGAAGGCTCATCCACATAATGTGGCATCAGATCACCAATGACATCCTATTCACCATTAACATTCTTTGTAGAAACTTATGCAACATTGAATTCATCTAAGTTCTCAACAAAGAGTGGATTATCTCTGCACCAATAAGGATCATCATTAGTACTAACTGATGAAAATGGAGACTCCTCAAATAAGGGGTTTTGCCAAACATTAATTACTGATACAAACATCTTTATCCCCTCCACACACAATTTTGAATTTCCCTCAGCACCACTCATTTTGTTATCCTCTGAACACAAGGTATCAACACTTTCAGTATCACAAGCTTGCTTAACAACAAACAATTTTGGTTCAAAAGAATAATCTAATTTCTAATCAAAATCAACATCTTCATTCTCACTCAAAGACTCGTGAATAGGCTCATTCAAGTCATCAAACGAAGACTTGTTCAAATTTGAATTACAATCTTCACAATTTGACTCATCAGATATGCAATCTTTATGGTCATTTGTTGTTTCAAACTCATCAAAACAAATTTTTGAGTTTACATCAACATCCATACTTTCATATTCATCATACAATGTATCCTTACAATCAAATTGCTGCTCATCTTTATCCACATGATCATCATCATGATCAACTAGTTCATTATCGAAGGGAAGATCAGAAATATATGCATCATACCTTGCAAATTGAAAATCATCATCACTATCAAAGTCAATAGGGGATGCACACAACACCTGAGAGTCATCCACATGTGTACATTTTTGTTATTCTATGGTCAACAAATTTGAAATTTGTTGACCACTCAATAGATCACTGCTCTGATCTATTGTTTCAACCACTTCCTCTCCTTGACCTTCACTGGAATAAATGCACTATCAAATTGTAAATCAGGATAAACCATGATATCATCATCTTCAAATTCTGAGAACTCAATGGGCTGATAATAAACAAGACTTCCCCAACTACAAGAGATTGGATCACTAACAACCTTATCAAAAGCATGTCACAATTTTTCATAGATGATAGATTGCATATTTCTTCATTCTTAATCAATTCTGGGTTGTCATAACAAAAATCCACATCACATACTCTGTCACTTGTAGCTGATAAAATGATGTTCTCAAGAGTGTTCTCTGAATCAACAAATTCCTTTATCCCATTATGAAGACTTGTGTCAAAGCTACACTCAACACTTGTAGGATTGACATAATCAATTATATCATCATATTGTTGATCACATATCTCTTCTTTAGAGAGTAAATCCAACTCATATGATTCATCATGTTCTTGGATCAGAAGACTCAACTGCTGATTTGTAGTTGGGTATACTTCTTCTGTAAGTTGTTTATTAACAAATTCCTCATTATTTGATAATGCATCCTTCATGTCTTGTACCTTCTCATGTGTACACTTGTTTGAAGAATTCTGATCATTTGCATTCATATCATGGTTGATTTCATCAGCATGTTTATCCAAAAGTGAAGACAACAAACTTTGCACATACTCATTCCTCTGTTTCTCCAAACCATCTAAAACTATGTATGCCATCTACATTCTCAGTATTTCAAAATATTTTAACAATGCACTAGATCCTTCTTCATAAGCTTCAAAGTACATATGGATACAATCAAAAGTGCTAGGTCTGAAATTTTCTGGGATTAGTGAAAGAGCAACAACAAATCTGTGAATGAAATCAATACTTGACTATTCATTTTTCTTCTAATTTACTTTAATATTGTGACCAAATCAAAAGGGTCTCTTGTAAAATATTTTCTATAAGCATTCACTAATTCATCCCAAAAAGGAAATGACTTCTCAAGAAAACTTAAATACCAATCCTGAGCTTGTGGTTCAAGGGATCTGACAAAAAATCTCATCCACATATCTTGATCTCTGAATGAATGTTTCTCCATGAAGCTAGAAAAACTGTGAACATGTGCATCTCCTTCACATATGGTATACCCATCAAATCTAGGCATCTCCTTGTAGAATTGAGCTGACATACTTTCAGTTTCATAATCAACCCATGAAAAATCTAACTGCACATACAATGGATCAAAGGAATTGACAACAAGTGCAATGAATTGACAAGTAGATATAGTATGATTGTCTCTTGACCAGGCTTGTTGAAACATTTGGTGCCTTCCATCCATTTATTTAAGTCCTCTTTCAAATACATCATTCCATTTAGGACTGATCATAGGCTTATTAACTCTTGGGTTCTTACACTTTGGGGTATTAGATGCTTGAAGATTATTATACTTTTGACACTTCGCGACAAGTTGAATCAAACTATTCACTGGTATAGCTACTTTACCTTGATGATCCATGGATATTACAAAATAAGGCTCACTAATTGTGCATAATTACAAGCATGACCAAATGATGGACAATAGTGATAATTACTGACATAATGACAACCCAGGCTTAAAAATTATGACTATACAAATGGATGGAAACCCCTAAGATACACGAATGCATTCTAACCATCCAAACTAATAGATATTTGAGCACTAAACAAAATTATTTCAATGGAACTGCAATTACATTCAACAGATCCAACAAATAGGAGTGTGCAAATTCAATTTTATAGTTCTTTCCCTCCGTAAGTGCTAATTCACCAAATAAGGAACCAAAATTTCTTCTAAGCAGTTCAAATATGGTTTTCATACACAATATTCTTGAAAAACAAAGGTGAAGAATACCTGGAAATGTTGCAGATCTAGAACTTTCTTCAAATTTTCGATAGGTTCTATTGACAAAGTCACCACCTCTCTTCAAAGAGGACTAAACTTCAAGCAGTATGAAGTTCTTACACAGATAAATGTTCTTCTGAGTTCCTTCCACCAACAAAGCACCATAGATCATGGAATATTTAGGTTCAATTCAACAAATCTTCCTCCAAGTTTGAAATCCTTCAGTATTTGAACTAAATGCAGAATGGTAAATCATTTGACTCTATGCAATGACTCTTAAGGCTAGATTTTGCAATCAGAATTTTCACAAATTCTCCCTAGCAGAGTCACCATTCTGTTGGTGTTTAAGATATTCTAGGGGCTTTGATTGGATTTCTTTCCGAGAGCTTGGCACGAATATTGTAGATTCCCTTCATGATTCTCCAAAATTACACAAGTGGTGTACCTATGCCTTGGTGGACCCCAAGTGGAGTATGAAAGCCTTATCGTCATGAGTGAACATCATCGGTGGGACACTTAGGGATGTCCTCCCAATACAAGGATGATGACATATGTCATGAACTATTGGAAATAATGAATAGTGGAGATCAAACAGAGCTTTGATCAGACGTCTTTCCAGGAGCTTGACACGAATATAGTAGATTCCCTTCTTGATTCTCCAAAATTACACAATATTACTAGTGAATATTATTAATATTTTTAATTTTACTATATAAATTACTGGCAAATCAGTGCCAATAATGCATCGTTTACATAGTGAATTAATCAAGATGAAATTATTTTTTGTAAAAACTTGGTGATTTAGTCTCCGTTTTAGCTTGTACTATTCACCATTTTTTAAACGCTCTTGATTTCTATTATTCGCCAATTGGCAAAGATTCACCACTAAATTTTTCCTTGATGTGCATGCGAAAAACCAACCCTTTAGCCAAAAAGCACAAGATCTCCATGGGTTTGTCATGATTCTTCAGGTTTGGGGTGAGGGTTTATCTCTCTCGAAGCTTCATAAGCGTGTCCATGCACACTAGTATGATACTCTTTATTTTTAAGTTCTCTCTCTGAATACTTTTATCATGGTTTCGGGTTTGGTCAAAGTAAAAAATAAGGTCTTAGAAAGTAATTATAATAGGTTTGGAAAAAACCTAATTTTCATTGATCCTTGGTGCCCATTTTTTCAAAGCTCTCAATTGTTAAGTGGGGAAATCCCAACCGGGTTGAAATTACCCAAAATACCTCTTGAATTTATTGATCCAGGGATTTTAGAAGCTATAGGGAATTATTTTGGGAAGTTTCTACTTTTGGATACCTTAATTTATGAGGGTTTATTGTGTGTCAAGATTTGTGTTTTAATAAACCCTAATTTGAATTTTCCAAGATTATGCAATCTAAAGTCGATTGATGGTATTTGGAGACAAGATATCATAAGAGAGACATAAGGGTTTCAAAAATCCTCTATTCTGGTGGACTCTCCCCTTTTCAAAAAACTTAATCTTTCTCCTTCAAAAGGAGATCTAGAGTGTTTGGGCAAAGGTAATTTAGATCAAAGATTTCCATTCTCTATGCCATTGTTAGATAAAATTCCCAATTCGGCTAGGGAAAATAATACCTCTATTGATGTGATCATCCATGCCCCCTATCTCTACCTCCAAACCTAGTGGGGAAGGAAAAATTCTTGTTGAATCCCCAAATCATGTTGTTGTTTAGAGCTCAAACTCTCCTTCCTTCACATTTGTAGTTGTTAGTGATCCTTTGGTAAATGAAATCAGTGGCCCTACTGTCAAGGGTTTTTCAACTCCTTCTCAAAAAGAGAATTCTCCCAAGGTCCTCATTGCAACACATGAGATTTGTGTTTTTGCTAGCCCAAATTGGGCTTAAGGTCTTAACAGCTCTACTAAAGTTAGTAAAGCTCATACAAAACATATCACAATGGACCAACAACTAATTGATAAAGTGTAGAAGATAATCAAATCTTCGAAAGAAAACCTTAATGAGGAAAGATAAGAAAGAGTGTTGACTACAATAGATAATGATCTTCTACAAATTGAGAAAGGGATAGATATCCCCCTATATCTAAATCCCTTTGATATAATTTTGCTAGACAAGGATTTTGACTCAGAATTTTTGGATGAAGGGGATTTGAGCTCTCCTCCTAAGGAAATTTTTCCTATCTCCCAATCTCCTATATCCCTAAAATTACCTTTCTCTACTCCAAAGAAGAGAGGTCGAAAACCAAAAAACCTCAAAATGCAACAAGAGGTTGATGTTGGTATCGAAGCTACTCTTTTTTCTCCTACCAAAAAGAAAAAAACTTCCAGTCCTTCAATGACAAGATCAGGGGCCTCCAAAAGGAATTTGTAGTTGGAGCTTTCTGATGGGATACCACCCCAATCAAAGTCTCAAAGGAAGAGGGTATAATCCTCCTCCCCTCGAGGAAAATGAGGGTCCTTTTGTAGAGTGTTAGGGGCTTAAAGTCCCCTAACAAGTGACACCTAATTAGGTGTCAATTAGAAGTAGCATATATTGACATAGTAATGTTGTAGGAAATGAAGTTGAATTTTGTGTCTGTAAAATACCTCTTCTCTAAGTGGGCTGATTGGATACATTCCAGTTTCCCTTCTATAGGGGCTTCAGGTGGTCTAGACTTCCTCTGGAAGGAATTTTATTTTTATTTAAAGGTGGTGGCTTCCTCTTCTCATTGGTCTTTAGCCCTTGTAAAGAGCACTTTGTCAGAGGTTAACTTCTAGCTGGTAAATGTTTATGGTCCAACTATCCCGACTGAGAAACTGAAGTTATGGGATCTTTTTTCTCTAGTTTCTCAATCACTAAGTGATTTTATTTTATTTTGTGGCGATTTCAATGTAATTGTGAATTTTTTTGAGAAAACTGGTGGTATTTTTTCCAACAAAAGGGTCTTGGATGATTTTAAGGGGTTTATCAAATCCAATAATCTTATTTATTGTAGACCCAAAAATGGTTTATTTACTTGGACCAATAAAAGGAAGGATTTTTTCCAAATTTATGAGAGGCTTGACCACTTTTTGTTATCCCAAAATTGGCTAGACTCTGAATTTGATGTTTATTCTTTGACACTTGATTATCTGGGTTTCGATCACTTTCCAATATTGTTAGTAGTGCTAGAAGATAGAGCTCCTAATAATATTCCTTTTAATTTTGAGCCAATGTGGCTAAGGGATACAATATTTTTTCCCATGATTTAATTTTGGTGGGATAATTCCCCTATTTTGTAGGTTTTTGTATGTTTCAATTGATCAAGAAGTTGAACTTCTTAAAGAGAAAAATTAAATCTTGGAACATTTCTCACTTTAAGAAAATCTTTACAGAAAAACGTAGACTCCAATCAAATATTGAAGCCCTAAATGAACATGTAATACACAATTGCTTGAATCCGGTCTCTTTTGATCTTCAAAAATCCCTTCTGAATTGGATGAGGTTCTTCTCTGAGAATAATGTTATTGGAGACAAAAATCTATAGATACTTGGCTAGCAGGGGAGATAGAAACACCAAGTTCTTTCATGCCCCAACAAAAATTAAAAGGAAAATAAATAGGATTTCTTTTATTAAAAATGAATTCGGTATTCTTTTGGAAAACAAAAAATAAATAGCTAGAGAAGCTATCGCTTTCCTTAAAAAGCTCCTAACGGCTGAATTAGTCAATATTAGCGATTCCTTTTTGGATTTCATTCCTGCCTTACTATCTCAGGAGGATAATTTTTTTCTTATGGCTTGTTTTCTCCCATGAGGAATTAAAACATGTTGTATTTGATATGCCCCATAAAAATTCTCTGGGCCTTGATGGATTTACTGCTTTATTTTTTCAAAAATGCTTGAACATAATTGGGCAAGATGTCTAGTGTGCCTTGGAAGAACCAAGATGAAACAAAACTATTCTAAAAGAGCTTAATGCTACCTTCATTTCCTTCATCCCAAAGGTGGAATCTCCCTCCACCTTTGTACATTTCAAACCAATTTTTCTCTGCAACACTCTATATAAAATTTTCACAAAGGTAATTTCTATATGCCTTGCTAAAATTATCCCACATGTCATTTTTGAAGAGCAAGGGGGTTTTGTTCCTGGGAGGGAAACTGCAGATAAAGAAACTGTTGCTCATGAAATTTCATATTCTATCATGTAGCAAAAGTATTTGGAAATGATTTTGAAATTGGATATGATGAAAGCTTATGATAGGGTCAATTAGGATTTCGTCCTTGCGGTTCTCCATAAATTTGGATTTTCTGAGAAATGGGTTAAATGGATTTATTATTGCATTTCAACCATAAAATTTTTAGTATTTATTAGTGGTTCCCCTTCTAGTTTTTTTCCCTCCTCAAGGTGGGTAAGGCAAGGGGACCCACTATCCCCTTTTTTGTCCATTCCTATGGCCGAAGGTCTAAGTAGAGCAATATATTTTGCTTGTTAGAACAACCTCTGTAGAGTTGTTTTCCTACCCAATTTATAGGATAGCCAAACCCACGGTCTCTTTGCAGATGATACCCTTTTTTTTGGCCATGCTTCAATTATGGAAGAAAAATTTATCAAAAATATCATTACGGAATACTCTGTGGCTTCTAGATAGATGATCAATCTTGCAAAATCCAAATTTTTCCTTCTTAATGTCCCTAGTTTCATTGAATCTAAATTACAAAAATTTTGGGGTTTCCCTATTGGTGCATTTCCTTGTTCTTACCTTGGCATACCTTTCTTCATTGGGAAAGATTTACCTTCTTTTTAGGACAAAGTAGTATCTTTAATTTTTGGTAGAATTATCTCCTGGAAACACAAGTGCTTTCCTTTTTTGGTAAAATACAGATGATAAAATCAATTCTCAATGCTATCCCTATTTACTTGATGTCTATTCTAAAAGCTCCAATTTCCACATTAAATCATTTAAAATTAGTTCTTTGCTCCTTTTTGTGGAATGATAATGTTGGGGGAAAGGCAAGGATCCCCCTCATTGCTTGAGATAATGTCTACTTGACTAAAGATCTAGGAGGGGCTAGTATAAGAGGATTAAAATTTAAAACATCAAAATATTGCTCTAGGAGCCAAACTAGCTTGGAGATTATACCAATTTCCAAACTCGAGATGGGGAAAAATAATGCTTGCCAAATATCTATTTCCTCATTCAAGGGAGTGTATTTTTACTACTTCTTCATTACCCAAGGGTTTTTCTATTTGGAACTTCATCTCTTCCTGTCATTCAGTTATTCTCCCTCATCTTTCATGGTTAATTCATGATGGCAAGAAGGACAAATTTTGGGAGGACATTTGGAATGGTTATCCTGCAATGTCCCAAATTAGAGATTGGGGTATACCGATGCCTTTTGTTAAGAATCATTGGGGATCACAAGTGGCAAATTACTTTTTCAGTGGACTCCACTAATCTAATTCATTCAATTAAGTGGAAATCAATTGATTATCTCCCCATTCCTCTACCACTTAACCTGGATTTTTCAGAGGAATTGGAAAAAATATCTATCATCTTAATGAACAAGGAGGATGTTCTAATTTAGACTAAATCTAAGTCAGGAAACTATTTAGTAAAATAAGGGTATAAATCTCTCCTATCTTCCTCTGCTAAATTAGTTTTTCCCACCTCCCTCTTCTGGAATGATGCCTACATTCAAAAAGTTGGGGCTTTCGGTTGGGTTTCCCTTCAAGATAGAGTCCTTACGAGGGATAGGTTTGATAAATTGGGTATTATGGCCATCTTCCCTTGTGTTTTTTGTGGCTACTTCATGGAATATGTAGATCACCTTTTCTTGCATTGCCCCTTTGCTTCTCAATGCCGGTATTGGTTGTTTCAAAAAGTGGGTTGGACTTCGATGTTAAATCCTTCTCTATCTATTGAGTTTATCTCTTGGCCTCAATATTATTGGGCTTCCTTTTTCTCCTGCTTGTGGATTGTCTCCCCTTCTTTTCTCATCTAGAATATTTGGATAGAAAGAAATAACAAAAAATTTAAAGGTAAACACTCCACCTTAGAAGTAGTGCTCTTCAATTTAGAAAAAAACAATCTCTAAAGCTGCAAAATTGTATATTATCAAACAAATAAATAATTTGAAAACCTTTTCAAACTGGGACAATTGAACATCATTAAATCTTGGCAATTAATCAAGTCCTTTCCTTTTCATGGCTCGATCATAAATAAGGTGGATAAATGAAAAGAAAGAATGGAGTCTAAATGGTTTCCCCCTCCTCAAAATTGCTTCAAGCTGAATTTTGATGGTGCCTCCAGAGACAATCTAGGGAAATCTGGCATAGGTATTATAATAACAAACTCAAATTCAAAGGTTTTGAAAGTAGCTTGCAAAATTTTACCTAATGGGACTAATAACAAAGCTGAATTAGAGGCCTTTAGCTTTGGCTTGGATCTAGGTCAATCTCTTGGCATAAAAGATATTGCTATGGAAGGAGACTCCATGGTTATTTGCAATGCAATTACCAATAAAAAATCACATATTTGGTAGTTGCAATATCTATTGGATAAATTTCTTCTTTAGATAAATTTTTTAATAGTTATATGATTTCCCATTATTTCAGAGAAATCAATCATGTAGTAGAATTTCTTGCTAATAAGGAAATCAATGAACAATGGTTTTATAAAGAATTTTTAGAGAATGAACTTCCTCCCATCCATAATTATCCATCTTCATGAATCTCGGGGTGTGTGCTTCCTTGATGTCTCTAAAAGATCAAAGTATAATCTATACAAAAAATTATTAACACTAGGCTTTTCCTTCAATGATTCACAATCAACCGTGTTGAAATGATTGCTTCTTTTCATCTTTTGTTTTTGTACACTTTGTTCTATCATGATTTTGATTTCTTTTCATGCCTCGAGATTTCATGGTTCTTTGTGTTATATGAAGGGCATCTCCATCATAAATTTATTTGTTTTGATGGCTATTATCATTGGTTAATCATGCCTCCTTCATTTTTGGATTATTTTCTGAAGATTTTGATTTGACAACCCCATCCTTCTTTAGTCTGCTTCACTTGCTATGGTCAATCATGCTTTGGGCTAGTTCGTGCATAACATGTTTGGTTCTCAAGAAAAATATTCTTGGAATCATTTTCTTATATGATCTAGGAACTCTCATGATATTTAGTAAAGACGCTCTACTTTGAGCTAGCGATGATGCTCCTCAAATTTGAGCCGACTACATCGTGCTTTGTTTTATGTTCACTATTTAAGAGAAATGGCCTTCTCCCCCTATGGTTTTTCACAAAATTTGTAGAGTGTGTTATTTTTGGAAATGTGTTCTCAATCAAATTTATCTTGGTACAAAATTTATCTTTAGGCAAAGGGTAAGGAGTTCAATGATCAACATCCTTATGATCATGAAAAATTGGGTAAAGTGTTTTGTTTGGATGATGCAGATATCTTTTTGGATTTTAAAAAGGTGGTGGGTTCCTAATGGCTACAGGATAATTCTAATGCCACCTATTATGAAGTGATTTCTCACTTCCTTACTATCTACATGGACATTCTACTAGGTCCTAAAATGGTCGTGGTCCTTGCTTCTAAATTTGTACAACCAAGTTTTCTTTCTGACTTGGAACTTTGTAAAGCTTTGGCTAATTATTTGTTTGATTTTGGTGGTTTTCCTATTGGTGGATTTATTTCTGATAATGATCTGACCACTAATGGTTTTTGTGGAGATCTGCTGATGATTTTTAGGTCTGGTATCATATGCGATGAATTTGATAGGATTGTGCTTTATTGCAACAATTTGGCTAATAAATTTCCTCCAACGATTCTTGCTAATGGGGTTGATAGCTTCCTAGATTTGCACTTGTTGTTTGATGTTGCAGCAAGATCCATGTCTTCAGGACAGGCCTCATCCTCCATTCCCAAATTTTTGTAGGCTTTCTCTATGAATTATCTTCCACCTCTATCTCACTATGAGGCTAGTTCTACTTCCATCTCTCAGGTGGAAGAATCTTAATCAGTTTCAATATTTTCCCATGTTGCATATGAGGGCTTAGCACACTTGTCTAGTTGTTCTAGATTGGGTGGTGGTGGGTGGCTTCTTCTTCTCTAGGATATTCCATTGGATGGGATTCTCTGAAGTATACACAAATATAAAACTATTTACTTTGGGCTCTCCCAGTTTAAGGATTGAGTTTTATCAAACTGATGTAATTTCTTTTGTTTAATAAAATTTCAGTGGCTTAGCCACTTTTATAAAAAAAAACTAGTAAGGTCTTTGTGATATTCAATTTTAAATCCACATCTATAAGAAAATTCATTCATCAGAGTATAAGTAATTTATATCGACTGTTACTATTCATCTTTAGTCATGTAATTGTATTAACGTTAATGGATTTCTTGTGTTCATGCATAAGATCAAATTTTAATAAGATTGTTGGTTTAAATTATTAGTTATCTCGTGAATATAACTATTTAATTGTGATTTAATAGATCTTTTAGTAATGGTATTTTTCATTCATTTTTTTGTTCATTATTCAAATAAGTTGTGGAATTAAAGGACAGTTTATGCTTGCAGTGAAAATGTATCAAAATTGTTTGAGTAAATTCTATTTTGGAACTAACACCCAAACTTTATCATATTTAGCTCGAACACATCATGAAGAAGAATGGTGGTGAGATTGTAAAAGAACATTATTAAGATTTTTTTGTTAAAATGAGTTGATGTTTCAAACCTTTCAGAGAATGTGTGCAACGGTATCTCTATCAGTGCTTTTTTTTTTATTGTGGTTGAGAAGTCCTATACTAATCTTAACCTTGTCTACATATTTATACATGGTATTTAAGAAATTGCAGTGAAGAAATATGATAATCTGTCACTTGTTTGTTGTAGTTTGCATTATTCTACTTGTAGAAGGAATTTTCATAGGAAAAATGGGAAGATGGTCTTGTCATATTGTATTTTCACATTCTTACAGAATCAGGGTGCATACAAGCTTTCTTTTGTAGGGAAACACTCTAATCTATGTATGATACAAATTGCATTTGTAGTCCCTCTTGCATTGGGGTTTTTAAAATATTAGTGTATAGCTTTTAGGACAATATGGTTATTTACATTAGATCTGCTCTTTATCACTTCTTATCTTAAAATCATATTGTGTAGTGATATGTTATGCATCAAGTCTTTTCGTGCTTGGTTAATCATGGTTGTTCTTGCTCTCATGCTAAATTTCCCATTTTTTTCTTTGGTTTTTACTTGGTTTTATGTGATCGGACCTATGTATTGTTTTATAGAAATCATGTGTGGGTTAGGTGTTTTTGTATGTACCTCTCTAGCATGCTTGCATGACCTTGAGAATATGAAACACCACTTCTTCCTTTTTTAATTTTTAGGGGGTCTTACTAGGGATTTCATCATCCTAGAGAATGAACTCAACTCTAGTGCTTTTGTGGAGTATAAAAAGTAGGTGATGAATCAAAAGACACACATATTGGATGTTTTAGCTTTTTCATTCAAGAAAATTCCCCAAGAAATTTATATAATTTTGGGAAGTGAAGGAGAAGTGTGGTTTACCATCTTCTCCTAATTGTTTGGCATTGTTGTACTTTCAAATTCATAGATTATCCCTCATGTGTCCTTGTGAAATATAGAGGATTCTCCTAGAAATCTTGTATTATATATATAATATCTTTTGGTTGTCTTTAAGTGTGGTGCAAGGGATGTGGATCGTACCCTAACTTAGTCACAACATACTTCCATGTGATGAGATAAAATTAACCAAGGTTATACCTTTGGCCACCTTTGATAAGGGAGCCTACACTTTTTTATAGGGTTGTGATCCCTAGATATCTATTTACACATAGATAGTACAAATTATGGGCCCACACTAAGAATCACTCCCACCTGATTAATTTTAGGAATGTTGGTGTTATTTTTTGTGTTTGTTAATGTTAAATTAAAATCTCCCCACTTGAAGCCAAATGGGGACCTCATCCTTTCAAACTTTAAATTTTTTAATATTTTATCTTTTTCTTGGTAAAAGCTTCCAAAAGTCAAAACAACCAAAAAATATCAAAAAAAATTTTAAAAATGAAAAACCTACAACCAAAAAAAAAGTCTTTGATTTCTTGTCTTTACCTTGTACAAGGGATTAGAATCAAACCATTATCCATTAGATACAAGAAAATCCTTTAAATTTTAACACAATCTCTACCAACTTATCCATCCAAGTAATGCAAAAGAACAAAAATACAAGGACCTAGCTAGAACATATGGACTCATATCCCACACAAGCCAACCCAAAAATCATGATCAAAGGAAGGCCAAAGATAATAATCAAGGGAAAAGAAAGAACCAATAGAATTTTATATCAAATCCTCTTCCAAAATCAATAAAAATATTACCCCTATGATAATGATGACAATGAGATTCATGTTGATTAACTAGATTATGACCCCCATAAAAATAATGATACTCTTGTTGATCATATAGAGTATGACCTCTATGACAATAATGAAATTCATGTTGATCAACCAGAGTATGAACCCTATGATAACAATGAGAGTCTTGTTAATCAAATAGATTAAAAACCTTATGATAATAATGATAGTTTTGTAGATCACCCAATGTATGATCCCTATTATGAGAAAAACTTAGATTATGCTACCTTGAGCAAGTATCATCCATCCATGTTTTGAGAACTCACAATCCCTAGTCAATCATTCATCTATCCCCTTTCCAAAAACTTGCAATCTCTAGTCACCAATCTACCCACCCTCAATACCAACAAACCCTAAAGTTCTAACCTACTTACCAACAACCACCTTTTCAACAACCCTTAAGATCTATTCATCCATCCACCTACCTTCAATATCAAGAAATAGTTAACACAATCTATACCATTAATTCCCAAAAAATATCCATTAGCTCTCATCATATTAACCTTGAAAATGTAAACCATGCCTCCATCCAAAAAATTTGTCAACACCAATCCATATCTCTCATCCATATTCCAAATCATCATCCCAACCACCAAACTAAGAAATATTTGTAGCCTACACATCTTATTCCAATCCTTAATCCTCTCAATCATTACCATCCACTCCATACCAACTAAAAAAACCATTCAATAAAGAAACCTTTAGGGATCTTCTCCAAGGACTAATAGAAAATGATATAAAATCCAATACACAAACAAGGTTATGTCATCAAATCCCATCACTAGTCCTATATTATCCAAACACTTTTTTGAATATGTGAAATCAAAACCCCTCACACACCTCAAATCCATTAAGTCCAACATCCATAATAATTAAAAATCCTCATATAATCCATGTACACAACTCAAAGAGTCCCTCCATGTACTAATCATTGCTGGATAAAGTGGGATATTGAAAATAACTTTTTAATCAATTTTCAAATTTCTATCACCCATAGAAACTAAACCATTAATAATTTCAAAATTATGTGAGCTAAGTATTTTTGAGATTTTTTTGTAGATTACACATGTATTTAAAAAAATTAAGATATGATTTATGGTTTTCTACATAAGCTATAATATCTTGTTTTACTAGTTAATAACATTTTTAAAAAGTGGTGTTACTTCAATAAAACATAAGTTTATTTATAGAAAAGATAAAATTATAATTTTCTAAACATAAATTCCTAACATCAATATCTAGTTCATGGATATTTTTTCAAAAATGATTGTTGCATTATTTTTATAACTTCTTGAAGTTAGATTAACTATAAGTTACAAATAGGTTACTTCAATAACACAATTTTTTTTATTCATCTAAACTATTTTTTTTCTTTTACTGAAATAAGAACATCAATACCTAGTGCACAATTATTTTGAAAAAATATCTATTATTCTATTTTTCTACCTATGTGAAACAAAGATCTTGATGTTTAGTGAAAAACCCACATTCACTAAAAATAGAAAATAAAAAAATAAAATAGTCAAAATTATGTTTTTTGGAAAAAATATAGTAAGGACTACATAATTACAAAATCAAATTTCTAAATGAGTTCACTTGATCTCCTAAAGGTTAATCAAAAGTGGTTTTTTGTAAGTATTAGGATATGTGTGGATGAGACTCCGTTGAGGGTTTGATTTAAGAGTAGGGAGTTATATCCAAATGGGTTGATCTAACCCTCTTTAATTAAAACATTTATATGGAACCTCTAAAAGATTAAATCAATTTTCTAAAAAGTATATGATTTTAGGAGAAACTTAGGATGACACACTATAGTGACAACATCCCGCTAGAAGAAAAAAAATTCCAATAATATCTCATTTTATATAAAAAATATCACATGTGTCAAGAAATTGGTTAAAATCATGTTCAAATGTGCCCCATCCTAGATCAATATCATGTCCATAAGCAAGATACCATAGATCAAACACCATCATGCACTCCATCCAAAATATTTGATGCCCATAATAATCCAACATTTGATCAAGATCCCTTCTATGATGATAAAATCTATGATCATCCAATATTTGATCATGATCCTTTGTTTGGGCCCATCCAATAATTTCTTATAGATGATCATGATATGCTTATTAATCCAATATTTGATCAATACCATATCTCTAATCATGACATCCAAGATGATCCCCTTATCCACATTTATCCCATTCATGATCACAAAATTAAAGTTGATTCTATCTCTATAGTCCAATCACTTTCATTTCCCAAGATGAGACACTTACCTCATATTGTATCCCATTTCTTCTTTAAATTAAATAAATACCTTTATTTAATTAATTTAATCACCTCATTTCCCCCACAAGAATTAAATAAATTATTCAATTCTCCCATTTTCTCTCCCCACATCACATCCTCCACAATTTTCTATTATCCCCTAATTCTAACCTTATTTCACATCTTAATGGCACACACACACTTAATCATAAATTAAGAGGTATCATATCCTCCAAATTTTCCCACTTTCCATCTAATCATTCCTCAACAATCCTAATTCGCATCAAACGATCCCCTAATCACTTGCACATTCCTAACCCCATCATTAGGAAAGGGATAATCCCCTTTCCATTTTTTGCCCATCCTCAAGTTTTCCTCTAAGCCTTAAAGGCTCTCCCCTTTTAGGAAAGCAACCCCACTTGGTTCCTTCAACACCAAAGTACAACGAAGAAATATAAAATTCTTTTATCATTTCCACCCCATACCTTGGTAATGTTGGACAAGGAAGGTCTTTATGAAAAATATCTTCCCCATCTCCCAAGGTACCTTCCAAGTACCAATTTACCTCCCAATTCCTCACTATGCCACTTGGTACAATCTCATGCCTTGAGAAGCCACATGTAACTCTAGACATTGATCTCATTTCAGTCAGTCTCCACCCTCCATTTGTAATGCCCCGTCACACAAACCTAGAGGAAGATTCAATTCACAATAAAAGCGTACTAAATTTTACTTTTTATTAAAGTGAATTAGACATACATGTTCATCTACAATTGACAACCTCCCCTAAGGCTATGTAACCGAGATTACTTAAATCCCCATTAACATACATCATTATATTTCACTGCATTTAATAACTCAAGTAGAAGCATTCATTCAACATAAATAAATAACAAGATAAGAAGATAACATGCATAAAATATATCCATTACATGAACAATTGATTACAAAACTCATTTCCAGAATGAGTCATAAATACATAAGTGTTACAATTACATAAATCCACCTCATAAATATAAGAGGGGTAAAACCAACTTATAACATTTGAAATACAACAGTGCTAGAAATGAAAACAAGATCCGTGAGCTGTCTAACTGGATGTTTCGCCTCCACAAATGAAAGATCAAGGGGGACCCAACAATTTATGGTGCATGTTCCACCCAACCAAGTGGTACTTGAAGGCCCACCCCCCGTGCTAGGAGATAGTAACAACACAACATGGACAAAGAATCGACTACCTCTAACCAAGGGCATACTCATACTGACACAACCAAACACATGCACAATATAAGTCTAACACTAACATGGTCACATTGCTTCCAGACATAATATTAATCAAGTATGATAAAGAATCTATAGACACAACACACATCTCAATGTTATCCTACATAGAGTGTCATCGCATAGTTAGTCATGAGATCTCCTTTGGGCATTCTTCATAGGCTCTAGTAATCCTGGTGACCTCAACCGAATCCCGGCCCTCATACTCACTCATGCGGAATCAACTACCTCTCGTAAGGACAAGGTAGTTGACCTTTCCATTCCAAGCCTTCTCACTCACCCCAAGTCTAAACAAGCCCTTGTGTCTATGAGTGACGTTAAATTATCTTGATTAAAGTGAAATGCATCCTAATCATCTAAGTACATTACTTTAATTTTCACTTGTTTAAAACACTTTTGAAGGTTACCCAGTTTACCTCTTAGGGCTTCGGCCCCTGACAAAATCCACTCTTCTAATGGATAACACACTACACAAAACTAGAATCCAAGGGTAACTCAAATTCTTATAGAACTTAACCAACACAATCTCCCCTATTCTAGGAGGAAACAATAAGGAAACCCACTCCAAACACTTGGAGGAAACAAAACACAAAAAGCAATACCCAAGGGAAAACATACGATTGACTTAACAAGAATCAACCCATAACCTCTGGAAGACTTTACAATTTAAAACACAAATCACCCTTTCCCAAAATAATCAACACAAGGAAATTTAATATCAAAATGCACTAGCAAGGAAATACACTATATTCGGATATCTTAAATCCATTTTTCTAACTTAATTATTTTCAGTAAGAAGCCAATCACCTCGATCAGATAAATAATAAACAAAAATAATTACCTTTACTTTTACAAGGAAAGGATAAATTCAAATTTAACAAAAAAAGATATTCAATTTGCATTTAAATCAAATACACTCATGCAAGAAAATATTTCTTTCAAATTCTCAACTAACTCATCTAATTCTTTCAAATTCTCAAATTAAAGAACAAATACAAACACTTAAACATGCACACATATATATATATATATATATATATATTTAATACTACAAATAATCTCAACCCCATTTAATTAAACCAAGTTTATAATTCTGGAATAAAATAGAATAATAAAATGTATCTCATTATCTTATTCATATATAAATATATATATACATTGTATATCTATATTATATAGATAATTTATATTTACACTGAATATATATATTTAATAGAGCCTAATACATAGTATATATTTACATATATATATATATTTAGTATATATGTATGCATATATACAATACATATATTATACTGTATATATATACAATTTATATTATTAACTGTAATCATGAAAATCTTTTAAAATTGTTTTAAAATGCAAAAATCCAATGTCAAATCGTATTAAGGCAACCTATACAGAGGACAGACGGTACACTGGCGCAGACAGTACCGCCGCCCTGTGTCTGCATCCGCTGGCTATACATAGTACAGTCGGTCGTCGGGCTTGGGGAGGGCGCACTCCCCACGGGACAATGCGTCCCCCCAAGTGGTGGGCACATTGCCCTATGGGCAATGCGTCACCCCTAGGAAACCGTGGGCGGTGGGGTCATGGCCACCATCCACTATGTAAATAATTTTTTTTTTTTTAATAAAAAACAACCTTAAACTTAAATACTGAGTGCGGAAATTCGCATAGGCCTGTACAATTTCACGTACGGCGATTTTGCTCAGAAACATAAAAAATAATTTAAATCTTATACAACAATAAATTACATATGTATACTTATATGTTATATGTATATATATTTACCAGAATATATTACATATTATATATAAATATATATATATTTACACAGAATAACATTTCTGGTAAAATTGAGAAAATAATTAAAAATAACCAGTTACAGGAAAATAACTAAAAAATTTCAAATACCTTCCCTAAATTCAAAGATATTTAAAAAACTAGATTATTTTAAAACCATTCCTTCAATTTTCAAATAATATAAAAGTAGGAAAATTAAACGGATCTTCATTTTTGTTCCATTGAATGTTTTCTAAGAGGGTTTATTTTGAAAACCAGATCTAATTGTTTTCTAAAGGAATTAAAATTTCTTCAACAATCTAAATGTTTGAAGCACAATCTAAGGTTTAAATTAAACAATGATTCTACAATTTCCCCATTTATTGAATTAAATCCTACAGTAAATTTATACAATCTTCCCCAAATTTTAGATTAATTTAAATCTAGTTTCTATTAACAAATCCTAATTCCCAATGAATTCAACAAATAGATTTCTTAAACAATATATATTTGTTTTGAACAAACAAGAACAAGAACAACACAGAACAAAACCTGGATTTCGAAGCTACAGGAAAACATGATTTTCTGACCCAAGCCTCCTCCAAAGATCTCCTGAATTTTCTTCAATCGTGCAATGAATCCATTCCAAAACTCAACCAATGAAAACAAACTTTCCTCAAATAAATTCTACAATCAAAAATTTCTTCAAACCCTTCTCTGTGCAAATTTTTCCAAAAATTCTTCTCTGCTTTCCAGAAAATTTTCTCTTCCCCAAAATCTTCTTCTTGAATGAATGAATTTTCAATCAACACTCCTTAATTAAACATGCACTTCAATCCTCAATCAAAAATATCTTAAACCTAAATCTAATTGCATGCAAAATTGAATATTACATATTATTTAATTTTTCATTTTTTTAAACCCACTTTCAATTTAAAATATCTTTCAATTTTTGTTTTTATTTTATTTAATTCAATAAACTTAATTAATTAATTTTAATTATTTAATAACTAAATTCAACCCTTTTGAGATTAAATTTAATTAATTAAATATATTTTATTTTATTTTATTAATAAATTTAAATATAACATCTAAGCATAATTTTAATTTAATATAAAATAATCACCACTTTTAACCAATGCAATCATTCTAAAAATTGATTAAATAATCACACACTTTTTAGAATCAAATAACATTAAAATAAGGTAACTATGACTCAAAAATTAAGACTGACGACACACTAAGGCTAGGGCGTAAACCTGACACATGTTACCTAACTACTATCTCTCGTTCAACTTAATCGTTGGATCGACACGCTCAAACCTGTGAAACCAAGTGGAGTCAATGTCATGTACCTGCAACCTAAAAACAAAATAAACAACATCATATAGTATATTCAACATATAATACACACCGTCAAGAAGAAATCATGGATTCGCAGGGCACTCACAAGCGAGTGATGTGAAACCGTCCTCTTCACCAATACACTCATCAAAGACTAACATTAACATCATAATCAATAATCTCATAACAAAATCTCATGTTAACTCTATTAACATCATTAAACCATTAAAGCATGTGAAATAAAAATCAGATAAACACATCACCCAATAATAGTTCGTCGCCCAATAAGTAGCGATCAAAACACCATAACAAAATGTATCCAGTATCAAAGTAGCTGCAACTAACAAAGTATAAAAAAATCTAAACAAGAAGCAAAATGGAGGGGTATTACATTCTCCCCCCCAAAGACTAGGCTTACTCCTGGAACCCTGCAAATAAGTTGGGATATAACTCCCTCATCCTAACTGCATCCTCCCAGGTGGATGAAGCATCATCCCTGGGATCCCACTGAACTCTGACCTGATCAATATCTCACCCTCGAAGAGCGAGCATTATGCGCTTCGTTATGGCCACAGGCTCCAAAGCCAACTGCCCGTCCTCTACCTGTAAAGAATTCCAATCAAGGACGTGAGAAACATCTGGATGATATAGCCAAAGAACTGAAACATGGAAAACATCATGAATACGTGCAAGATTGGGTGGCAAAGCAAGTCGGTAAGCAACTGGACCAATTTTTTTGAGTATCTTGAAAGGTCCGACAAAGTGAGGCGCCAACTTAGAACCCTTTCCATATCGGATTGGACTCTTTCGCAGATGCACCCACAAGAATACTCTGTCACTGACAAAAAATTGATGATCCACTCTATGCGCATCTGCATACTTCTTCTACCTATCCTGTGCTGCTACTAGGTGCTCTCTAATCCAATCCCCTTGCTGCTCCATGTCCTGCAACATCTTTGGACCCAATAACACTCTATCCTCTAATCAATCCCAACTAAGAGGAGTACGACAAGGATGCCCATACAATTCCTGAAAAGGTGTCATGCCTATGGAACTCTGGTAACTATTATTATATGCAAACTCTACTAGATAAAGATAATCCTCCCATCGTGTCTGCTGATCCATAACATACATGCATAACATGTATTTGAGGATTTGATTAACCCTCTCAGTCTATCCATCTGTCTCTGGGTGATATGTTGAACTGAAGTTCAATCGTGTCTCCATTGCATGCTGTAATGATGTCCATAAAGCTGAAGTAAACACTCGATCCCTATCAGAAATAATCCGACGTGGAATACTGTGCAACCTCACAATATCCTCCATGAACACTCTAGCAACTGATGATGCATTATAGGAAGCGCACATAGGCGAGAAGTGTGCTACCTTCATCAACCTATTGACTGTCACCATAATAGCATCATGTCATCGCGAGGAGTTGGGTAAACCAATAATGAAGTCCAACGAGATAATATCCCATTTCCACTCAGGTACAAGGTGTGGTTGTAGAATTCCTACTAGATGTTGGTGTTCAACCTTCACCCACTGACACTCCAAACATCTCGCTACAAAGTCTGCAATATCACGTTTCATCCCTGGCCAGAAATACAACTGGCGCAAATTTGTGTGCATCTTCTTCACCCTAGGATGGCTAAATAGGGTGCACGATGTGCCTCGGTCAAAACCAAAGTGCGAAGGTCACCTGCTAAAGGAATGTAAATACACTCTGAACGCTTCAGCATACCATCTGCCTCAAGAGAATAACCTATGAACCTGCCCTCAAGAGGTCTGCCTGCCTCAATCTCTGCTCTCACATCCTAATACGAATTGTCCGTTGGAAGAGTAGCAAGAATCCGAATCCGTAAATCTACCATAAGAGTCAACTCAGATATCTCATGCCTACGTCTATTGAGTGCATCAACTACAACGTTCTCTTTTCCCTGAATATACTTCACCTCGAAGTCATACTCACAGAGAAACTCCATCCAATGCCTCTGTCTAGCATTAAGGTTCAACTGAGTGAAAATGTACTGAAGGCTCCTGTGATCACTATGTAGCTCAAATTTGTGCCCCAGAAGAAAGTGTCTCCATCTGGTCAATGCATAGACTAATGCCGCTAACTCAAGATCATGTGTGGGATAATTCAATTCATGATCCTTAAGCTTCCGTGAATCATAAGCTCTAACTCGGCCCTCCTGCATTAGGACTGCTCCTAAGCCCTCTAAGGATGCGTCTGTACAAACTACAAAATCTCATGTGGGATTAGGTATCGCTAAAATCGATGCACTGGTCAACTGATCCTTAAGAATTTGAAAAGCCGACTCACACTGCTCTAACCATCCAAACCTCTTCCCTTTCCTTTGAAGAGAAGTGATAGGATGTCCTATCCTGGAAAAGCTATGAACAAACCTCCTGTAATATCCTGCAAGCCCCATAAAACTATGGATCTCTGCCACATTCGTGGGCATAGGCCAATCAAGAATAGCTTGGATCTTTGAAGGATCCACAAATATACCCTCCCCTGAGATCACATGACCAAGATACTTGATCTCATTTTTGAAGAACTCACACTTCAACAAGTTGGCATATAGCTGGTTATCTCGAAGACACTGCAATACCTATCATAAATGCTCCTCATGTTCCTCTACTATCCTGGAATATATCAGTATATCATCTAGGAACACAAGAATAAACCTATCAAGATATGTGTGGAATACTCCATTCATCAAACTCATGAACACAGATGGCGCATTCGTCAACCTGAATGGTACCATGGTAAACTCGTAGTGACCATACCACGTCCGAAATGCCATCTTATGAATATCTATGTCAAAAATACAGAGCTGATGGTATCCTGACTTAAGGTCTATCTTTCAAAATATGGTAGCACCTTTGACTTGGTCAAACAAGTCATCAATTGTGGGAAGTGGATAACGATTCTTGATCATCACCTTGTTCAACTGTCGGTAATCAATGCACAACCGAAGTGAACCATCCTTCTTCATGAAGATGATAGGTTCTCCCCAAGAAGAAACACTAGGATGAATGAATCCCTTCTCTAACAACTCCTCCAACTGCAAGTGAAGCTCTTTCAGCTCTTGAGTAGTCATGTGGTAAGGAGCTCGTGAAATAGGCTCTAATCCAGGTACTAAGTCAATCTTAAAATCTATATCTCTCCTCAGTGGCATCCCTGGAATGTCATCTGGAAGAACATCTATAAAATCCTAGAGAACGGGATGACTATCTAGAGATACCTTCTCCTCTCCATCTCCTAATCCCAAGTCCTCAACTGTAACTGCAAACAACTGACATCCACGGTGAACACATCTCCTCAACTGCATAGTTGAGATAATCCTCAAAGATATCGGTGTTTGAACTCCTATAATATCCACCTCACCACCAGATGCATTAATGCACCGAATCGACTTACGTTGACAATCAATAACTGCTTGATGAGCCTCTAACCAATCCATACCTAAGACAATATCATAGGATCCCAATGGTATAACCCAAAGATCCAAGGTAGTAAGGAGTGGTCCAATCTCCAACCTACAGTCAGTTACTATAGAATGCGATGCGACTTTCGCACCAGACGCTAACTCTACCTACCACCTATCAACTTTCCTTATGGCCCCTAGTCTGCAATTTGACACTACAGATGAAGTTATGAAGGAGTCAGATGCTCCTGAATCAAATAAAATAGTAACAGGGTTACCCAATAACATACCCTAAGTCTCTACTACCGTACCCTGGTGATCTACCTAGTAGTTATCAACCATTGCAAACACATGGTGGCCTCTGCCACGATCTCCCACTATCGGCTCTGATGCCGTTGGTCTCTGTATGAATCCTGACGTGCCCTTATTGGGACACATCCTAGCAATATGGCCCTGCTGACAACAAGAGAAGCAACCTGTGCCTCTACCATAACCTCTCTCTCCTGCGGGTGCACTAGACTACTGTGCATTGACTCCAAAAGTGGACTGGACACTCTGAGCAGGTTGCTCAAAGTTGAAACGCTTCATGTGCCTCCAGTTCCTATCACCCTATCTCTGCTAGAAACCTTTATGTTTCGCCTGGAATGATTACTGTTGACTGCCCTGTGTTGATCCCTATTGTGTCTTAGGAGGCACAACCCCCTATGTCTATCCCCCTCAAGCACTAGTCCCAACTCCTATACCACTACCTATATGCACACCTGTATGACCTCCCAATGCCATAGTCAAGTTCTCCACTAGCCATGCCTTCTCCATAGCTATCTCCATAGACTTGGGCTCAAAAACCCACACACCACCACTGATATGGGAATTTAAGCCCCTCATGAAATGTTGCATGAGCATCCCCTCATCATCCCCTATTCCAGCGAATTTTTTAAGTTCATAGAATCACCTCTTGTACTGAGCTACCATCATGACTAACTATCATATGGCATGGAACTCATCACCCCTACACTGACACCAATGATTAGAAAGAAATCGGGCTCTAAACCACTCAAGAAAGATCTCCCAAGACACCAAACTCATGTCAATATGGAGCTTATGCTCCTCAAGTCTCCACCAAGTGGCTGTGAATCCTCAAAGGTGTATAACAGTGCACTGTGCTTTAGTATTACTGTCAAAAGGGTGCATGGAAAAACATCAGTCCAAACCTATCAGCCAAGTTTTGGCCTCTAATCCGTCAAATCGAGGTGGCTGAGATTGTATCAAATCTCTCATATAGGATGATGCTAACATATCCATTTCTACTGTACTTTTCCTCACCTCAGGGTCAACCTCAGGTACTGCATGTCTCGGACCCAATAATGCCAAAGCCTCCTTGAAGGCTCTATGTGCAGTGTCGACCTTAGGAGGATCTAGCTGTCCACCACCGCCTCCTGGATCGTTTTGCGAGGCCTGATGTTCCTCCTGCTCTGGTATAGGTATGACACAAGGTATTAGGCTTTATTAAATATATATATTCAGTGTAAATATATATATAATATATATATAGTGTATATATATATATTTATATATGAATAAGATAATGAGATACATTTTATTATTCTATTTTTTTTCCAGAATTATAAACTTGGTTTAATTAAATGGGGTTGAGATTATTTGTAGTATTAAATAAATATATATATATATATATAATAGTCATTTTATATATATATATATATATATTTAAATGTGTGCATGTTTAAGTGTTTGTATTTGTTATTTAATTTGAGAATTTGAAAGAAATATTTTTTTGCATGAGTGTATTTGGTTTAAATGCAAATTGAATATCTTGTTTTGTTAAATTTGAATTTATCCTTTCCTTGTAAAAGTAAAGGTAATTATTTTTGTTTATTATTTATCTGATCGAGGTGATTGGCTTCTTACTGAAAATAATTAAGTTAGGGAAATGGATTTAAGATATCCGAATATAGTGTATTTCCTTGCTAGTGCATTTTGATATTAAATTTCCTTGTGTTGATTATTTTGGGAAAGGGTGATTTGTGTTTTAAATTGTAAAGTCTTCCAGAGGTTATGGGTTGATTCTTGTTAAGTCAATCGTACGTTTTCCCTTGGGTAGTGATTTTTGTGTTTTGTTTCCTCCAAGTGTTTGGAGTGGGTTTCCTTATTGTTACCTCCTAGAATAGGAGAGATTGTGTTGGTTAAGTTCTGTAAACATTTGAGTTACCCTTGGAGTCTAGTTTTGTGTAGCGTGTTATCCATTAGAAGAGTGGCTTTTGTTAGGGGTCAAAGCCCTAAGCGGTAAACCGGGTAACCTTCAGAAGTGTTTTAAACAAGTGAAAATTAAAGTAATGTACTTAGATGATTAGGATGCATTTCACATTAATCAAGATAATTTAAACTCACTCATAGACACAACGGCTTGTTTAGACTTGGGGTGAGTGAGAAGGCTTGGAATGGCAAGGTCAACTATCTTGTCCTTACGAGAGGTAGTTGATTCCGCATGAGTGAGTATGAGGGTTGAGATTCGGTTGAGGCCACCAAGATTACCAGAGCCTATGAAGAATGCCCAGAGGAGATCTCATGACTAACTATACGATGACACTCTGTCTAGGATAACATTGAGATGTGTGTTGTGTGTATGGATTCTTTATCATAATTGATTAATATTATGTCTGGAAGCAATGTGACCATGTTAGTGTTAGACTTATATTTTGCATGTGTTTGGTTGTGTCAGTATGAGTCTACCTTTGGTTAGAGGTAGTAGATTCTTTGCCCATGTTGTGTTGTTACTATAGCCTAGCATGGGGGGTGGGCATTTGGGTACCACTCGGTTGGGTGGAACATGCACCATAAACCATTGGGTCCCCCTTGATCTTCAGTTCATGGAGGCGAGACATCCAGTTGGACAGCTCACGGATCTTGTTTTCATTTCTAGCACTGTTGTATTTCAAATGTTATAAGTTGGTTTTACCCCTCTTGTATTTATGAGGTGGATTTATGTAATTGTAACACTTATGTATTTATGACTCATTTTGGAAATGAGTGTTGTAATCAGTTGTTCGTGTAATGGATATATGTTATGGATGTTATCTTCTTATCTTGTTATTTATTTATGTTGAATGAATGCTTCAACTTGAGTTATTAAATATAGTGAAATATAATGATGTATGTTAATGGGGATTTAATTAATCTTGGTTATGTAGCCTTAAGGGAGGTTGTCAATTGTAGATAAACATTTATGTCTAATTCACTTTAATGAAATAAAAAAATTAGTACGCTTTTATTGTGAATTGAAACTTGCTCTAGGGTTGCGTGGTGGGGCATTACACCATTCATCTCTCCTCTCATAAATGAAAAACACAACCATTTTTTATCATCCATGAATCTTTGAGAAAATTGGCAATGTCTGGCTACCAAAATTTTGTTGAGCACACATCAAATCTAATTAACTTGAGGTAATCTACGCATTGAGAGATTTTACATACTAAGACCTCATTGAATTCCTCATAGGTTTGAGTTCTTTATGCCCTTATCTTGATTGTTTTATTTTTATTTTTGTATTTGTGTGGATTTTTTCATATTTATTCGCATTTTAGACACCAATTCACTACAAACATTTCGGCATGCCTAGTGGGATCCACGTCATGGTTCTGCTAACATCTTTTTCTAGTTTTTTATGCAGTTTTATTAGTAGGTTTTTGTACAAGGGAAATTTTTCTTCAAATAAGTGGATTTGATCTATAAACGAGTGATTATGTTCCTATAGAGGTGAATTTACTTCGAACTTCTAGTATGTGAACATCCTTCTCAGAGAATAGGTGAATCTATAGATAAAAAGGTGCATTTTCTCTACATAGGTGGATACGCCTACATAGAGATGCCTTGATAATCAACTAGATCCTCTCTAGAAGGGAAAATATATTTGCAAATGGGCGACTACACTTATAGGAAAACTTGAACGTACATACGTGGATCCAATCTAGATAGGAAAATTTACCTACACATAGATGAATCTTCTCATAACCAGATCCTCTCTAAAAGGTTGACTATGCTCTGTACTTGGGCGGATCTATAGGTAGCACGAATAATTTGATTTTACATGTATTATTTTATTTTTTGCATGTTTTGTACTAATTAGAAAACTTATCTTGGTGATTTTGATAACACTAATACTTTTCCACATCCTCATATAGTCTAAGACCAATATACAAAACTACTAACACTTTCTTGCAAGACATCATTGAAAACTTTTTGTTTTTATCACTAATCTAGAGGTACATTTGGATTTTATTAAAGGGTAAATTAATCTTGTTTCCATGTTTGGGGTCTATTTTTGATGTGTTCTCCCCCCTTGCATTATTTGGTGAGCTTTGGGATCATAAATTACAAGCCAACACAAGTCGTGTTCTGTTACCTAGGGGTACTAGTGTTTTCATATTCTCTCTCATTGTGCTACATGTGAGCTTGGAGATCATAAAAACCTAGAATTTCTTCCCCTTTAGGAGTCTTGCTTGGGAATTTCACCCCCCAAGGGACAACCTCAACAACATCAACCAATAGGGTATATAAAAGGGTAAGAACAAATTTGTACCCAAATCTAGTTCTGTCATATTTAGAGAAGCTCTGATACTTGGGTGATACCAAGCTAGGAGTGCATGGTTGGTCTGAATTGCTTGACTAGCATTCCCAACCCACACTTTTGATGGACTAGTGTTCACAAACGTGCCTCACATACCCTCCTATTATTTAGAGGATGCACTAGAGATCCTATTTTATCGTAGCTTAAGACCCTTCAACTATTTCCTATTGTAGTGCAAGGTAAAGTATCATACCCAAAACTACTCACCATGTATCTCCCTAACTATAGATAGGAACTCTTTGGGTGAGGTATTAGAACATCCAAATAAATGGAAAAGGTAATCCCTTGTGTCACTAGATCCCTATCAACTAAATCTTAACTAAGAGGTGCCTCACACCAATCTTGAGATATTAACCTCTTGCCTGGTGGTCCTACGGTAGGTTAACACTCCTACTTGATTAATCTAGATGTGTGTAATCTAGCATGTCTTCTTGTGATTACCAGTGAGTTTATTTCAGTCTAACCTATTTGTGTCTTTTTTTATCTATCCTTTTCTATCTAGTAATCATCCATATATAGGTGATCTTTCTCTATTCATGGGTGGATGCATTCCTACATGAGAGGATTTTATCTCTTCATGGATGATTGCACTCTTCAAATCTAGTTGGTTATCCTTGGGAAAATCTTCCATGTCTATAAGAAAACTCATTTTACTTAGGTGTATGTATTTATCACTTATGCCATCCTTGTTAGGCAGATGTTCTCTAATAGTGGGTGATCTTGTTTTCCCTAGGTAGATCCATTTTTAAACGTGATTCCATCAATAGTAAACCCTATCCTAGATAGACGAATGTGCGCTATGAATAGGATATTTTTTTGATAGTCAAATAAATCAACCCTCATTCATAGGATGCTTTGCTTTGTGGATAGGTGGATATGCTTTTGGCCAGATTAGTCATATTATTTGGTGATCCTATTAATAGGCGATCCCATTTAGGCAATTTTTCTTTGTTGATAGGTGATTTTATTCTCAAGCAGATACATTTCTAAATAGGAAAATCCACATTGTTCTTGGGTGGATGCACTCCCCATACAAAAAATAGAGAGAAAATCCTCTTGATCAAAGATATTCAATTGTTCCTGATCCAATCTTGTAATTGAAACATTTTTTGCATCATTACATTTCTCATATCGACCACTTTCGTCATATCACCCCCATAAAAAATAGTCAAATAATCATCAATCTATATAAGTACATCCCTAAATGTACACCAATAAATACCTTTATCATCTTACATTGATATATAGCCTCCTAATATTTATTTGTGAACTTTAGAATCATAATCCAGTCAATCAATTATCATCATCATGCTTTCTTAGGAATGTTTCTGTTGGCAAAACAAGGATAAACAACTGAGAGGGGGGGGTGAATCAATTTTTGCAGAATTTAAAACTTTACTTAACCTTAACAACCTTTAATCACATATCTGATAATTAACAGTGAAACCAAGAAACATCAACACATCAAAAACACACAACGCCAAGATTTTTGCGTGGAAACCTTATTAGGGGAAAAACCACGGTGGAGGTTAATCCATAATTATACCT
Source organism: Sequoiadendron giganteum (assembly GCA_007115665.2). Classification (NCBI taxonomy): domain Eukaryota; kingdom Viridiplantae; phylum Streptophyta; class Pinopsida; order Cupressales; family Cupressaceae; genus Sequoiadendron; species Sequoiadendron giganteum. The sequence goes on along the minus strand of CM021109.1, from coordinate 437,276,206 downwards.
TGTTAAAAGTATAATAGAAAGTGAATAAATAATGCACATGCATTCAGACACACTTCCTAGAGCTCACTGCTCAAAGGGAAGGCTCAATGCCTTACATAAAACAATCAAATTAAATCCATCTGATAAGGTTGAACTGAGAAATTAGCTTCTTCATAAGCTTGACGACAGTTCCGGTTAGGCATAGAAATACTTCTTCACTCTTTGCTCAAACTTTTTCACACTATTCTCTACGTTCGGATGATCTAATATTTATTCACACATATCTTGCACAAACTTCGCATTCATTCACCGATCATACTTTAAAATGAGGAAACAATTTCTCTTATATATCCACTACATGAATTTATGCCAAAAACTCTATCAGCCAAAAATAAGGAATAAATGAATTACAAATTTTCAGCCCAATACATGAAAAAATCTCAATGTGTACCAACCTAAGTTGGTCATGACATAATGAAGAGCTAAATCAACATCCTCGAAGACACCAAGCATTCAAAAATTAATCCACAAGGATCCACAACATGCTACCAACATCATATCAGCCAAGAACATGAAAACTCAAACACACAAAGGAAAAATCTTCAATCACGAGCACACCAATTAACATAGATGCACCACAATGATAGAGAATTATCTAGAAACATCATTGAACATCTCAAGAGCATACATAACAACTCAATTTACCAAAATTTTATTCTCTTCTTCTAGAAACACTTGCTACAGTAATAGAATAATTGTAGAAACACAAAACTTCATAACTTTCTCAATTCTTGATGCGCACCTCTGAAACTTTCGAACAACATATTAGATAGGCTCAACAAAAAAACCATTAATACACACCTTCTGAATACCAACCTACAAAAATTTCCACCTCTTTGACCTTCACAACTTCATAGACTGTCTGCAAGATATTTATTACAATTTTCTCAATATCCTCGACATATATAGCCTTCAGAATCATCAATGCTAATAGTGTTTACATCAATGACAACCACATATCAGCAACACAACCACAACATCCAAAAATCTCCCCCTGTGGCATTGATTTCAAAACATTATGTGAAAAATACCATCAAACACAACTAGCTCTTCTCCAACAGTCTTCTTCTCATACTGTTCTTCTCCTCCTTACATTACTCTTCTCTCATGTCTCTTCTCCCCCTTTCTTCCTCAAGGTTTTTTCACATTACTCTTCTTCCCCTTTGACATCAATGGAAAAGGTACACATGCTCTAAACCACATATCTAAATCATCTGACTACTTGCCTTGAGTAGCAGCCACCATAACATCAATCTGAAAAAAAATATGATTGTAAGTGCATGGTTTGATGCAAAGTCTTGCATCTTAGTTCAGACTAGGAGGGGAAATCAACCCTAACTTCCCTCTGAGATACTCAAAAGTATCCTTGGGCAATTTTTTGGTGAAGATATCTGAAATTTGTTCCTTTCTAGGCATATACTCTAGTCTAACTTCTTTATCACTCACTTTGTCTCTCAAAAAGTGATACTTGATAGATATATGCTTTGTCTTTGAATGTAGCACCAGATTCTTGGAAATTTTTATGGCACTTAAATTGTGATAGAATATAGAAATAGGCTCATCATACTCAACTTTTATATCTCTCAATATTTGCTTCATCCACAACACTTGAGTATAATTGTTTGCAACAACAATATATTCTGCCTTAGCAGTAGATAAGGAAATGTAATTTTTCTTTTTACTTAGCCAAGACACCGAATTTTTCCCCAAGAAGAGTGCACCACCACTTATACTTTTCCTCTCATCCACATCTCCTACCCAATCTACATATGTAAAGGAATTCAGAGTAAGATCGTCATACTTAGGATACCATACCCCAAAATCAACTATTCCTTTCAAGTATCTAAAAATTCTCTTTACTGTAATCACATGTGATTCCTTTGAATCAGCTCGATATATAACAACCATGCATAGAGAATTCATGATGTCTAGTCTAGTTTGAGTTAAATAAAGAAATCCGTAGATCATTGACATGTATCTTGTTTGATTAGCCTTAGGAGAATCATCATTTTGTGTTGACTTACATCCAGTTGTCATGGGTGTACCTACAAGCTTTGATTCTTCCATGCCAAACTTTTTCAGTAACTCTTTCACATACTTGGATTGAGATATGAAGATTCCATCATCTAACTAAGTAATTTGCAATCCTAAAAAGAATTTCAGCTCTCCAATCATTGAAATTTCAAACTCACTTTTCATTTGATCAGAAAACTCCATACATAAGTCATCATCTACTTCAAAAATAATGTTATCAACAAAGACTTCAATTATCAACTTGCTATCCTGATCCATCTTGAAATATAGATTGCTATCAACAGTAACTTTATTGAATCCAATCTTCAACAAGTATTTATCCAATCTAGAATACCAGGCTCTAGGGGCTTGTTTAAGTCCATACAGTGCTTTCTTCAATCGGTATACCATGTCTTTTTCATCAGTCAGTTGAAATCCATCTGGTTGCTCAATATACACTTCTTCTAATTCACCATTTATAAATGCTAGCTTTACATCCATTTGATATAATTTTTATTTCTTGAAAGTACCATAAGAAATAAATAATCTTATAGCTTCAATTCTAGCAATAGAGGAAAAGGTGTCTTCAAAATCAATACCTTCCATTTGTGAGTAACCTTTACATACCAGTCTTTCTTTATTTATGATCACTTCACATTGTTTGGTTCCAATCACATTATTATCTTGAGGTCTTGGAACAAGAATCCATGTATCATTTTTCTTTATATGCATCAGTTCTTCCTTCATTGCTTCTATCCAATATTTATCTTTACATGCTTCATTGACATTGCTAGATTCAGTCTTGGAAATCAAGCAATAATCTTTTGCAATTCTTCTTCTAGTCTGCACACCTTTATTCTTGTCTCCTATAATCTGATTTTCAGAATGATTTAACTTTAAATACCTTGGGACTTTAGGATTCTCTCTAACTTCTAGTTCTTCTATTCTTTCTTTTGCACTTCCACTAGCTTCACCTTCTAAACTTTCTTGATTCACCAGAACAATTTGAACTTGAATCTATGTCCAAGAATTATTTCCCTTATCAAAAATTTTGTGTTGATCATCTGAATCATATTCACAGTACTTGGATGATCTGTCAGTATCCTCATCAACTGTGAAATTTTCACTTTCAACCATCTTCTTCAATCTTCTATTGTAGCACCTGTAGGCTTTGCTCTTAGTAGAGTAACCCAGAAATATTTCTTCATCACTTCTAGCATCAAATTTTCTGATATTTTCATCTCTCTTGATATAACATCTACCTCCAAATATTTTGACATATTTCATAGTAGGCTTATAACCAAACCACAACTCAAAAGGAGTCTTACCAGAATTACCATTGACATTTACCCGATTGATAGTGTATACTGTAGTGCTTACAGCTTCTCTCCAGTAGATATGAGGAACATTACCTTCCAACATCATAGTTCTAGAAGCATCTAGAATTGTTATGTTCTTTCTCTCAAAAAATCCATTTTGTTGAGGGGTCTAGGGAATAGATAATTGTCTTCTAATTCCATGTTCTTCACAGAATGAATTGAACTCCCGGGAAGTGAATTCACCACCTCTGTCTGATCTCAATCATTTGATCTTCAAACCTGTATCATTCTCTGCCATGGCTTTGAAACTTCTGAACTTCTCTAATGCCTCATATTTTTCTCTTAAGAAATCAACCCATATCATTCTAGAATAATCACCAATAAGAGAATTTAATTACCTCTCCTTGTAGACTTTTGATTCTAGATGGACCACATATATCAGTATGTACCAAATCCAATACTCCATTAGAATGATGTTGTTTTCTCCAAAAATAAATTATTGTCTACTTTCCCATCTGGAATTCCTTGCATATAGTGTTAGTAGGCTTTACTAACTTAGGTAGATCTTTGACTGCTTGTGTAGAGCTTACTTTGAAAAATTTATCAAAATTCACATGACATAATCTCCTATGCCATAACCAACTTACATCAAATTGAGCAATTAAAAAAATTTCACTAGCGGCACTTAAGTGAAAAATTTACCTCTTGTCTTTGTACCTAAAGCAATTAAATTTCTAGAGCTTCCCAGAATCCCACATTTTCCATCTTTGAACCGAATATTGTATCCCTTGTCAACCATCTATCCAAAACTCAACAAATTGTACTTCAATCCTTCAACATAAAGGATATCATCAGTACTGTATTTACCACCAAGAGAAATAGTGCCTCTGCCACAAATCACACCAACATTGCTATCTCCAAACCTTATAACACCACCATCACTTTTCTTCAAGCTTATGAAATTGTTTTTGTCACCAGTCATATGATGTGAGAATCTGTTGTCAATCACCCACTCAAACTTTTCATCAATTTTGGTTGCAAGATATTTTTCAATATTGTTATTACTAGCAGATTCAATGGACACCAGACCATTTTCCTTGATAGCAATGAATACCCATCCTTCTTCATTTCCAATTTCTTTATAAAATTCATCATTAGTAACACCTTCTTCAACATAATAACATTTCTTTTGAAATATAGACTTGTCAGGTTTGTACTTAGAAACTCTTTCAAGACATCTTGATGAAAAATGACCTATCTTACTACAAGAGAAACATTTAATAGGTAGTTTTCCTCTGTACTTACCTTGTCCTCTATTTTCTCTTTTCACAATCAATGCTTCCAACTCTTCTAACTCTCTTTCTTAATCTTCAATCAGTTTCATTTTATCTTCATACTTGAATGTCTTCCTTGAACTTTCTCCCGACTCATATCTCTATTGGCTTTTTCTGGACATAATAGCTTTGAATGCAGATTCTGTTTTAGGAGTAGATTCCACAAATTCACTCAACTCAAAGGTATCAAGCTTATCAATTAGCATATCTCTTGTAACATTACTTGTTGTCCTTAGTTCTTCAATAGCATGAGCTCTTATTTTGGAAGAATCAGGCACAAATCTGAGTATCTTAGCCACAATATCATCTTCTTCCAAGGTTCCATTGACACATCTAATACCTATCACTAGTTCATTTACCTTTTGCATGAAAGAAAATATTTTTCTTCACTCATCTTCATGTTCTCCCACTTGCCTTTCAAACTTTGTAGCTTAGCAACTTTCACTTGTGCATCTCCTTCATACAATATTTCCAACTTCTTCTAGATATCATGTGTTGTCTTCATACCCATCACATTTGTAATCTTTGAATATGTCAAAGCACTTAGTAATGCTTCTATAGACCTGATATTAGTTTCAAATTCTTTGATCTGATTAGGAGTAAAGGGAAAATTCAGAGGAATAGTATATGTTTTCTTTGTAATCTTCTAGAAAGGTTCACTAATGCACTTCAAATGACACTCCATTTTGACCTTCCACATAGAGTAATTTGTACCATCAAATCTAGGACTATCCTTCTTGTATGATTCCATCTTAGATTACCTCAAGCTATTAGACTTCTTCAGAGGAACCAACTCTGATACCAGCTATTGCCAAAACAAGGATAGACAACTAAGAGGGGGGGTGAATCAATTGTTGCAGAATTTAAAACTTTACTTAACCTTAACAACCTTTAATCACATATCTGATAATTAACAATGAAAGCAAGAAACATCAACACATCAAAAACACACAACGCCAAGATTTTTGCGTGGAAACCTTATTAGGGGAAAAACCATGGTGGAGGCTAATCCATAATTATACCTTGTTAAAAGTATAATAGAAAGTGAATAAATAATGCACATGCATTCAGACACTTCCTAGAGCTCACTGCTCAAAGGGAAGGCTCAATACCTTACATAAAACAATCAAATTAAATCCATCTGATAAGGTTGAACTGAGAAATTAGCTTCTTCATAAGCTTGACGACAGTTTCGGTTATGCATAGAAATACTTCTTCACTCTTTGCTCAAACTTTGTTGGCCAAATACATGAATAAATGAATTAAAATTCATCGGACCAATACATGAATAAATTTCAATGCGTACCAACCTAATTCAGTCACAACATAATGAAGACCTAAATCAACATCCTTGAACAAACCAAACATTCAAAAATTAATCCATAAGGATCCACAACATGCTACCAACATCATGTTGACCAAGAACATGAAAACTTGAACACACAAAGGAAAAATATTTGATCATGAGCACACCGATCAATGGGGATGTACCACATTGATAGAGAACGATCTAGAAACATCACTAAACATCTTAGGAGCATACACAACAACTCAATTTACCAGAATTGCATTCTATTCTTCCAGAAACACTTGCTAGAGTAACAGAATAATTGTAGGAACATAAAACTTCATAACTTTCTCAATTCTTCATTATGTGCCTCTAAAACTTCTAGAAAACATACTAGATAGGCTCACCAACAAACCCATTAATGTGCACCTTTTGAATACCAACTTATAGAACTTTCCACCTCTCTGACCTTCATAGCTTCACAGACTGTCTACAACATATTTATTATAATTTTCTCAATATCCTTGACATATACATCCTTCAAAATTATCAATTCTAATAGTGTTGAAATCAATGAAAACTACATATCAGGAACACAACCACATCATCCAATTGTTTTCTACTCAGCAAAAAACCCATTAATGTTCACCTTTTGAATACCAACTTATAGAACTTTCCACCTCTCTGGCCTTCACAACTTCACAAACTGTCTACAACATATTTATTACAATTTTCTCAATATCCTCGACATATAAAAACTTCAAAATAATCAATACTAATAGTGTTGACATCAAATAAAACCACATATCAGCAACACAACCACATCATCCAACAATATCCTATCCTAAGTTAGTAATATTTCTTCACCAAATCAACTTACCTTGAGTGAGACTTTTAGTTCATTTATAAATAGATCATGCTTGATAAAATTTCCTATCTCAAGTACAATCCTATGATCATCATCCTCGTACTTGAGAACATAGTCTATCTCAACTACCAATCAACCAATCATCATTGAATTGAGTTCTCAAATCCAACTAGCTCATGCTAAATCAATTTTCTAATCAATCATATAACCATTATTGTTTAATCTTGTCCATGAACTTAGAATAATTATCATCCTTCAATTCAATTGTCCTCCCATATTGCATGCTTGTCACCACACAGTTACAACTCAAGAAGCTCATGGAACAATAATGACAATTCCACCAATCACCCTATAATGTTAAGGTCCCTAGTAGTGAAGAAAAATATCCAAAAAAAGTGCCTGGGGGACCTTTGGATCCTCATTATCCCTATGACCTTGTGTTCATTGAAGATGAGATGGTTTCTCAGCAAAAACTTACTCCTAGTCTTTAAGAGTATTACAATAATCCCACCAATGTGTATATGAATGATTAGCTTGTTAATGTGTTTACCAAATCCATCCTCGCTAAGCTGCTCGTGCAAGACACCAAACCTCCACTTGGTTTTTATATGACTAAATATTTGGACACAATCTGACCACAACCCCTCGAGCTATTAAAAAACCCTGGAACATACCCAACTTTGGAAATGATGTAGTGATACAAGTTCCTCCATCTCCCATCTAAATTCCTATATTGGGATCTAGATCTATCTATAGTCCTATTCATGGTCCTAATCATACATAATCCACATAGTTACAAGGCTCAATCCATCAAAACATCCAAAATAACCCATCACAAGTATTGGTCTACCCTCTATGTAAGTTCCTGCCTTTTGTGGTCTCGTTGATTCTATGAGTCATTGATGGTTTATGTCAATTATATTATATTATTTTATGTTAGATATTATATGTATGGGTGATGGTTGTTCCTATACATGAAATGTGTTCATATTTTTTATTGTTAATGAATATGGTAAGTTGATTAATCTTATCTAACTAATGGTTGTTGTTTTTCTTGTGGTAATCAGATGGATTCATTTCCTTGTCTATGTAAGTATGCATTGATTGAGATGTCCAATTATTGGAAGTATTATTATGTGTGTCACTTGGATTATATTATGTTAGGTGATTACATACTATGGGTGTGAGAAGGATTTAATATGGAGATGATGATTGATATTTAATGGATAATGATAGTGGTATTGATTTTAATATAGGTTTCAATAGGCTAATATCATAAGTGGTGATATCTTGATAACTTGTAGTATGATCAATCATTTATTGTTTCTAATAAGTATTATGCAAGTAAGGAGTGTTAAACTATAAGTTACTTGTGCAGATTAGTAGACTTTATTTCCTGGTTAATTATTATTCTTGAAATACTATTTTTCATATGCCATTTTTTTATTATTATTATTGATCATGAGTACTAACACTTTTTCGGTTGAGTAAATAGGTGAAATTGGAAAATGTTGATTAGGGAGTCACATAGCTACTTCTTTTATCTTGTCCTTGTCAATTTTTGGTCTTGTCAAAGATGTGACTTAACATTGTTTTTTTTTGTAGGAGTTGTGTGTATGTGAGAGTGTATATTATTAGTCCCTTGATTTATGAAGTCCTTATGCGGTCTTTATTGTTTAGAAATCTCCCTAGGTGGTAGGTTTAATGGGTTAGGGGTATTTTTATAAGACCCATTTAATAAATTCTAGAACCCACTCTAATTACCCACTTATAAAAAGTTGCAAAAATTAGAGTTGGTTGGGTGGTTGAGTAGTTAAGGAAAGGTAGTTTCCTTTCCCCTTCTATTTATTCTTTCTCCTTTAGTGGAAAAGGGGCTTCTTTCTTTTGGATTGTTCTTGAATTATTGTTTGGTTATATTTTTCTTTGGATTTCTTTCCATTCTTCTTGAGTAAGGATGATTGTGAAGAATAAGAAAAAGGAAGAGAGGTATTGGAGAGAGACTTCCACATTTTGGATATAAAACATTTTGTGTAAGGTCTACCTGTTGATGGTGAAAATAACACAAACAACCTTAAACAAAATATTTATACTATGTTTCTCCTAAAAAAGAAAGACAACATATAGTAGCCTAACTCCCAAGGTCCTGGTAGTTGGTTCTCAACTGTCTAGTGTCACTAAATTGATCCATTCAATTGTAATATTCAAGGGTCCTTTGTTGTTGATAAGGAATGCAAGCAACAACGGATTCATCAATCTATACTTAATGAAAGGGGGTTTAAATAAACAAAAAAAGATAGGTCAAGGCATAGATCAGTAAAACATGAATAAAATTCTAGTATATCCAAACATATGCTTCCAACAATGAATTCTCTTTTAACAAGTCAAGAAAACCATAACATGATGCAATTTACAGAACAATCCATACTATTGCATACATTTACAATGCTTAGTTTAACCATCACAATCACTCATCACAAAATTTTTAAGATATAAAAATAACAAAACTCTTCATTCATTGCTAATAACATAGATCAACAGACATGTAACAATTCCATCCATAGAAAATTTAATGAAATAATCTTTGACATCTGGTTCCTTCTATTGATTCTCATCAAATAAGAAACATTTATGCTTCAGAAAACTCACTGGCATACAGACAGATTATGATTCATTAACCTCATCCAGTAAACTCAATTTCAACATAACACTATATAAAAAGTGTATTTTATATTCAACTGTAACTTAAGAAAAAAAAAGTATTCTTTCAAAGCTATGAAATTCCTATCTGATACTATCAAGTGGCTAATTCTACTCTCATTAGCCAACCTTTACAAAATGGAGTTCAAAAATACATGTAGGCATGCCAAGCACAAATTCCTCTCAATCAAAATTGAGATCCACTAATCAAGGAATTGGAACCTCCTCAAAAACTTAGACTAGCTGATCTCCAGTTCAACGTTGATTGCCCTATGAAATAGGAGAGAAATAAGGGGGGGAAATTCATGTGCCAAAAATAGACTGCCAACTCATTCCTACGTGGCATGCTCCAGAAGGTATTCATCATAACTAGAGAAGACTTTTTGAAGCATATCTACATCTAGTCCATCAATCCAGTTGTCCTCAAATTTAATTCTTTTTATTTATGAAGAAGAAAACCCCTTTATGTCCTTTAGTTTAGTGAACTCCTTTCTCACAACTTTCATTTCTTCTTTAACATCCATCAATCTATTTAACAATAGATCCTCTCCATCATCCTCTTTTTGCATAACCTCTTGGAACCTATTGTCCCATTTCTCTTTTAATTGCTGCAGAGGCATGCCCTCCTTAACCGATATATCACCTTAACTAGAATGGCTACAGTAACTTCTAGTTCATCAAGTTGCTTATTCAGATCCTTAATAACATCTTGGATTTCATTCCTATGCTTGTATATAAAATCAGATCTAAATCGGATTATGTTAGAGGCTTTCTCTAGGAAATATGCATTGTCCTCCTCAAGGATTGACTGCTCAAGAAGAGATGACTTTGGCAATTTATCTATATCTTTTATCTTCTGGACACATCCCCTATATTCTTCATCTTGTTTGTCCAAGGTTTCAATGTGATGGCCCATTTCTTCTAGCAATTCCAACGTTGTCTTATGAATCTCAAAACTATTTACTAATACCTCACCCACCTCCTAGTTAAGTTTATACGTCCACCTGTCCATCATCCCTGACTTATTCTTCATCTCCGCTAGATCATCGACCTCTCTTTTGCTGAGAAAAGTTGGTATTTCCAAGGCAGAAACTTGTTGTGACCTAGGAATGGAAACATCCTTTAAAAAGGTATGTAGCTGATCCAACTAAGCTTTGAGCTCATCCTTTCTTTGTTTATCTTTCATCATCCTAGACTTGGTGGATGAATCTACAACATCAATCAGGTTCATCTATTGATTTCTTATAGGCCTTCCTAAATTGACAGTGCCCAATTGGTAATCAGTGACCTACATGTCTCCCATATTCTTATCCACTACTGGAACTACACATTCTACAATAATTTACCCTACCTCAGTTAGTCTTGTGGAATGAAGAATTCTAGCCTTCTTCTTGGGTCTCTCCTTTTCTATTTCTTTCATCATATCTTCCTAATTAAGAGGTTGTAGGGGAGCTATTTGTTTCTTTTCAAGATCAAGCTTCAACCAAGTAGGAGCACTAGGAGTGGTAGCCATTACTATAGAAGAAGAGGCAGCAATTGTAGAAGATAGTGGTTGTAATAAATTAACCTTAGGTTGAGAATCAACCTCCTATACATTTTGTTGTGCTTTCTTTGCATTCTCTTTTGTAAGCTTCTTAGCCTCTTCTCTATCCTTTTTCTCTTGTAACATTTTATCTTCTTGCTCCTTTTTCAATCTCTCTTCTTCCAACTTCTTCTCCTTAAGCAGTTTGTCTCTTTCACTTTCCAAGTTTTTGAGTTTATCCCACACTTCCTTCTCCTTTTGTTGGTGCGTAACCAACTCTTCAACATCCTTACTCTTCTACAGGTATTCTTCTTCTTCTCTTTTCTTATAGGCCTCTTCAATAATTTTAAACTTGGCCTCAAGGGCCTCTCTTTCTCTTGTTTTCTTGGCCTTTTCTTCTTCCAGCTCATGTATCTTTTGCACCATTTCCAATCTATCATTTTCCTCCTTTGTTATGAGCTCATACTCCTTTTGTTGTTGCTGCTTGATCACTTCATCATCTCTCTTCTTGGCCTCCAATTGATGTTTCTGGAGTACTTCATCATATTGTGCCCTTGCATCTATTTATTTTTTCTTTGCCACAACTTCAGCATGTGCCTGTGCATCTAAGGCTTACTTAGCCTCTTCAAATAATTTCCATTGATCCTCTTTTGTCAACACATGCTCAATTTCCTCCAGAGGCATCTCCTCCTATGTCTCCTTATCTAATAAAGTATCATCAAAGTTTGTTTCTATATCATGGACTTCCAACTCTACTTCCTTTCCCTTCAAAGTCTATGCTTCAGCATGTAGAGTCCCCTTAAGCATTTCTCCACCTTGCTAATTTGTAGGAGGAAGTTGGGTAGATGATTCTCCCATAACCGATGTTGAGGGCACCAATCCCATTGGAATTTCTCCTTCATGTGTCTTGGGAAATTCTTGGGCCGGAGCTTCAAGCTCAAACTCCTCTATGTTAGGGGGAAAGAATTCTAAGGGTTCTTTGGGAGGCATTTTCCTCTTGGTTCTCTTATACCCTCTCCCTTTCTTAGAATTTTGACCTCCAGGAGCTTTGGTTCTAAGTACAACCCATTGGATACTCCTATCCAACACTGGTCTGGCTATTTGTTTGATATCAACTGTCTCCTCCACATCCTAGTCCATAGGGTCTAAGTTCTTGGTACCTATATTATGTGCTTCATATACAAGATCCAAAACTACACCATCATCTGACAGTGTTTTAGGAATGTCTACCTTAACTCCATATTCCACCATGAGTGGAATAGACAATCTTTCATAGTTCCTCTTCCTCAAATCATATTCATCCTGAAGATCACTCTAGAAGTCCTCCAGCAGGTTGAAATTTTTATGAAAGACTAAAGCAAGCAAGGCATTCATATTTTTCTTTGGATCAAAATGCTTCCTGGCAGTATATAAGCCCAACTTCAAATGTATTAACTCATTACAAACAACCTTAGCTCCCACAAGGTGTGGGCAACTGTACTCACCCAATTTCATGGGGAACTTGTGACAACCTATTTTATGCTTTATTCCAAACTTTGCATTAACCCCCAAAGCTTGAAAAAAAAACTCCATTAAGATAATTTTATTTGTGCAGCACCTAGGGAGCAAGTGAGGATGACCCTCAAACCCAACCAACTTGAAATAAGGGAATTTGGGATATTGAATAAACCAATAACCCCACTCTGTAATGAACGTCATAGCCTCCTGGCTCAGTCTATATCCTGCCTCTCCATTAAGTTGGTTAATAACTACATACAAAAATGCATCATTGACTCTTCTATAATGCAATTCAAAGATCTGCAAGGACAACTGGTCATAATGGTTCCATACTTTCTTTTTCCCGTCAGCTTCTCCTAACACTCGCACTCTGTTTAACCCTAGAAAGATGCCTCTCCTAGCTACTGCATAAATGACATAAGAGGTCATAAAGAAACTCTTATTTTCCCTCACTCTCATCATTTGATTATGTATGCTTTCTGACACAATCATAGGCCAATCAAACTATTGCCTTCCATCCAAGATTGTTTGAATGAATGGAAATATCCCTTCCTTAAAATGAAAAGCATCTCTCTTTCCAAAGACTCTAGATAACATCATTATAATATCCCCAACTTCTTTGTAGAACTCTACCCTTTTTGGCTGATCTGAAAGCTTTGTTAGATACTTCTTCTTAGTTCTTAACCATTTCTTATTTAAATGAAACTTGTTGGTCTCCTTATGATTGCTATATATCTTTAAAGCCTCTGCCTCATTAACCTGTCCAAGATTCTTTGGATTCAGAACACTGAACATAAATTGAAACATTTGGGGAGTCAAATCTATGATAACGTTGCCTTGTGAATCCACACATTATCTAGTGGCCAGATTATAAGCTTCGGTTGTTGTCATTATCAGTTTAGGTCATTGGATTGATAGAGGAAACATAGTAATGTGAGCCAAACCAGACTCAACTATCCTTTGAGTTCTCCCTGTCACCTCCTCAGAAAATGTCTCAGAGTAAAACTCCTCATAATTGAATCGACCCAGATTTGTATCAGTTATATCAACCCAATTAGACTCCACCTTGCTAGCAATGACAACAAGACCTCGATGATTATACCTCAAGGTATAAGGGAGTTGTTCAGGTTCAACCTCTTAAGGCTTAGTTTTTGCCTTTGAAGTTTCTATAGGCTGACTCCTCTGAGAAGCCTCTCCCGATGCTCCTAACATCTTCTAGTTTCCTGCAATAAAACCCTAGATTAGATCTATAAGAAGTATAACAAAAACATGATTAGATATCTTACCCTTCCATACATACCGAAGGTGGAACCAGGCAGAACACATCCTAAAAATCCTCCTTTAAAAATACTGTCGGGGTTGGGACTAAAATAGGCATTGAGCTTGCAATAAACCATATGGCGAGATCAGAGTCAGAGTTAGAATGGCAACCGGAACAAGGATCAAAATGAACACCGATTTGGTAAAATAGAAACATTTCAAACTTATATCCCAGTCTGCCTCTAGTTCTGCCTGTGTTGAACAACCCTTTGACAAAATAACACTCATCGAGAGCGGGACCAAAATGGACTGAGAAAATGGTAATTGATACTTATTACAAATCAAGGTTTAAGAAATCAATTCTGATTTTGATTTCGCTTTAAAAAATTATGACAGCAACTTCAACAGGATAACGGATGACATCATAACCTAAAGACTAGGTCATGACAAACCGAGGGGGCTTAAAAATAACCATATGAGACCATCCCCATATGACCAAGAGGAAGTCATAGCAACTAGGGCATCATTTTCTAATTTAAATAGAGATGTGCAAAACCCTAATTTATAAACCCTTCGACTTAAAATAATTAGGGCACAAACTTAACCCTTTTTGAAACTAAACAAGTCGATTATGCCAAAGAACCCTTAAGAAAAACTATAAATCAACGAACCCTATAAAAAAAATGTATCAAATGATTCATATCTCCAAAAACCTAGAGCATCATGGTAAGGTCATGAATAAAACATGAAAATGACCATGGCAGAAGCAAACAAACGAGAAAAGACAAACATCAAAATAAGAGACAAAAGGAAAACAAGAAAAACAAAACAAAACAAAAGAGAAGACATGCAAAACAAACAAAAGGGATTCAAAAGAAAAGCAAGAGTCACAAATCCATGTGAATCACAAATGACTGAACAAAACAAAACGCAAAAAAAATGAAACGAAGAACAAAAACCCTACCTCCAAACGCAATCCAATAGGCTAGCCCTTTGATGTGAATTTGCACGCAACTATCTCACTTTTGATTGAATCATGCGCTCAAATGCTACACCGCAACTCTAGTTCGTCCTTAATCTTCAAATAGTGATGATAACATCTAGTTAATCCTTAATTAAGGTTAAAAATACAGCTTCATACATGTATGGCACCTGTAATTAATGCCATAAATGCAATAGATCAGAGTCGAAACCACACAGGGAACTGGCACATTACTGTCATGCGACTAAAGTAAAGTCAAACAACAAAACAAAATGGCGGGATCGGAATGGGAATGGAAGTTGATTCATAAAATTTGTCCAAGTTTCGAGTTTGGTTCTAGTTCCAGTTCCAGTTCCGCCAAAAAAGAAGAAAGAGGAAAGAAAGTTAATAAAAACATGAAGACCGAAACAAGAAAAAACCATCACCGATCTTAAGTTTAAATGAACAAACCAAAAGGCGGAGGCGGAATGGGAACAAATTCGAGACTATGAATAAACCTCAGACTTAACATCCACTCTGGCTTCGGCTCTGGCAAAGGCAAACCTAAGAGACCAACAAAAAGACAATCGTGACCGGGATTAGAATGAAATTCTTAAAACAAGTTTC
>CM021109.1:437164922-437260681 GCA_007115665.2 Sequoiadendron giganteum | reverse complement strand
AAACACTTGCTAGAGTAACAGAATAATTGTAGGAACATAAAACTTCATAACTTTCTCAATTCTTCATTATGTGCCTCTAAAACTTCTAGAAAACATACTAGATAGGCTCACCAACAAACCCATTAATGTGCACCTTTTGAATACCAACTTATAGAACTTTCCACCTCTCTGACCTTCATAGCTTCACAGACTGTCTACAACATATTTATTATAATTTTCTCAATATCCTTGACATATACATCCTTCAAAATTATCAATTCTAATAGTGTTGAAATCAATGAAAACTACATATCAGGAACACAACCACATCATCCAATTGTTTTCTACTCAGCAAAAAACCCATTAATGTTCACCTTTTGAATACCAACTTATAGAACTTTCCACCTCTCTGGCCTTCACAACTTCACAAACTGTCTACAACATATTTATTACAATTTTCTCAATATCCTCGACATATAAAAACTTCAAAATAATCAATACTAATAGTGTTGACATCAAATAAAACCACATATCAGCAACACAACCACATCATCCAACAATATCCTATCCTAAGTTAGTAATATTTCTTCACCAAATCAACTTACCTTGAGTGAGACTTTTAGTTCATTTATAAATAGATCATGCTTGATAAAATTTCCTATCTCAAGTACAATCCTATGATCATCATCCTCGTACTTGAGAACATAGTCTATCTCAACTACCAATCAACCAATCATCATTGAATTGAGTTCTCAAATCCAACTAGCTCATGCTAAATCAATTTTCTAATCAATCATATAACCATTATTGTTTAATCTTGTCCATGAACTTAGAATAATTATCATCCTTCAATTCAATTGTCCTCCCATATTGCATGCTTGTCACCACACAGTTACAACTCAAGAAGCTCATGGAACAATAATGACAATTCCACCAATCACCCTATAATGTTAAGGTCCCTAGTAGTGAAGAAAAATATCCAAAAAAAGTGCCTGGGGGACCTTTGGATCCTCATTATCCCTATGACCTTGTGTTCATTGAAGATGAGATGGTTTCTCAGCAAAAACTTACTCCTAGTCTTTAAGAGTATTACAATAATCCCACCAATGTGTATATGAATGATTAGCTTGTTAATGTGTTTACCAAATCCATCCTCGCTAAGCTGCTCGTGCAAGACACCAAACCTCCACTTGGTTTTTATATGACTAAATATTTGGACACAATCTGACCACAACCCCTCGAGCTATTAAAAAACCCTGGAACATACCCAACTTTGGAAATGATGTAGTGATACAAGTTCCTCCATCTCCCATCTAAATTCCTATATTGGGATCTAGATCTATCTATAGTCCTATTCATGGTCCTAATCATACATAATCCACATAGTTACAAGGCTCAATCCATCAAAACATCCAAAATAACCCATCACAAGTATTGGTCTACCCTCTATGTAAGTTCCTGCCTTTTGTGGTCTCGTTGATTCTATGAGTCATTGATGGTTTATGTCAATTATATTATATTATTTTATGTTAGATATTATATGTATGGGTGATGGTTGTTCCTATACATGAAATGTGTTCATATTTTTTATTGTTAATGAATATGGTAAGTTGATTAATCTTATCTAACTAATGGTTGTTGTTTTTCTTGTGGTAATCAGATGGATTCATTTCCTTGTCTATGTAAGTATGCATTGATTGAGATGTCCAATTATTGGAAGTATTATTATGTGTGTCACTTGGATTATATTATGTTAGGTGATTACATACTATGGGTGTGAGAAGGATTTAATATGGAGATGATGATTGATATTTAATGGATAATGATAGTGGTATTGATTTTAATGTAGGTTTCAATAGGCTACTATCATAAGTGGTGATATCTTGATAACTTGTAATATGATCAATCATTTATTATTTCTAATAAGTATTATGCAAGTAAGGAGTGTTAAACTATAAGTTACTTGTGCAGATTAGTAGACTTTATTTCCTGGTTAATTATTATTCTTGAAATACTATTTTTCATATGCCATTTTTTAATTATTATTATTGATCATGAGTACTAACACTTTTTTGATTGAGTAAATAGGTGAAATTGGAAAATGTTGATTAGGGAGTCATATAGCTACTTCTTTTATCTTGTCCTTGTGAATTTTTGGTCTTGTCAAAGATGTGACTTAACATTTTTTTTTTTGGTAGGAGTTGTGTGTATGTGAGAGTGTATTTTATTAGTCCCTTGATTTATGAAGTCCTTATGCGGTCTTTATTGTTTAGAAAGCTCCCTAGGTGGTAGGTTTAATGGGTTAGGGGTATTTTTATAAGACCCCTTTAATAAAGTATAGAACCCACTCTAATTGCCCACTTATAAAAGTTGCAAAAATTAGAGTTGGTTGGGTGGTTGAGTAGTTAAGGAAAGGTAGTTTCCTTTCCCCTTCTATTTATTCTTTCTCCTTGAGTGGAGAAGGGGCTTCTTTCTTTTGTATTGTTCTTGAATTATTGTTTGGTTATATTTTTCTTTGGATTTCTTTCCATTCTTCTTGAGTAAGGATGATTGTGAAGAAGAAGAAAAAGGAAGAGAGGTATTGGAGAGAAACTTCCACATTTTGGATATAAAACATTTTGGGTAAGGTCTACCTGTTGATGGTGAAAATGACACAAACAACGTTAAACAAAATATTTCTACTCTTTTTCTCCTAAAAAAGAAAGACAACATATGGTAGCCTAACTCCCAAGGTCTTGGTAGTTGGTTCTCAACTATCTAGTGTCACTCAATTGATCCATGCAATTGTAATATTCAAGGGTCCTTTGTTGTTGATAAGGAATGCAAGCAACAACGGATTCATCAATCTATACTTAATGAAAGGGGGTTTAAATAAACAAAAAAAGATAGGTCAAGGCATAAATCAGTAAAACATTAATAAAATTCTCTAATATCCAAACATATGCTTCCAACAATGAATGCTCTTTTAACAAGTCAAGAAAACCATAACATGATGCAATCTATAGAACAATCCATACTATTGCATACATTTACAATGCTTAGTTTAACCATCACAATCACTCATCACAATACTTTTAAGATATAAAAATAACAAAACTCTTCATTTGTTGCTAATAACATAGATCAACAGACATGTAAAAATTTCATCCATAGAAAATTTAATGAAATAATCTTTGAAATCTGGTTCCTTCTATTGATTCTCATCAAATAAGAAACATTTATGCTTTAACAAACTCACTGGCATACAGACAGATTATGATTCATTAAACTCATCCAGTAAACTCAATTTCAACATAACACTATATAAAAAGTGTATTTTATATTCAATTGTAACTTAAGAAAAAAAAGTATCCTTTCAAAGCTATGAAATTCCTATCTGATACTATCAGGTGGCTAATTCTACTCTCATTAGCTGAACTTTACAAAATGGAGTTCAAAAATACATATAGGCGTGCCAAGCAAAAATTCCTCTCAATCAAAATTGAGATCCACTAATCAAGGAATTGGAACCTCCTCAAAAACTTAGACTAGTTGATCTCCAGTTCAACATTGATTGCCATGTGAAATGGGAGAGAAAGAAGGGGGGGAAAGTCATGTGCCAAAAATAGACTGCCAACTCATTCCTATGTGGCGTGCTCCAGAAGGTATTCATCATAACTGGAGAAGACTTGTTGAAGCATATCTACATCCGGTCCATCAATCCAGTTGTCCTCAAATTTAATTCTTTTTTAATTCTTAAGAAGAAAACCCCTTCATGTCCTTTAGTTTAGTCAACTCCTTTCTCGCAACTTTCATTTCTTCTTTAACATCCATCAATCTATCTAACAATAGATCCTCTCCATCATCCTCTTTTTGCATAACCTCTTGGAACTTACTGTCCCATTTCTCTTTTAATTGTTGCAGAGGCATGCCCTCCTTAACCGGTATATCACCTTAACTAGAATGGCCACAACAATTTCTAGTTCATCAAGTTGCTCATTCAGATCCTTACTAACATCTTGGATTTCATTCCTATGCTTGTATATAAAATCAGATCTGAATCGAATTATGTTAGAGGCTTTCTCTAGGAAATATGCATTGTCCTCCTCAAGGATTGACTGCTCAAGAAGAGTTGACTTTGGCAATTTATCTATATCTTTTATCTTCTGGACACATCCCCTATATTCTTCCTCTTGTTTCTCCAAGGCTTCAGTGTGATGGCCCATTTCTTCTATCAATTCCAACATTGTCTTATGAATCTCAAAACTATTTACTAATACCTCACCCACCTCCTGGTTAAGTTTATATGTCCACCTGTCCATCATCCCTGACTTATTCTTCATCTACACTAGATCATCAACCTCTCTTTTGCTGAGAAAAACTGGTGTTTCTAAGGCAACAACTTGTTGTGAGCTAGGAGTGGAAACATCCTTTAAAAAGGTATGTAACTGATCCAATTGAGCTTTGAGCTCATCCTTTCTTTGTTTGTCTTTCATCATCTTGGACTTGGTGGATGAAGCTACAACATCAATCAGGTTCATCTATTGATTTCTTGTAGGCCTTCCTAAATTCACAGTGCCCAATTGGTAATTAGTGACCTACATGTCTCCCATATCCTTATCCACTATTGGAACTACACATTCTGCAATAATTTCCCCTACCTTAGTTAGTCTTGTGGAATGAATAATTCTAGCCTTCTTCTTGGGTCTCTCCTTTTATATTTCTTTCATCATATCTTCCCAATTAAGAGGTTGTGGGGGAGCTATTTGTTTCTTTTCAAGATCAAGCTTCAACCAAGTAGGAGCACTAGGAGTGGTAGCCATTACTGTAGAAGAAGAGGCAACAGTTGTAGAAGATAGTGGCTATAATAAATTAACCTTAGGTTGAGAATCAACCTCTTGTACATTTTGTTGTTCTTTCTCTGCATTCTCTTTTGCAAGCTTCTCAACCTCTTCTCTATCCTTTTTCTCTTGTAATGTTTTATCTTCTTGCTCCTTTTTCAATCTCTCTTCTTCCAACTTTTTCTCCTTAAGCACTTTGTCTCTTTCACTTTCCAAAGTTTTTGAGTTTATCCCACACTTCCTTCTCCTTTTGTTGTTGCTTAACCAACTATTCAACATCCTTACTCTTCTACAAGAATTCTTCTTCTTCTCTTTTCTTATAGGCCTCTTCAATAATTTTAAACTTGGCCTCAAGGGCCTCTCTTTCTCTTTTTTTCTTGGCCTTTTCTTCTTCTAGCTCATGTATCTTTTGCACCATTTCCAATCTGTCATTTTCCTCCTTTTTTCTAAGCTCAAGCTCCTTTTGTTGCTGTTGTTTGATCACTTCATCAGCTCTCTGCTTGGCCTCTAACTGCTGCTTTTTGGAGTACTTCATCATCTTGTGCCCTTTCATCTTTTTCTTTTTTCTTTGCCACAACTTTAGCATGTGCCTGTGCATCTGAGGCTTTCTTAGCCTCTTCAAATAATTCCCATTGATCCTCTTTTGTCAACACATGCTCAATTTCCTCCAGAGGCATCTCCTCCTATGTCTCCTTATCTGATAAAGTATCATCATAGTTTGTTTCTATATCATGGACTTCCAACTCCGCTTCCTTTCCCTTCAAAGTCTATGCTTCAGCATGTAGAGTCCCCTTAAGCATTTCTCCACCTTGCTAGTTTGTAGGAGGGAGTTGGGTAGACGATTCTCCCATAACCGATGCTGAGGGCACCGATCCCATTGGAACTTCTCCTTCATGTGTCTCGGGAAATTCTTGGGCCGGAGCTTCAAGTGCAAACTCCTCTATATTAGGGGGAAAGAATTCTAAGGGTTCTTTGGGAGGCATTTTCCTCTTGGTTCTCTCATACCCTCTCCCTTTCTTAGAAGTTTGACCCCCAGGAGATTTGATTCTAAGTACAACCCATTGGATACTCCTATCCAACACTGGTCTAGCTATTTGTTTGATATCAACCATCTCCTCCACATCCCAATCCACAGGGTCTAAGTTCTTGGGACCTATATTTTGTGCGTCATATAAAAGATCCAAAACTACACCATCATTTGACAGTGTTTCAGGAATGTCTACCTTAACTCCATATTCCACCATGAGTGGAATAGACAATCTTTCATAGTTCCTCTTCCTCAAATCATATTCATCCTGAAGATCACTCTAGAAGTCCTCCAGCAGGTTGAAATGTTTATGAAAGACTGAAGCAAACAAGGCATTCATCTTTTTCTTCGGATCAAAATACTTCCTGGTAGTATATAGGCCCAACTTCAAATGCATTAACTCATTACAAACAACCTTAGCTCCCACAGGGTGTGGGAAGCTGTACTCACCCAATTGCATGGGGAACTTGTGACAACCTATTTTATGCTTTATTCCAAACTTTGCATTAACGCCCAAAGCTTGGAAAACAAACTCCATTAAGACAATTTTATTGCTGCAGCACTAGGGAGCAAGTGAGGATGGCCCTCAAACCCAACCAACCTAAAATAAGTGAATTTGGGATATTGAATAAAATAATAACCCCACTCTGTAATGAACTCCATAGCCTCCTGGCCCAATCTATATCCTGCATCTCCATTAAGTTGGTTAATAACTACATACAAAAATGCATCATTGACTCTTCTATAATGTAATTCAAAGATTTGCAAGGACAACTGGTCATAATGGTTCCATACTTTCTTTTGCCCATCAGCTTCTCCTAACACTCCCACTTTGTTTAACCCTGAAAAGATGCCTCTCCTAGCTACTGCATAAATGACATAAGAGGTCATAAAGAAACTCTTAGTTTCCCTCACACTCACCATTTGATTATGTATTCTTTCCAACACAATCATAGGCCAATCAAACTGTTGCCTTCCATCCAAGATTGTTTGAATGAATGGAAACATCCATTCCTTAAAATGAAAAGAATCTCTCTTTTCGAAGACTCTATATAACATCATTATAATATCCCCAACTTATTTGTAGAACTCTACCCTTGTTGGCTGATCTGAAAGCTTTGTTAGAGACTTCTTCTCAGTTCTTAACCATTTCTTATTTAAATGAGACTTGTTGGTCTCCTTATGATTGCTATATATCTTTAAAGACTCTGCCTCATTAACCTGTCCAAGATTCTTTGGATTCAGAACACTAAACATAAATTAAAACATTTGGGGAGTCAAATCTATGATAACGTTGCCTTGTGAATCCACACATTGTCTAGTGGCCAGATTATAAGCTCCAGCTATTGTCATTATCAGTTTAGGACATTGGATTGATAGAGGAAACACAGTAATGTGAGCCAAACCAGACTCAACTATCCTTTGAGTTCTCCCTGTCACCTCCTTAGCAAATGTCTTAGAGTAAAACTCCTCATAATTGAATGGATCCAGATTTGTATCAGTTATATCGGCCCAATCAAACTCCATCTTTCTAGCATGACAACAAGACCCCGATGATTATACCTCAAGGTATAAGGGAGTTATTTAGGTTTAACCTTTTTAGGCTTAGTTGTTGCCTTTGAAGTTTCTGCAAGCTAACTCCTCTGAGAAGCCTCTCCCGATGCTCCTGACATCTTCTAGTTTCCTGCAATAAAACCCTAGATTAGATCTATAAGAAGTATAACAAAAACATGATTAGATATCTTACCCTTCCATACATACCGAAGGTGGAACCAGGCAGAACACATCCTAAAAATCCTCCTTTAAAAATACTGTCGGGGTTGGGACTAAAATAGGCATTGAGCTTGCAATAAACCATATGGCGAGATCAGAGTCAGAGTTAGAATGGCAACCGGAACAAGGATCAAAATGAACACCGATTTGGTAAAATAGAAACATTTCAAACTTATATCCCAGTCTGCCTCTAGTTCTGCCTGTGTTGAACAACCCTTTGACAAAATAACACTCATCGAGAGCGGGACCAAAATGGACTGAGAAAATGGTAATTGATACTTATTACAAATCAAGGTTTAAGAAATCAATTCTGATTTTGATTTCGCTTTAAAAAATTATGACAGCAACTTCAACAGGATAACGGATGACATCATAACCTAAAGACTAGGTCATGACAAACCGAGGGGGCTTAAAAATAACCATATGAGACCATCCCCATATGACCAAGAGGAAGTCATAGCAACTAGGGCATCATTTTCTAATTTAAATAGAGATGTGCAAAACCCTAATTTATAAACCCTTCGACTTAAAATAATTAGGGCACAAACTTAACCCTTTTTGAAACTAAACAAGTCGATTATGCCAAAGAACCCTTAAGAAAAACTATAAATCAACGAACCCTATAAAAAAAATGTATCAAATGATTCATATCTCCAAAAACCTAGAGCATCATGGTAAGGTCATGAATAAAACATGAAAATGACCATGGCAGAAGCAAACAAACGAGAAAAGACAAACATCAAAATAAGAGACAAAAGGAAAACAAGAAAAACAAAACAAAATAAAAGAGAAGACAAGCAAAACAAACAACAGGGATTCGAAATAAAAGCAAGAGTCACGAATCCATGCGAATCACAAACGATCGAACAAAACAAAACAAAAAACAAATGAAACGAATAATAGAAACCCTACCTCCAAACGCAATCCAATAGGCTAGCCCTTTGATGTGAATCTGCATGCAACTATCTCACTTTTGATTGAATCACGCGCTCAAATGCTCTACCGCAGCTCTGGTTCATCCTTAATCTTTAAACAATGATGATAACATCTAGTTAATCCTTAATTAAGGTTAAAAATGCAGCTTCATATGTGTATGGAACCCATAATTAATGCCATAAATACGGCAGATTGGAGTCATAACCATAGAGGGAACTGGCACATTACTGTCATGCAACTAAAGTAAATTCAAACAACAAAATAAAACAGTGGGATCGGAACGAGAATGGAAGTTGATTCCAAAATTTTGTCCAAGTTTTGAGTTTGGTTCCGGTTCCGACTCCAGTTCCACCAACAAAGAAGAAAGAGGAAAGAAAGTTTAAAAAAATGCAAAGACCGAAACAAGAAAAAATCATCACCGATCCCAAGTCCGAATGAACAAACCAAAACGACAGAGGCGGAGGTGGAATGGGAACAAATTCGAGACTTGGAATAAACCTTGGACTTGACATCCACTTTGGCTCCGGCTTCGGCAAAGACAAACCTAAGAGAGACCAACAAAAAGACAATCGGGACCGGGATCAGAATGAAATCCTTAAAACAACTTTCAAACCTGATTTCATTCTGGTTCCGGTTCCAATAGAACAACAAAATAAAAACAAAGTGTTGGAGAAAAGAAACTCCAAAATTTGTTGAAAAAGAAACTAAGGATAGAAGAACATAAAGGGGGACCCATTTTGACCAAGGAAAAATATGGGGTGGTTATGAAAGGCATAACACTACCCTTTTTTAGATTCTTGTTGATGTGTTTGAATATTAGTTCCTTTCTTTTGAAAACTTTGTAAAATGCAAGATTGAATTCCTTTGTGGTATTTTTGTGGGTTGTTTTTTAGGATTGTCTAGACTGAGTACTACCTTGTATAGGTGTTTCTTTATGTGAATAACCATCTAGGTGTTTCTTTAAGGCGATAGGTCTTTAAGTTGAGATATGTGGCATTTGTGACATAATCTACAACTCAAAATGTATTTATGAGAAAACCAATTACTTAGATTTATATATAGACATAATTATAAATATTAAAATATATTTACATAAATACGAATAATAAGAAAATATGAATTTATATATAATGCATATGCATATAAAATGCATGTAATAAAATGAAATTTATATTAAATTTGAAATCTAAATTTTATTAATTCAAAAAATGAATTTAAAATTGAATTTATTATATATTTATATGTTTAAAGTTTTTTTTAATTAAAAATAAGTGGGCATAAATCACAAACAAGAATCAAATTTCCAAAAAGCCCAAAAAGCCCCTTTTTCTCACTTAAAGAAGGGAAATAAAAAGATATTACTAAATTTATTTTCATAATTAGGAGTGTATATTTTCATGAAGTATATTTTTGTAGTAAATGCAATTTTTTTTATTACATATCAAACATTTTTACTTACAGGAAAATAAATTTTTTTATATAATTCTCAAAATAAAAGTTCATTGGTATCAATGTGTCAATGAAATTAATTATACAAACTTACATCTTGTAAATACAATATCAATACAAATATAAATTATAATTAACATAATGCTTATATAATATATTTTATTTACAAATTTTATATGATTTATAATATATAAACATAATGCTAAATAATGCATATATAAATATGTATTGTGAACATGAATAAAACGTAGATCAAATACACCTAGAATCAACTAAGAAACTAAGCATTCAACCTAATTAACCCATGTTCCTAATGAAATTATTGAAATGCTAACTAAGAATCCATTAAAAACTTGAAATAATATGAAATTGATGAAGGAACTTAATTAAACACTCAAACCTCATCCCATTGGGGGACTAGTGTTGACTTGATGTGGAAGGATCAACTCTTTCCTAACCCCATTGATGTAAAACTTTGATTTGATATGTTGATGAAGATTGAACCACAAAATTGCTCATAAATGATGAAAATGGATATGAATTCCTACATCATAAGAATACTCAAATGATATGTGGATATGAAATTGGCTATAGTTCAATTTCTTGAATTCTTGTGGATCAATTACTCATAAAATGAGGGCTTTCATAGGATTTTGAGTTGAATCAATGGATAAGATTGATTTGGTTAATCAATGGATGAAAATGGATGAGAGAGAATGACATGGATCAATAATCATATGAAGGATCAAGATTACTCAATGCCATGGATCAAGGGAATTGATCAAAGGCTCGGATTGATTGAGACAAACACAAATCCCATGATTTTAGGAAGAATGTTGGAAGATATTTCCATTTAGTGGGAAATATTTGAATTTGAATTGAAGGAATATTCCTAAGAATATTATCCTACAAGTGGGAGAAGTTGGTGGAATTAGAAAATATTGGTCAACTAAATAATTAAGATATTATTTAATTTTGCAAGTTGAGAGAATTCACGATTTTAATTAAACAACTAGATTGTTTAATTAAAAGGGTGGGATTTATGATATTTAATTAAATAGTTGAGATTGTTTAATCAAATGAGAGGAATTAAGGGATTTAACTAGATACTTTTCATTATTTATTCAAATAGGATGAAAATTACCATTAAAGAGGTGAATGAATCCAATAATGTTGATTATATAATTAATAGAAGAAAATGATGAATTTAATTAAACAATAAGACTATTTAATTAAATAGACAAAAGTGGTCGAATCAGGATGAAAATCGTGTTAGTGTATTGAATCAAATGTTTGATATTGATTAGGACAATTTTAAGTCTCTATATTTTACCCCTCTTTGAAGCAACGTACTTGCTACATTGGTTTAAAGAACTGATGCTTCTCAGATCACATTGCTACTTAGATAAAAAAAATTATGCTACATTTTTTCGGATGCCCCACTATGCCCTAATGAAAGGAATGAATGCTGGTATACTACCCCCTCAAGAGATCAATTGAAAATTCTAATTTTTAGGTCGAGATTGCGACAAAGATGCAAGATCAATTCTACCACGAAGAGGACAAAAAATAATTCTTGGAAAGCACAGATGTTTGATGTAGATGGATTTTATGATGTATAGAAAGTCATTGGCCATGGGTAACCTCATGTATATTTTGATATATATCGCACAAATTCAATACTTGGATAGAAATATTAGTAAAGATAAAAGAATCAGAATAATAAGATGGATAGAATGAGATAGTAGCAGAATAAGATGAACATTGATTAACCATTATTTTCAGATTGATTCAGAAGTCTAACAAACCTATGATTATTTGATATATTGTTAGATATGAGATAGAATAGAGTAGATGATACTACTTTTCTTCAAGGTTAGGAGAAAATTCATCATGTCCTTCCTTATTTTTGATATAGAAAATAGGCATGATGCATCACGGTATTGAAAACCAGGATGGTGTTGTATCTAATGCAATGGAATTTGACTTTGTAAACATATAAAAGTATCCCTATTCATACCTGACATACAAAAACCTTGTTTGACCATGTAAAATAATAAGCCATCAAAGTAAGGATACTAACACATAAAAGGTATGAAGCCCGATGTGTTCTAGCCATTTTTTTACTTGAGACCATCCTCATACATGCAAGGAAAGTATTCATCAAGCCCATATTACAAGAACATCCAAAAAGCACAAAAAATGAAAAAAATGATCAATGCCCCATTCATGTCTCTTCAAATAATTTTTGTTAGACATCATGGACATATCATCAAAATAGACTAATAAGATAAATAAAAAAGGAACATCAAAATGAACAAACTGTCAATGTTATTTATATCTATTTCCAAAGAGGCACGTATTTTAATGATAAATATCTAAAATGATATATGAAATGATGTCCATTGTTAGAATGGTGTATCTTAGGACATGCATTGGATGATGATGGGTTGAACTGATTATTTCGTTAATAAGATTTTGATTAACATGTTTGATAATGATCAAGATTTTGACTTTTGAGTTTAAAGCTTGTGTTTCATTTTGATTCTCATTTTTTTATTGAAGTTTAATTCTCTTGATTGTTTGTACTTATTTTTGTTTGTGTCACCAAAGGGTGAGGATGATGACCAGTTTATTATGGATGAAATTTTTCTTATGGGTGAAAGCGAGATGAGATGGGTGATTTTGAGATTTTTTGAAATATTTCACTATTTTTTATGTTGTTTTTGGTTTATGATTATTTGAATGTTTTGAGTTTGCAAACATTATGAGGTAATTTTGAGTTTTTCAAGATTTTGCATTTGTTTAAGCCAAGATTAGACCAAGAATAGGACCTACGTAAGCACATAGGAAACATAGTTTGACTGAATCTCGTCTAATGACCATTTATTGATGGAATATGTGTTAAAAACACAAGGACAAACAACTGAGAGGGGGGGTGAATCAATTGTCATAGAATTTCAGATTTATTCACTTATTAAAATTTACTCTTAGATATAATTAATAACAGAGAAATCATGAAGCAACAACACATCAGAAACACACATAACACCAAGATTTTTTTGCTTGGAAACCCAGTTAGGGGAAAAACCATGGTGGAGGTTAATTCACAACCTATACCCTATTAAAAGTATAAGAAGAATAAATAAGGAATGCACATGCATTCAATCACACTTCCTAGAGCTCACTTCTCAAAGGAAGACTCACTATCTTACATAGAATATTCAAATTAAATCCATTTGAAGAATTTGAACTAAGAAAGTAGCATCTGCTAATGCCTGAGTACAGTTCCAGTTAAGCACATGAACACTTCTTCACTCTTCTTCACACTCTACTATGCTTTCAAATGATTTGAACCCTATTCACACATAACACTCACACACTTCGTATTACTCACTCTTACACACACCCTTGCACACTTCCACACTCTTGTCAAATGAAGAAACAATCACTTATATATATCCGCAACAAGAAATTGTGTTGCTTCATGTTGACTTCAACAAAATAATAGAATGAATGCAATTTGTCGGCCCAAAACAATAAATATTATTATGTGCATCAACCAAGGTCAGACACAACATAGTAGAGACCCAAATTTTTTTCCTTGAACACAAAACACCTTCAAATATTCTTCCTCAAAGATCCACAACATGCTTCAATCACCTTTTCGGCCATGAACATGAAAAACATGAACACACAAGGGAAAATCTCGGATCACAAGCACAATGATCAATGACTAACACACAAAAGGTATAAATCCTAATATGTTCTAGCAATTATTTTACTTGAGACCATCATCATACATGCAAGGAAAGTATTCATTGAGCCCATATTACAAGAACATCCAAAAAGAACAACAAATAAAAAAAATGATCAATGCCCCATTCTTGTCTCTTTAAATCATTTTTGTTAGACATCATCGATAGATCATCAAAATAGACTAATAAGATAATGTATCAACATGAATTTTCACCCCTAACGCAAATCTCATTTTGACCCTTAACACTTTAGAAAATCAAAGGCGGAGGCTTAATTCCTCTTAAGCTCGCTTCTTGCATCCACTTGGCGCTTGTTTTGTGTGACGATGGGGGCATTTTTATTGGGGATGCCCACACGACACACAAATGTCTATGTGGTGTGCTTACGTCCCTGGTAGATTCGTGTGGATGAGACTGCAAAAGCGTTACATTTTCGATTGGAAGCCGAAGAGTAACGCCCCTCTTCGGCTGGATGACCTGAATATGGTCATTTTTTATCCATCTCTTCATATTCTTCACTCTTTCATCCTTATCTTTTTGGAAGCAGAGGTTTGAGAGAAGTTTGCAAGATCACTTGAGCATTTCTCCACCATTTTTCATTCATTCCAAGCTTTGTAGCAGCATCCTTCACTCCATTGCAACAACTCAACACTCTGTCACTCCAACAAGGTGAGTATAGGACATACACCTTGGAAACAAAGGTTGAAGTCTCTCTCATTCTCTCCTCCACAAGCCTTGAGCACTTTGGAGGAAGGCAGTAAAGCTCATCCCTTCTCTCCTTTTTCTTTTGATTGAGTAAGCACTTACTATTTTGTAGTATTTCTTGCATATGTGGCTTGTATTTTCTTTCCTTTATCTTTCTCTATACTATTCCAAATTTGGTTGTCCATGGAGGTGGAAACACCAAGATGGAGGTTTGATTGAGGCATGCCCCTATACAAACCCAACAACTTCTCCCTTTCATTTGTGTAGGTAAAGAGAGCTTAGAGCACGCTGGTGAGTAGAGTATTCTACAAGGTCATCTTCATCACCTTGGTGGTAATACATTTCCTTTATCACATTCATACTTGTATTTCAATTATCTTAATCTCATTCTATCATTTTAAACATTCCTAGGCTAGGCTAGTAGTCTTCCTTTCTGAGTCAGAATCTTGTCTTTTCGGTTCTCTGGTCATACGAATGCCAACACACTTGTGAGATGCCAGTGTGTCATGTTGTCATCTTGGAACTATGCTTCTATCCTTAGACAAAGAGTTTTTTGAGACACAGGTCTGATTCTAAAGGGCCGACTCACCTGGTCTCCTTCCTACATTCAGATTGTAGAGTGATTGAAGAGTTCATAATCCTCATCATTCTCATCCTCGTCAACCTAACTCCCCTTTAAACTAAGGTGGGTTAGGGCAGCGTTTTCGCTTTGGTCCTTTTGTGACCTGGGGTCTTGTAGTGGGTGGTCCCCCTCTCTCACATTTTCTATGAACTTGACGTGAACCATTTTGGTTCCATTCTACAATACTAAAAGCTCCTTTCCTCATATCCTAGGAGTGTTGTAGGTGTGAGTGTTGTGAGGCTCTCGCCTCGCAACCCAACCTACGACCCCTAGTAGGCATAGTTAGAAGGTTCCAAAAGTATCACACAACAAAACCTTAATTGGGTCACTAATTTTCATAAACCTTAGGAGGCTCTGTAGAAGTACCATCGGGTGTACATGATGGCCTCTTTCCTTAATCAACCTATTCCCTCTATGCAGACTGTGAGTAGTGGCACTAGCAAAAATTTACCTCATAGGCCCTGCCAATGGGCTTCAATAGGGAACCATCTCCTCTTTACATTCCTGTGAGGATAAATGGGAACACTGTAGCAGAAGTTCTCATTGATCCGATGTCACAAGTGAATATTATAATTGAGGAGATCATGTTGATTAACTTCTTGCACAAGGATGCATATGATGCACCTGAAATTACTGTCTGCACCCATGATGGTCTTTTCGTGACTCCTATAGGGATTATTGTCTTATCGGTCCTTGTTGGACCTAAGTTAGTAAGCCTTAAGTTTGACATTATCTCGGGGTCCAAACTCTCCAGAGTGAAGCTAGGTATCCCCTCGCTCATAGCTATGAATGTAGTTCCCTCGGTCATACACAAGTGTTTGAATTTTGTTCATGGAAGTTTGGTACATGTTGTCCAAGACACCGGTTATAGACCACCGGTTGCACGTGGTGGCTATACCTTGGATTACTTTTGGCCTGCCTCCCTTGGTCCTCTCCTACTTAGGAATGATCTCTTACACTACACTTATCAAAACTATCAGAAGGGACACTCTAGGCTGAAAGTGAGGTACCCTCCTTTGCCTTATGCTATCTAACATAAAGCTTGCTTAAAGACTGATACTCATGTCGCCAAGGCATGTAGAAGAGAAGAAGAGAAGTAGTCCCAATATCCTCCCTCTTCTTCTTCTGCGGTTCAGCCTGATGCTTTTTCTTGCCCTATCATGGTACCAAATTTTTTCATTTCACATTTCTGAGAGAATCTCATGGTGCTTGCTTGGAAAAAGGTCAAGCATCCTACATTTGAGCTTCCTATCTTACCCACGGAGCCTAGACTTGTTCAATATGGAAGACAAAAATCCTCCCACGGAGAGTCCTCCTTGTCTCAACCTTCGTGGCCCCCTACTATTCTTGTTACTAAAATAGTGAATGGGAAGAGGCCCGTTGCCAAGGCACTAGAGTCGACTCCTCCCGCCATTCACGAACTCATTCCTCTTGCTACCATTTAGGAGATTGTCCTTCCATTAGAGACCTCCGTAGAAGACACTCCAATGGTTGAGCAGGATCCTTTTGTTCCTTCACAAGTTTTGGCCTCTAGTTCGAAGAGTCGTAGGAATCGCCTTGTGCACTAGCATAAGCACCGATGAAAGGATCTCCTAGCCGAGCAAGCATCCTTACAGAAGAAAGAGGAAGAGAAGACCACATCTCCTACTATGTCTTCCTACCTTCCCCCTTCCATATTTGTTCGACCTCATTCTGAATTTTTTTCAGCTCCCACTGTGAGCACACCTGCACCTAGAAGGGTGCAAGTGTTCATCACTCCTTCTACAGAGCCGCCCTTATTGAATTTCATTCCAGATGTCTTACCTTTCCCAAAACCTATGCATATGGTGAAGACTTCGGTCATATTTTTTATGATTCTTTCATCTGCTCCCACCCACCTCGCTTCATTTGTGGGGAGTTCACCTCCTCTGCAGAAGAAGAAGATAGAGAGTGGCCCCTCCAGAAATGGAGGATATAAGAAGAGCCCACCTCCTCCAAAAGGTGGATCTGAGTGGACTTGTTCTATCCTAGCAATGGAACCAACTCTGACTTCCCTTGAGTTTTTTACCACTCCTGAGTCACTCAGTGAGCCTAGTGGTGAACCTCAGGTGTGAACTCCACCGTATACTAAGGTGAAACATGGCACTCCTATTAAGTGCATGTTTAACTCGGTAGATGAAGTTTCGACCCTGTCAACAATCTTCGCTAGGTCATTGACCCTAGACCCAAAAGAGTTGAGTGACAAAGACCTTACAGATCCCTCTGCCTTGGCCCTTGTTGTGGGAGGATTGGAAGCTCCTCCCCTTAACATTATGCCATTGCAGGCTCATCTTCCTTCATATTATGATCTAGAGTGGGAGGCTGATGACCTCTTTATTGACCAGTGTTAGGGGGAGACCTTCTCCTTAATCTTTAAATTAGATGTGTCTATGTGTTGTGACATTTTCTTCCCCTATGATCATACTACATGTGCTTGAATGACCCTCATCACCCCCGTTGGTGCATGGATACAGGTGTGGTGTGTATGTTGTAAACCTTCATCTATATGTGTCATCATTCTTCTATGTATGTGATTGACTTTCAATAAATTGGGGATGATGCAAAGTGTCAAGAGCATTTAGGCCTCCTTCCATGTTGGCCCAATCTTTTTTTTTACTTTCTTCCTAATCTGGTTGGGGATTGATGATCTTTCACCTCTTACCGCAGTTACCTACATATATATAAATGAAGGTAGATCTGACCCCGCATAACCGGATCCCCCTATGCCCTCTGTGCATGATCTATTTTCTTTATCTTTCTCTTTTCTTTGCTTGAGTTGTCCCTTTTGTGTGTGACAATGCATCTTCTACATCACATGGTCTTTAGAAAACCCATTCGTTTCCAAATGAATCTTTTCTCAAAGACCCTCCACACACTTCCTTGTTAGAATTGTATTCTACTTAGAACCCCAACGAAATGTGTTTCCCCCATCAAGGGTTTGTAAAGAAAGGACATGGAATCCTCCTTTGAATTAGGAATTTTATTAGTCTTCCCCTCACATGAGCACATCTCCTTCCTTTCAAATTCCTTGATGAAGTGAAAATATTTCAAAAGGATTCTTTGGTGACGAATCAATTCGAGAAGGAAGATGTTAAGCTTTTGAACAGTGTGTCCCTTGAGTGGACTCCTTCTTTTCACATTGGGTTCCCAAGGGACCCTTCCAAAAAAATTCAAATGATTTCTTGGCATCTAGTCTGGGGGTAGCCCGAGTAGACCAGTTTCACATCTTCACATCTAGTCCAGGGGCAGCCTGACTAGATCACCTTTACATCTTCACATCTAGCTTGGGGGCAGCTCGACTAGGCCTTACCTTTCAAACACCCCCTCCCTTGCGTGGACCCTCCTTTTTGAAGGGTTCTCGAGGGACCCCTTTGAAAGTCTTGCAACTTAACGATGGTCTGTGTGACTATCTAACAACTGGCTTGCATGGTCGTTTCCTGATGTGTTTTATCTATGGGCAAACATGTTGCCACTTCTGACTCTATGGAGTCCCCTTTCTCAAACTCCCTCATGTGAGAGTTCTTGAGGGATACCTTCCTTGCAGGTATGTGGGTCTATAAGGTTCTTTCCTAGTCTCCCTCATGTGAGAGTTCTTGGGGGATACCTTCCTTGAAGGTATGCGGGTCTGTAAGGTGCTTCACTTGGTCTCCCTCATGTGAGAGTTATTGGGGGATACCTTCCTTGTAGGCTTGCATGTCTATAAGGCACTTTCCTAGTCTCCTTCATGTGAGATTTCTTGAAGGATAACACCCTTGCAAGACCGTAAAACTATGAAGTCCTTTCCTACACTTTCGAGTTCACCAAACTATGCTCTACTTCCTCGTCAATTCAGGTATACACTTCTTACTCAACTACTTCCTTTACTACTCTACTTTACCAAAGCACTCATCAGTATTCGTGCTCACTAAAGTGGGGGAAAAATGTATCAACATGAATTTGCACCCCTAACTCAAATCTCATTTTGACCCTTAACACTTTAGAAAATCAAAGGCAGAGGCTTAATTCCACCTAAGCCCACTGCTTGCATCCACTTGGTGCCTTTTTTGCATGTCGGTGGGGACATTTTTGCTGGGGATGCCCATGTGACACATAGATGTTCGCATGGTGCGCTTATGCCCCTGGCAAATTTCTACAGCTGAGACTACAGAGGTGTTACATTTATGATTGGAAGTCAAAGAGTAACACCCCTCTTTGGCTGGCTGACCCGAATATGGTCATTTTTCATCCATCTCTTCATATTCTTCACTCTTCCATCCTTAGCTTTTTGGATGCAGAGGATTGAGAGAAGTTTGGAAGATCACTTGAGCATTTCTCCACCATTTTTCATTCATTCCAAGCTTTGCAGCAACATCCTTCACTCCATTGCAGCAACTCAACACTCTGTCACTCCAACAAGGTGAGTACAGAACATACACCATGGAAATAGAGGCTTGAGTCCCTCTCATTCACTCCTCCACAAGTCTTGAGCACTTTGGATGGAGGCGGTAATGCTCCTACCTTCTCTCCTTTTTCTTTTGATTGAGTAAGAACTTACTATTTTGTAGTGTTTCTTGCATTCATAGCTTGTAGTTTCTTTCCTTTATCTTTCTCTATACTATTCCAAACTTGGTTGTCCATGGAGGTGGAAACACCAAGATGTGGGTCTAGCTGAGGCACGCCCCTATATAGTCCCAACAACTTCTCCCTTTCATGTATGCAGGTAAAGAGAGCTCAGAGCAAACTGGCGAGGAGAGTATTCTACAAGATCATCTTCTTCACCTTGGTGGTAATATGTATCCTTTATCACATTCATACTTGTATTTCATTTATCTTAATCTCATTCTATCATTTTAAAAATTCCTAAGCTAGGCTAGTAGTCTTCCTTTCTGAGTCAAAATATTGTCTTTTCAGTTCTCTACTCGTATGAACGCCAACACACCTGTGAGATGCCAGCTTGTCACATTGCCGTCCTAGAACTGTGCTTTCATCCTCAGATAGAGAGCTTCCTGAGACATGGGTCTGATTCTAAAGGGCCAACTCACCTATTCCCCTTCCTACATTCGGATTGCAGAGTGATCGAACGGTTCATAATCCTCATCATTCTCATCCTCGTCATCCTAACTTCCCTTTAAACGAAGGTGGGTCAGGGCAGCCTTTCCTCTCTGGACTTTTCGTGACCTACATTGGATGATGATGGGTTGAACGGATTATGTCATTGATAAGAGTTTGATTAACATGTTTGATAATCATCAAGATTTTGGATTTTGAGTTTAAAGCTTTTGTTTCGTTTTGATTCTCATTTTTCACTGAAGTATAATTATCTTGATTGTTTGTACTTATTTTTGTTTTGTCACAAAAGGGTGAGGATGATGATCTATTTATTATGGATGAAATTTTTCTTGTGGGTGAAAGCGATATGAGATGGGTGATTTTGAGATTTTTTGAAATATTTCACTATTTCTTTATGTTGTTTTTGGTTTATGATTATTTGAATGTTTTGAGTTTGCAAACATTATGAGTCCATTTTGAGTTTTTTCAGGATTTTGCAATTGTTTAAGCCAAGATTAGACCAAGAATAGGACCTATGTAAGCATATAGACAACATAGTTCGACTGATTCTCAACAAATGACCATTTATTGATGATATATGTGTTAGCAACACAAGGGCAGACAACTGAGAGTGTAGCAACCTAGTTTGATAGCTTGAAATCTTCTACAAAAAAAATTGTCGAAATAATTTTTTTATATAAGAATAACCTTTCCAATATAAATACATAACACTTTAACTATAACCTCAATAAAAATGAATAACAACATCAAGGTCCAAACATTTGCAATGATGTATACATCGAGTAAGGCTTTCTCACCACCCAACTGTATTGGCATCATGAAGCCGCGTTGACTCTAGCCAAACCCCCAAGCAAGAAATAGACTGCAAATGGACTTAGCTAATTATAGGTAGTTAAAAAAAATCTTAGTACTTTAATAGTAGGTATGCAACCCTTTCTAGGACTCAATTTTTCCTAGACAGTACTTCATCGGTTGCCACCCACTTAGGTGAAACCGAAAGGGATTCCTTAGACCATACACTCCAATAACATAATTAATCTATAATTTTACAATAACATAGTTCACTACTTAATCACATTATATGGGAAGTCTAAATTAACCTCAAATGAGGAAAAATTCTAACAATCATAAGTAATTCCCAATCTATTCATCCAATTCATAAAAGGAAACATAAAAGTATGAGATTCCCCTAAGGTTTGTAACCTCCTTTTAAGTTATTTGATCATAAGAACAATAGATAATGTGCGATATTCAATATCCATGACCATACTTTACTAGTTTTACATGTTACCTTCATAGGCATAAAATATCTAACTTGGAAAGTTTACAATTGTGATATTGATTAATCATATTTTATTTACCTTCTCCTAAGATAATTGATTGACATAATATAATATTACATATTTACCTTCCTTCCAGTTTGTCCTAGTTGGATGCCAATTATCTAGAATATATTTCATGCCTCGTCACTTGAATTCCTTGAAATTCCTTGACTCGCCATTACTATTTCATGATCCTTAAGCAACTCAAGATTACTTACTAACTCAATAAACAATTTTAGTTGCTCTATTTGATACAAAATATTCATATAAGGATACAATAATTTGCTACTAGGAATGTGATGATAAGAGCAACACATTGATTCTAAAAGGAACTGGAACTCTTCTAATGAAAGTTTCTTGTAACAAAAATATTAATTGCCTAAATTTTTTACTATTGTTTAAAAATTGAATAATTAGTAATTTAATGGTAAGATAAAGACAATATGGTAAAATAATTACCTATTGAAATAACTCTATTCTTTGCAAAAAAAAAATCTACTATGACATGATGACTATATAATCAAGTTGCCAAACTTACCATTGATTAATAATTTCAACAATAGTTTAAGTTTTGCAAATGATTATTAAGCCACATTAGAAATCCAAAACCTAAAGGTTCATAAGAAATGATTAGAGAACGAAATATTCATTACCAAGAAGAATTTAAATATAACTCATACCTCTTTCAATCCTCCATGCAATGACCATTGGGTATCGCTAGTATTTACTAATGAAGGTTAATGATATGTTACTATCATCCCCTTTTGCATCTATACCAAGTCACCATTAGTTCAAGTTTTTGAAAATAAATATTATAATTGTAGTATTACTAAACATAATTCTCGATCGTCATGCGAATTGAATAGTGAATCTCTAATTACCCTTTTTGCAAGTTAATCGAATCATAATGACTTCTTCATCAAATTGCCATGACATAAATTTATATAAAATTATGGAGTCATAATGTATGTAGAACATAATATATAGATGATGGAATACAACACATTGTGGAATTTAAACCATTTATCATCTTGTTCAATCTTTAATACCTAATTTGCGAAATAATATATAATAATGATCATACAATATTTTTTTTAAGAAATTTATCTTGATTCCTATATAAGATAATCGAACTATAAGATTGTGAGAATACATCATGATTACTTCAAAGTAACCATATATTATAAATTTAATCTATTTTTGATATAATCATGAATTAATGGAATTTCACTTTACTGGCTTACTTCTTAGTCTCTTGTAAAATTTATTAAATAGAAATAGAAGATGACCCAATTCTATGAAATTTGAATCAAATACTAATTGATATATGTACCCAAGGTAAAACTTCTAAACTAAGCAACCTTATTATGATAACGAGGTTTTAATACTACAATCATGATGTTTTAAGGTTTAACTCAATGTGAATCTCCTTATTATTATCCTTTTGAAATACTATATAATATTAAAATGATCTATATTTAGTAATATTATTATCAATTGATAGCATTAGTATTAATGTTAATATGATCTCTTGGTTCATAATTCCTTGAAAATTAGATCTTCCTTGCTAATTCACACTAATATCTTTATTATTATATTAGACAAATCAAATTACCTTCCCACTCACAATTAAACTTGATGAATGCAATTATTGAAAATTTAATTTAAAATTTAATACTTTATTTTCATAAGAATTGACCCAAATATTATATATATACTCACCTAACCTTCGCTTTTATTTATTTATATATTTTTCCATTATTTTGAACTACTTTGAAAACTATTTTATTTATTTTTTAGTAGTTACTATTTTTTTCAAAAGAAAGAATGAAATGAAATAACTGAAATTGATTGTATGTAATTTAGATTTTATTTCTTTCTAAATATTTAACATACCTAAAATATTCTAAACTAAGATCATCTAGATTTTATTTTTTTCTAAATACTTAACTTACCTAAAATATTCTAAAAAGCTATGGAATCTTTTTTACTTATTTACATTTATATAAAAAAAAAGACCAAAAATCTTAAACTTCTCTACTTTCTATAAAAAAAAGACTAGAAAAAAGAAATTCAAATAAGACTAAAACTCATGTCTACTATTCGTCCTATTGGGCTCCTTCTAAAGCTGTCTACAGTAGGCTTGAAAATTTGCTTCACGATTTGTTTTTGGGCCTCTTCTGAAACCCACAAGGGTTTTCATTGGGTCGCTTGGGAGTTTTGTTGTCTCCCCAAGGACTCTGGAGGGCTTGGATTTCTCTCCACTCAATGACAAGGGACTGCTCTTTGTGTCAAATGGATTATTCGAGCTCTCACCGGGGATGAAGCCTGGAAGATTCTCCTTAGGCATTGTATACAGTCTGGTTTTTATGTTCAAAGGCCAGCCTGGAAAGGAATCAGTCTCCAAACCCTCCTAATTATGAGGGAGCCGGTTCAAATTGTTGGCTCCTTTGTGGCCAAGAGCATTTGATGCTCTTGGGAAACTGTTAAGCCATGGCTCCATTGGGCTAGGGCTGGATTTCGTGATGGGCTTTCCATCAACTAGCATAACTTATGGTGGCCTCCCCTTATGGCTCAGAATGGTCAATCCCTGGCCAAGTATGGTTGGCTCAAGGCCCTCAAATTTCATAAAAATGGCATTCAAACACTGCATTAGCTCTTTCACCGGCCTACCATGCGTCTCTTGCAGTGGGATGCTTTTAAAGCCTAGTACAATCTTCAAAACCAAGACTGTCCTACTTTCGATGGGCTGGTGAGCGCCATTTCGACAGACATGCTTCACAAATTTGGCATTCATGGGCACAAACCTTGGTGGAAAGACTGGAAATAGTTTCGAGACACTCCTCTAAGGAGCTACAAGCCGTCGCTTGGTTACAGGTGGCTTTCACTCCATTTTCCTATGATCAATTCCTTGAACCAGAGGTGGCTTCTTAATTCCTCTACCCATACTTGGCGTAAGAGGTTTGATGCCACTTGGTATGCAATTGTTAATCTGAAGCTGGCCCACTTTGCTTGGTGTATTATTTTCCAAGGCTTGCCTATGGGTTCTCAACTTGTTCATATGGGGGTTCCTGACCCTCACTTCCCTTTTTATGGGCAGTCTACAAGATTTAAGCATATTTTTTGGTTTTGTCCTAGAGCTCAACAACTTTGGACTTGGATTCATGATTTCTTTCGGCCTTTTCAGCCGGAACCCTTCTCTTGGCATATGGTTCTGTTGGGGGACCCGCCCAGAACCCCGACTAAG
Organism: Sequoiadendron giganteum; assembly: GCA_007115665.2. Classification (NCBI taxonomy): domain Eukaryota; kingdom Viridiplantae; phylum Streptophyta; class Pinopsida; order Cupressales; family Cupressaceae; genus Sequoiadendron; species Sequoiadendron giganteum. The sequence goes on along the minus strand of CM021109.1, from coordinate 437,235,976 downwards.
TTCACCCAGCTTTGGCACACTTTCAGGGTGGAAATCCTCTTCAATATCTAGAAAGATAGAAATGCTTGTATATTTTCTCATTCTCATTTAGATGTTAATGTGTCTCTTTATGCTAAAGCAGTTATTTTTTCTAATGTTCTCCTACAGATTCAAGTGCAAGCCAACAAGGTTGCACTGGAAGTGGCTCACCTACAGGTTCTCGTGGACCACTGGGGAAGTGCCCCTTGTATTGTGGCTTGAATCCCTGATTCGTCCTCCTCCTCTCGCAGTCGGTTGCCTTCTGGAGGCCAGAAGTGGAGTGACTTCACGTGCTCTCGCTCCCAGCCTCCTGCTCGACGAGATTCCCGGCCTCCCAGGCGGGCTCGCTCTCCTCTGCCTCATCCTGGTTAGGGCTGGCACTCTAGTGGTGCTATTGGGAGTGGTGGTGGTGGTTCTGGGCGGCCCTTTGATGCTCTACCTGCTTCTGGCTTTGGATGGCCTACCAGTGGCAAAAATTTTCTGTGGCTGGCTCTTGCAATCTTGCCTCAGCGCGAGGAAGAAGAAAAATATAAAGATAAAGATGATGATGGTTGGGGTGCTCCTCTTCACATCACTCCAAACCCCGTTGATGTATGGGGGAAAAATCTGGATGATAGGGATCCCCCAGGCTCTATTGGCACTGCTTTGGCCACTTAATTTTATTTTTTGTTATTAGACTTCTGGGCTAGGCCCATGTGATTGATATTTTGGCTTTTTTGGGCTCTGCCCATGTGACATTCGGGGTGTGCCTTTTCACCACCTGCCCCATTTTTGTGAATTTTTAATTTTATCTTTATATTATTATAGATATCTGCCTAATTCATCAAAAAAAATAAGACTAAAGAAAAGAACTTGAAATGCATGGATTTTTTTTCTTTATTGAATTATAGGCTTAAATTTGCATGAAAGTGAATAAGTTTAATTAAAATAGTTTAATTTTATAGTGGCTATGCTATGGTAAGGAAAATTTGAATGTTTGCGTACATGGTCAGAGATTCAAGAACAACATTATTTGTGCATAAGAAAGCTTCTACTATGTTTCTGAAAATTATTATATTTTAAATTTCTAATGTAATTCTTGTGACTACTTTCCTTTGATCGCTTTCATAAAATCATCCTTAGCGTTACTTTATAAATGGACTTCTCCCTCCTGATTATGTCCATTAATTGTCTTCCTATGTATTCGACTACTTACTCCCATTTATAAAACTAATTTTTTAACAAACAAAGAAAATACCCAAAATCCACTAAAGATTATAAGAATTATTAGGAAAAGACATATGATCATTTGAGTTAAATTGTTTAGAGATGCATTGAATTTAAAACCTTGCTCAAATGAGTTGAGGTCATAAATATGGTTATTAGCTTAACTATAATTGCTTAAAGGAAACAAATATGGGTGTAATATATTAAGCAGAGCCAGGTTCCTGTGGGGACGGTTTATGAATAGAGTGCTCATAAATAAAAGGATGACTATGAATGTGAGGTGAAGATCTTTGTACTCCTTACTTCCTAAAGATAAAGATAGTAAAAAGAATATGATTTACAAGGAAACAATGGTCGAAGTTAAAAAGTATGGAATGCATAAGTGAAACTTAACAAACAATCTCCACAAGAAAGGTTATGGTTGGGACATACATGCCTGATTATCTTTTAATGAGATGCAAATAGTGTATAGGATGATTTAGGAAAATCAATAAGACTCCACTTCAATTTTATACAAATGATGCTACAAAATTATGAATGTTGTGCTATTTAACTGAAATATCTAGGCAACAATAATATCCAACTAAAGATCCAACTATCTAAGTCGATGCATAAATATGAGTGACTTGAAGCATACCTGTAAATGAATAACACACTATTGCAGGAGTTCTTAAAAGACAGATCAAGGAGCAAACATTTTACATATTTCTATTAAAGACAATACAAGTGCAAGTGCAGATACATCTGCTAATCTATAAAGTAGCTCTATCAAATTTAAGTGCCCTGCATCCATGTTTAGGTGTGGGAAGCTCAAGATTATGCTTGGTCCATTGGAGATGGCTCTAGAAGGTCTCTTGGTTGGCTAGATGGTGTTTGATCAGTTGGTCTATGCTGACACATATTCATTTACTTTGTCCAACAGTTCTTTCTAGACAAAGGATTCCTATTTCACCGGGGTAAGAGTACCTTGAAAGCCACTTTTCCACAATCTAAACAACCCAATATTTTGAGCAATATAGTCCAATAAAGTCAGTGGTTCTTTGCAATGATCTCCCCTCTTCCTCCATCATATCTGCACGTGGGGTACAAGAAACTCTTGTAGACTCATGTAGTTTTTTTCTTTTTCTAAGTTCTTGCGAAAGGGCTCAATAAAATTGAGTCTAAATTAAATGGTTAAGACTAATACTAGTCTGACATTGTTAATACAAGAAAAAGAGCTTAAATTCTAAATTTAGTTTACTCTTTGAAAAATTATTTCCCACTACTATATTTTATAAAGACATTCAATGCCTGTCTTTTAAATTATACTTTCTATATCAAAGAAATTAATCCCTGAGTTGTTATTATGGTTGTTCAATATAATGTTGAAATGTATTCCAAATGCCAATAATTCATAATAATGGTTTATCATTGTATAATTGATTAATAACAGAGAAAGAATGAATCAACAACACATCAAAAACACACATAACACCAAGATTTTTTTGCGTGGAAAACCTGTTAGGGGAAAAACCACGGTGGAGGTTAATCCATCTAAAGAAGTTGAACTAAGAAAATAGCATTTGCTAATGCCTGAGTACAGTTCCAATTAAGCACGTGAACACTTTTTCACTCTTCTTCACACTCTACTCTGCTTTCAAATGATCTAAACCTTATTCGCACATAGCACTCGCACACTTCACATTACTCACTCTTACATACACACTTTCACACTTACACACTCTTCTAAAATGAAGAAACAATCACTTATAGATATCCACAACAAGAATTTACATTGCTTCATGTCATCTTCAACAAAATAATAGAATGAATGCAATCTGTCAGCCCAAAACAATATAGAATATTAATGTGCATCAACCAAGGTCAGACACAACATAGTAGAGACCCAAAAAAAAATTCTTGAACACAAAACACCTTCAAAGATTCTTCCTTGAAGATCCACAACATGCTTCAATCACCTTGTCAGCCATGAACATGAAAAACATGAACACGCAAGAGAAAATCTCATATCGTGAGCACAATGATCAATGCAGATGTATAAAATAAATAGAACATCATCTAGAAATATCCACACACACTTCAGGAACATATGCAACAACTCAGATTACCAGATACACATTATCTTCTTCCATGAACACTAATTACAGTAGCAAAATAACTATTGAAACACACACTTTTAACCTGCTCAAATCATCATGCGTACCCTGAAACTTACAAAGTAGAAACTAGATAGGATTGAGAAAAAACCCTTTAATCCAAAATATCTTACCATCAACATACTAAACTTTCCAACACACTGATCTTCATTGCTTCACAAACAGCCTATAACATATTTTATTACAATTTTCTCAATATCCTTGAAATATGCAGTCTTAAAGACATTAATGCTAATAGTGATGACATCAATGAAAACCACATATCAACAATACAACCACAAAATCCAACAATCTCCCCCTTTGGCATTGATGGCAACACATGACGTGAAAAATACCATCAACACAACCAAATTTTCTCCAACAATCTCCCCCTTAGATATTACTCTTGGTATCCGGACATAAAAACCCAACCAAAATAATTTTGGACAGAATAACTTGGTCACAATAACCCAAGGACAAAATAACCTAGATTCATAATAACCCAAGCCAAAATAACTCGTGGTCAGAATGACCCATGGAAAGAATATAAAGAAAGGAAAATAAAATTTACTAGCTTGATCTAAAATGACCACGGGTTATTCTGTCCATGGGTTATTTTGACCACAGATTATTCTGTCCATGGCTTATTATTACCTTTGTTTATTTTTTACTTGGGTTATTTTGACCAGGTTATTTTGTCCAAGTTTATTTTGGTTTGGTTATTATGTCCTACAACCATTACTCTTCTCTCCCTTAGTTCTTTCCGAAGTTTTTCATACTATTCTTCTCCCCCTTTCTTTTTAACTCTTTCAAAGTTTTTCACATTACTCTTCTCCCCCTTTGACATCAATGGAAAAGATACAAGCTCTTAACCACATATTTGAATCATCTGACTACTCCCTCTAAGTAGAAGCCACCACAACATCAATCTAAATCAAGATATGAATATGAAGTGCACAGACTGATGCAATGTCTTGCATCTTAGTCCTGATTAGGAGGGTAATCACCCCTAAATTCCCTCTGAGATACTCAAAAGTATCCTTAGGCAAAGGCTTAGAAAATATGTCTACAATATGTTCCTTAGTAGGCACATACTCCAGTTTGACTTCCTTATCACTCAATTTGTCTCTCAAAAAGTGGCACTTGATAGATATATGTTTGGTCTTTGAAAGCAACACCAGATTCTTAGAAATGTGTATAGAACTTGAATTATCATAGAATATGTCAATAGGTTCATCATACACAACTCTAATATCTTTCAACATCTACTTCATCCACAATACTTGAGTACAATTGTTAGCAGTAGCAATATATTCTGCCTCTGTAGTAGATAAAAAAATGACATTTTATTTTTTACTTAACCATGAAATCAGCTTCTTTCCCAAGAAAAATTCACCACCACTAGTTCTTTTTATATCATTCACATCTCCTACCCAATCAGCATCAGTAAAGGCACTCAAAGTAAGATCATCATCTTTAGGATACCATAGGACAAAATCAATTGTTCCTTTCAAGTTTCTGAAAATTCTCTTCACAACAGTTAAATGAGATTCCTTAGGATTGACATGAAATCTAGCAACAATGTATACAACAATCATGATGTTTGGTCTAGTTTGAGTCAAGTAAAGCAATCCACCAAGCATTGATTTGTATCTAGTTTGATTTTCCTTTGGAGAATCATCTTCTTGTGTCAACTTACATCCGGTCACCATGGGTGTACCAACTAGCTTTGAATCTTTCATACAAAATTTCTTTAGCAATTATCTCACATACTTGGACTAAGATATAAAGATTCCTTTATCTAACTGAGTAATTTTCAATCCCAAAAAGAATTCCATCTCTCCAATCATTGACATCTCAAACTCATTCTATATATCATTAGCAAACTTCATGCATAAACCATCATCTACTCCAAAAATAATATCATCAACAAAGACTTCCACAAACAATTCTTTATCATCATCAGTTTTTAAATACAGATTAATATCAGCAATACCTTTGTTAAATCCAAGCTTCAACAAGTACTTATCTAATCTGGCAAACCAAGCTCTAGGGGCTTGTTTGAGTCCATACAATTCTTTCTTCAATCGACATACCATATCTCCCTGATCAGTCAATTGAAATCCATCAGGTTGTTCAATATACACCTCTTCTTCTAATTCACCATTTAGAAATGCTAACTTGACATCCATCTGATAAAATTTGTAGTTTTTTTAAGCATCATAAGCAAGAAATAGTCTCATAGCTTCAATTATAGCAACATGAGAAAAATTTTCTTCAAAGTCAATTCCTTCCATCTGAGAGTATCCTTTGCATACCAGTCTTTTTTTTTTTTTGATAACTTCACCTTGTTCATTCAGTTTGTTTCTAAAGACCCATTTAGTTCAAATTACATTTTTGTCTTTAGGTTTAGGAACACAAATCCATGTATTATTCTTCTCAATTTATTTTAGTTCTTCTTTCATTTCTTCAATATAATGTTCATCTTTGCATGCTTCATTGACATTACTTGGATCAGTCTTTGAAATCAAACAATATTCTTCTGCAATTATTCTCCTAGTCTGAACACCTTTTCTCTTATCTACTATAATCTAATTTTTTGAATGATTTAATCTCACATACCTTGGAGTCTTAGAGTTTTCTTGAATTCCAATCTCTTCTGATTTCTCTTTCTTGCTTTCACTAGTCTCTCCTTCTTCTTGATCTTCTTCATTCACCATAATGATTTAAACTTGATTTGAAGTCTAAATCTTGTTAGTATTGTCATTATGATCATCAGAACTGTATCCACGGGTTCTAGAGGGTCTAGCAATGTCTTTATCAACCTTAACATTAGCACTTTCAACCATTTTTTCTTCAATCTCTTGTTGTAGCACTGACAGGCCCTACTCTTAGTAGAATAACCAAGAAATATTCCTTCATCACTTCTAGCATCAAACTTTCCTATATCTTCATCTCTTCTAATATAGCATTTACTCCCAAATATTTTGAAATATTTAATAGTAGGCTTGTGACCAAACCATAGTTCAAAAGGATTCTTACCACTATTACCTTTGATTTGTACCTAGTTGATGATATAAACAACAGTACTCATAGCTTCTCTCCAATAAATAAGAGGGTCATTTCCTTCCAGCATCATAAAACCTAGCAGCATCTAGAACTATCTTGTTCTTCCTTTCCACAACTATATTTTGTTGAGGTGTCGGCGGTGTAGATAGTTGTCTCTTTATCACATGTTCTTCGTAAAAAGAATCAAACTCACTGAAAGTGAATTCACCACCTCTATCTGATCTTAGACACTTAATCTTCATACCGGTCTCTATCTCAACCATAATTTTAAAGATCTCGAACTTCTTTAGAGCTTCACATTTCTCCCTTAAGAAAGTAACCCACATCATCCTAGAGTAATCATCAATAAACAACACAAAGTACTTGTAACCTTGTAGACTTTTCATTCTAGTAGGACCACACAAGTAAGTATGCACAACCTCCAACAATTCATTTGAACAATGTTGTTTGCTCTGAAATGAAATTATATTTTATTTTCCTAACTGACATTCCTTGCACATGACATTAGTAGGTTTCACCAACTTAGGAAGATCTCTCACGGCCTGTGAGAAACTTATCTTGATAATATTGTCAAATTTTACATGACACATTCTTCTATGCTACAACCAACTCTCACCAACTTGAGAAATTAGACAACTTTTACTAGAAGCATTTAGATGAAATATGTTACCTTTTATTTTATTACCTGAAGCAATCACATTTCAAGAACTTCCAAATATTCTACACTTTCCATCTTTGAATTGAAGATTGTATCCCTTATCAACCATTTGTCCAACACTCAAAAGATTATGCTTCAAACCTTCAACATAAAGAACATCGTTAGTATTGTCCTTACCATTAAAAGAAATACATCCTCTGCCATGGATGATACCACCATTTTTATCACAAAATCTTACAACACCACCATCATAATTTTGCAAGCTTATAAATTTTATTTTATCACCTGTCATGTGATGTGAACATCCACTGTCAATTACCTATTCATCTTTTTCTTCAACTTGAGCAACTAGGGATTTCTCCACTTTTGCACAACTAGCAGATTCAGTAGACACAAGATTATTTTCCTTGATAGAAATAAACACAAAATCATCTTCACTTGCATTCCATTGTTTAGATTCATCATCTATCACACCTTCATCAGTAGTATAATAAAACTTCTTTTGAAATTTAGCTGGCTTGTAAGGTCTTGGCTTAGGAACTCTTTTTGGACACCTTGATGCAAAATGATCTATCTTATTGTAAGAAAAGAATTTTATAGGAAACTTTCCTTTATACTTACCTTCTCCTTTGGCTTCCATTTTGATAATAAGTGCTTCAAGCTCATTCAATTCTCTTTCTTCTTCTTCAATTTGTCTCATTTCTTCCTCATATCTGAATACCTTAAAAAACTTTCACCTGGATCATATCTCTGCTTGTCTCTCTCGGAAGTAGTAGCTTTAAATGCAGATTTTGTCGTAGGAAGGGCATCACCAAATTCACTCAACCCAAAAGTAGTAAGCTTACCAGCTAACATATCTCTGGTTACATTTATCACAGTCCAGAGCTCTTCAATAGTTGTGGCTTTAACTTTGTATGTAGCAAGTACGGATCTAAGAAATTTAGCAATAATCTTTGACTCATCTAACTGTCCACCAACACATCTGATGCCACACACAAGTTCATTCACTCTTTGCATGAAAGTATAAATATTTTCATCATCACCCATTTTCAACATTTCATATTTTCCTTTTAGACTTTGTAGCTTAGCAATATTTACATTTACATCACCTTCATACAAGGTTTCCACATTTTTCCAAATATCATAAGCAGTCTTCAGCTCCATAACATTTGTCATCTCAAAATCAGTCAAAGCACTCAATAATGCTTCCTTAGCTCTGATATTATATTCAACATCCCTAATCTCAATAGTAGTAGTAGGACCATTTTGAGGAATAGCATACCTATTACTTGTAATGTTATAGTAGGATTCACCAATGCATCTCATATGACACTCCATTCGAGTCTTCCACAGAGAATAATTTGTTCCATCAAATCTCAAACTATCCTTCTTGTATGTTGCCATCCCGGATCACCTCAAGCTATTAAGCTTCTTCCAAGGAACCTGCTCTAACAACAATTGTTAGCAATACAAGGGAAAACAACTGAGAGGGGGGGTGAATCGGTTGTCAAAGAGTTTTAGATTTATTCAGTTATTAACCTTTATTCTAAGATCTGATTAATAGCAAAGAAAGCATGAATACACAACACACCAAAAACACACATAACACCAATATTTTTTTGTGTGGAAACCTTGTTAGGGGAAAAATAACGGTAGAGGTTAATCTACAAGTTATACCCTGTTAAAAGTATAAGAAGAATAAATAAGGAATGCACATGCATTCAGGAACACTACCTAGAGCTCACTGCTCAAAGGAAGAATCATTGTCTTACATAGAATATTCAGATTAAATCCATCTGAAGAATTTGTACTGAGAAAGTAGCATTTTCTAATGCCTGAGTACAGTTCCAGTTAAGAAGATGAACACTTCTTCGTGCTCTTCTTCACACTTTGATCTTCTTTCGAATGATTTGGACCTTATTCACACATACCACTCACACACTTTGCATTACTCACTCTTACACACACACTTACACACTCTTCTAAAATGAAGAAACAATCACTTATATATATCCGCAACAAGAAATTACATTGCTTCATGTCAACTTCAACAAAATAATAGAATGAATGCAATCTGTCAACCCAAAACAATAAAGATTATTAATGCACATCAACCAAGGTTGGCCACAACATAGTAGAGACCCAAAAAAATTTCCTTGAACATGAAACACCTTCAAATATTCTTCCTCCAAGATCCACAACATGCTTCAATCACCTTGTCGGCCATGAACATGAAAAAATCGAACACAGAAGAGAAAATCTCTGACCACGAGCATAATGATTAGACGTACAACATAGATAGAACATGATCTAGAAATATCCACAAACACTTCAAGAACATTTGCAACAATTCAGATTACCAGATACACATTATCTTCTTCCATGAACACCAGTTACAGTAGAAAAATAACTGTCGGAACACATGAACTTATAACTTGCTCAAATCTTCATGCGCACCTCTAAAACTTATAGAGTAAAAACTAGATAGGCTTGAGAACAAACCCTTTGATCTGCAACATATTACCATCAACTTACTGAACTTTCCTGCACACTGATCTTCACAGCTTCACAAACAACCTGTAACATATTTTATTACAATTTTCTCAATATCCTCGACATGTGCAGTCTTAAGGGAATTAATGCTAATAGTGTTGACATCAATGACAACCACATATCAGCAATACAACCACAACATCCAACAATATGAACATTGATGGATTGTTAATTTATTATGAAGGACTCCTAAAGATTGACCTAATGCTTCAGGGGCACATTTATTATGGCCTTGCCTACGTAAGCGCAGAGATAACATAGTTCAACAATTGTTCTTGACTTTTTTGATGTTTTAGACCTCTTTAGGGATTTTAATCTGATTTGGATATTTTTAGAAATTTTCAAGATGATTCGAATGTTTTTGGATTTCCATGATGTTTTGAAATGTTTTCGGATTTTCACAATGATTTGAATGTTTTTGGATTTTCACAATGTTTTGAATGTTTTTGGATTTTCACAATGTTTTGAATGTTTTTGAGATTTTGAAATTTACAAGTTTTGGATGTTTTTGAGAATTTACACTTTACAATTATTTTTATTTTTTGGGATTCAAAATTTACATGTGTTTCAATTTTTAGGTATTTTGATGATTTTGCAAATGATTTGATGTGATTGATATATAGTTGGATAAGGAACATATTATTCATCAAAATGTGCCATGGGATATTGATTTGGATATTTGCTTATGAATTTTTTGACCAATTTGATTTCGTGTTTGCAAATGTCTAGATCACAACATGAGTTAGAGGATATAGATCAAGACTTATTCGTAAAGCAAGATGTAAGTATCTCTCCCCAATGTTTAGCAATGTATGAAATGATATGGGTGATGCATGGATAAATGGTGGATGGATGGATGAAGGGTATGTAAAGGATGCCAAGGATTATCTTGTAATAAGATAGTATGGTCATTTGGATAATGCTTCATGGCTCAAATAATTCTAGATTACATAGGATCATTGATAAGGACCTATGTTAAGATTTTTCCAAAAGCAAGTTTGAAATGTATGCCAAATCTTTGTCAAGATCAAGATAATTCAAAAGATGAATGGAAATGAATTAGATAATAGACCATGGATGAATGAAATGTTGGATTTATAATGGATGGGATGAGACGCTTCCACCTAAAATGGTGTATGAGATGCTCAGTTCTACTCATGATACCTATTTTCCAAGTTTTCATCATGGTACTTGTCCAAAGTACCATCGTAGTGGTTTTCACTAGATGACCATTTTTTTCTTGACTATTTTCTTGATTTATTTTGATTTGTTGGAATATTTATGATCATGTTGAACCACCTAATGGTGCTGGTGTTGTTTTCATGATGTTCCAACAATATCCTACTTGGAGGAGTTGGTTTTCTAAGATATGGGCGCTTGAATGTAACCCCTGAATTCTCTTATATATTATTCAATACCAAAGTTAACCTCATATAGATGCACACATTACGATAAAGTGCCCTTAGTGTCCTTATGATAAAGAGTTGTCACCAACACATGGTTGATGTGATATTTGGATATCTTGGATGTCAAAGTGGATGGTGAAATGCATTGAGAGGTATGAGATGTAGATGGATTGGTCAACAATTTGAAATATTTTGATTTTCCAAAGTTGGGAGGATGAGCAATGATGGGTGGATATGGAAATTCGATTAGGACTAGCTTCTTCATATACTTTTTAGGTTGCTCTTGAATCTTTATTTTGAATCGTTGGATATTTTTGATGGATGAACTTCCCTTTTTTGTTTTTCCCCATAGTTTCTTTGACTAATGGAGTTTGATAGGGATAATTTTGTTACTTTTTATTTGGTATCCATTTGTATTTTTTTTGTCCATTATGCTTCCCTACTTCTTTTGCTTCAATAAATTTCTCCTTTCTTTGCTATAGACCTTTGTTTTGTGGTTGGTCTCAATTAGAGGGTGGAAATTGTGTGGATGACGATTCATTATATGGATAGTTTTAGTCTTAGTAGAGGTTTCACCACAAGGATTGTTCATGCTCCCCATGTTGGTGTTTACACTAGATAATTTACCCTCAGTATTATAGATGTATCATTGACATGATCATTTTTCTTGATTGTTGTAAAATCAAGACCTTGTTGCTCAAAATAGCTGACTATATTTTTTGATTTCAAGATACTATGTTCCTATAAATATAATCCTTTGTTTTGATAATGCTTGATATCCTCATACCACTATTGTATTTGGCTCCAATTTTGATGATCGTTTGTTGGAATATCGACAATATATTATCGGAATACCGATGAACCACTGAGATAATTTTTGTCACTTTCCCAACTAGCTTCAAAATGTCAAAATCATGACTCAACTTCATTGGTTGCTGCCACAGAAAAGGGCCCTGGTGTTCGTCAGAATATCAAAGGACATTTTGTCAATCTAGCGACGAACCGTAGCCAAAACAAAAGTGGCATGCCTTTTCCAAAGCGTCAGATCAACAACAAAAGTTCATCAAACTTGCGACGAAATAGGAAAGTCATTACGATGAAAGTTTCATTGGACGTATTGCAAATTTGTCAGACGTTTTTGGAGGTTCGTCAAAAGTTCGATGAAACTATGTAGATTTAAAAAAAAAAACTATTTGTTCAAATGTAGGCATATCAATGAAAGATCAAGACTGTTACAGTGATCAACATTGCCTAAAAAGATCAAATGCATGCATGAAGTTTGATGAATTACCTCCAGTGAATTTTGGAACAATATCGCCACTGATAATAAATTACTATTTAATTTTAGGGATCCTTTAGCCTTGAATAGGGATTTTATCTATTGCCATTGATTATCTTTTTAGTTGAATCACTATGAGTTGATTCTGTGACCTATTATGCATGTGCCTTTTCAAAGGCTTATTGAGGCCCAAAACAAATTTTGTGCCTCAACAAGCCTTTTAAAAGGTGCGTACATATTAGGTCATAGAATGAACTTGCAGTCATCCGATTTAAAAGCTAATTGATGGGTTTACCAACTTAAACCTTTTGAAATCACCCTATAACCATTAGATTTAGAAAGATCAATGGTTAAGAATTTGCAACTTGTAGACCTAAGACATTTCATTCACCGATAACCACCCTCTCCACTGATGGATACCTATCCTCCATTCTATCGGTGGAACACCAGATAATGTTTCCTCGATGCACCATAGTTCCCCTTATATACTTTATGCATTCGATAATTCATGCCCATGGTTATAATTCATGGTTACTTTTGTTGACAACTTGACTCTATCAGTATATCAGAAGAGCACCTTAGGAGTCAACTCGATAGAGTATTGTTACACCGATACTAGGTTGTGACCTATTTTCATCAGGCCATTGGCAGAACTGTGATGGGGTTTTCGTCGATGAAGCATTGTTAGGCCGATGGTATTGGATTTTGTTAGGAATGGGTGTAACGCCCCGCCATGCAACCCTAGAGGAAGTTTTCAATTCACTATAAAAGCATACTAATTTTTCTTTTTTAAGTGAATTAAACATACTTGTTCATCTATAAATGACAACATCCCCTAGGGTTACGTAATCAAGATTACTTATTTCCCCATTATCATACATCATTAAGATTCATTGCATAAAATTACTCAAGTAAAAACATTCATTCAACATAAACAAATAACCGAATAACAAAAAGATAGCATCCATAGCATAAATCCATTAAATGAATAACTGATTACAATTCTCATTCCCATAATGAGTCATAAATACATAAGTGTTTCAATTACATAAATCCACCTCATAAATACAAGAGGGGTAAAATCAAATTAATACATTTTGAAATACAAAGTACAAGAAATAATAACAAGATCTGCGAGCTTTCCATCTGGATGTCTCACCTCCACGAACTGAAGATCAAAGGGGGACCCAACGGTTTTGGTGCATGTTCCTCCCAACCAAGTGGTACCCGAAGGCCCACCCCCCATGGTAGGAGATAGCAACAAAGCAACATGGGCAAAGAATCTACTACCTCTAACCAAAGGAAGACTCATACTGACACAAACTGACTCAACCACACACATGTACAATAAGAGTCTAACACTAACATGGTCACATTGCTTCTAGACATAAAATTGATCGAGTATGATAAGAATCCATACACATAACATACAACACTATGTTATCCTAGACAGAGTGTCATCACAAGGTTTGTCATGAGATCTCCTTTGGGCATTCTTCATAGGCTCTGGTGATCTTGGTGGCCTCAACCAAATCCCGGCCCTCATACTCATTCATGCAAAATCAACTACCTTTCGTATGGACAAGCTAGTTGACCTTGCCATTCCAGGCCTTCTCACTCACCCCAAGTCTAAACAAGCTCTTGTGCCTATGAGTGAGGTTAATTTATCTTGATTAATGTGAAATGTATCCTAGTCATCTAAGTACATTACTTTAATTTTCACTTGCTAAAAACACTTCTGAAGGTTACCCGATTTACCTCTTTGGGCTCCGACCCCTAACAAAAGTCACTCTTCTAATGGATAACATGCTACACAAATCTAGACTCCAAGGGTAACTCAAGTGCTACAAAACTGAACAACGCAATCTCTCCTATTCTAGGAGGCAATAAATAAGGAAATCCACTCCAATGCTAGGAGGAAACAAAACACTTATAACACTACCCAAAGGAAAACGAACATTATCTTAACAAGGGAATGACACACAATCTTCAGCAGACTTAACAATTGATAACACATTTACCCGTTCCCAAAGCAAACAAAAAAAAAGGAAATTTTAACATTAAAATGCACTGTAATGAATTTCACTATATTTGAATATCTTAAATCCATTTCCTTATCTAAAGCTTCTCGCAGAAATTAAATAATGTCATTCTAAATTTTCGTTAAAATAAATAATTTCCTTCATTAAGATAATTACTTTTCGCAAAAATAATCCAACCATGCACATTAATCATATTAGTTTAAATTACTGCCTAATTACTTGCATGCAATAATATGCCTAAGACAGAATATCAAATACCTAAATATATTTTAAGAATATATGCTGCATACTTTATATTTTTAAATACATATATCTTATTTGTATTCAAAACTCTATAGAAAATAAAATCTACCATAAACATTGACTTAACCTTCTATTTTTCAAAAACAAAATAAACCGATTGATAAATTGATTAATTCTGTATATAAGGTCCAAATTTAAACATCAATTTCCCAATATAGAAATATTTTTATATTGAATATTTATATATTAATATTTAATATAAAACACATTTAATTTATATTAAATATTAAATATTAATATTTCATATAAAATATCTTTTATTACCAATAACTAAAGAATGATATAAAATTAAAATTAATTGAAAACAATAAAAAAAATACAAACTTACCTTTTCGCAGCACACTGTCCTGTGACAGTGACCGGACGGTACACAGTCTAGCAGACGGTACCCTCGGTACACTGTTTGCCGATTGTACTAAGTACAACAGCTGGCGATGACTTGGGGGAGGCTGCACTCCCCATGGGACAGTGTGTCCCCCCAAACGGTGGGCGCACTGCCCCATGGGCAGCGCAACACCCAAGGGGAAGGCGTGGGTGGTGGGGGTACATCCGCCCCCACCAACCATTGTCATTTTTTTATGTTTTTTTTATTTATATATATATATATATATTCCTATATTTAAAAAAAAAAAAATCCTATGACAATAAAATTCCGGAACAATAAAATAAACTTTTCAACGGAATAATTTCGAAATTCGTTTTCTAGGTACGTCGTATAGACGACATTTTTTAGAAAATAATAACATGTATTTAATCTATAACATTAAATAAATATACAGATACATCTATATACTATGTGTATTTATCTCCAAGGATATAATACTTATAATATATATTTATATATATATTAACACAGAATAGATTTACTGGTAAAACTGAGAATCCAAAATAAAAATAACCAGGTATAGGAAATCAATAAAAAAATTCAAAATGATTTTCTAAATTCCCCAAAAGTTTAAAAGACCAACAAAAGACTGATTCTAATAACACATTCTTTTGAATTACAACCAATACAAAATTAGGAGCATAAAAAGGAAAACCTAGATTTCGAAGCTATAGACAACGAAGAGGATCTTTGATGCAGAGCCTCCTCCAATGCTCTCTTGAATTTCTTTCAATCGTGCAACGAATCCCAGCAAGCAACGATCCAAGAGCTCAAACCACGTCAACCAAATTTCTTCCTTTAAAACAATCCTACCCAATTTCTTAATTAATTCTACTCAATTTCTCAAAACAATTCTATAGCCAAAAACCCTCTCTCAGTTTCTTTTTCTTTTCTCTTTTTTTTCTTTCTTTCTTTTCTCTGCAACTTTTTCCTTCCTCTCACATAACACTCATTTCCAAAAAGAAAACAACTAAAAAAAGAAAACCCCAAAAACCTCACACAAATTTCTCAAATTAATTTAGTAATTTTCTAAAACAAATTTAATTTCTAAATTAAACAAACTATCTTCAATAATAAAATATGCAATTGCCATAAATCAAAATATCTTCCAAAATCTAATTGCATGCAAAATTGAAAATTAGATATTAATTCCATTTTCAATTTTCGAAAGTCACTTTGAATTAAAATGCAATTTCAAATATTTTACAAATTCATTTGCTTTTATTTAATTCAATCCAATAAAACTTAATTAATTAATTTTAATTATCTAATAACTAAATTCAACCTTTTGAGATTAAATTTAATTAATTAAATAAATTAAATTTTATTATCAACTTTAAATATAACATCAAAGCAAAATTTTAATTTAATATAAAATAATCATTACTCTTAATCAATGCAATAGTTCCAAAAATTGATTTAATAAAATACGCATCATACAGAATCAAATAACATTAAATAAGATAAGACATGACTCAACAATCTAGACTGACAACACACTAAGGCTAGGGCATAGACTGACACATGTTACCTAGCTACTATCTCCCTTTCAACTTAACCATTGGATCGACACGCTCAAACCTATGAGACCAGGTGGAGTCGATGTCATGTACCTACAACCTGAAAAACCAATTAAACATCATACAGTATATCCAGCATATAATACACACCGTGAAAAAGAAATCACAGATTCGCAGGGTGCTCGCAAGCGAGTGTTGCGGACCCGTCCTCTTCACCAATACACTCATCAAGGACTGACACTAATGTCATAATCAATACTCACATATAAAATCTCATGATAATTCTACTAACATCATTAATCCATGAAAGCATGTAAACAATCAGATAACCACATCACACAATAATAGTTGCTGCTCAATAGTAGCGATCAAAACATCATAACAAAATGTGTCTAGTATCAAAGTATCTGCAACCAAATAAGGTATAAGGCAAACTAAACAAGAAGCAAACGGAGGGGTATTACAATGGGGAAAGCACTACATCACTAAAGATTTTCAAAGGCTTGTTGAGGCTCAAAATTTGTTTTGGGCCACACGATTAAATCTAATCATGTGGCCCAAAATAAATTTTTTCCCTCAACAAGTCTTTTAAAAGGCACATGTGTATTAGGTCACGAAATGAACTTGCATCCATCCGATTTAAATGCTAATCAATGGGCTTCCCAACTTAAACCTCTGGAATCACCCTATAACCGTTATATTTAGAAAGATCAATCGTTAAGAATTTGTAACTTGTCGACCTAAGATGTTTCATTCACCAATAGCCACCCTCTCCACTAATCGACACCTATCCTTCGTTCTATCAGTGGGATGCTAGATAGTGTTTCCCCAATGCACCATAGCTCCCCAAGTATACTTTATGCATTTGATAATTCATTCCCATGGTTATAATTCATGGTTACTTTTGTTCACAAATTGACTCTATCAGTATATCGGGGGAGCACCTTAGGAGTCAACTCGATAGAGTATTGTTACACTGATACTAGGATGTGAGTTATTTTCATTGGGCCATCAATGGGACTATGATGGGGGTTCCACCGATGAAGCATTGTTAGGATGATGGTATTGAATTTTGTTAGGAATGGGGGAAGGACTACGACACTACGAAATTTAAAATTTGTTTATGGATGCAATGTAGGCTATAATATGGATCTTGTCACACAAATTTCTACAATTTGCATTGTTCATAAAATCAAAGTGTGGTATATTTTTATGATTATTGATAAAATTTGATAATTCATGCCCATGGTTATAATTCATGGTTACTCAAAGGATAATTTGCAAGATAGTCATAGAAATTGTAAAGGAAAATGAATAAGGTTTTAAATTATTACTCAAAGAGAAACTAGTAACCTAATCCTAATATCTGAACTCCATTGCATAAAATTTTATTGAAAAAGGAAAGTACTGTGCAGTTGAATACAAAAAAATCATCTTACAAATTTGCACAAAAAGCACAACCTACGAACTAGATTCTAATTTTGCTAACAAAGAAAAATTCAAACTAGTGAATATTAAACTACACACTAGAATCTGATTTTGTGGAAAATGAGCAATTTTGTGAGAAAAAGTACCTGCAGTGCATCTTGGATACTTAGCTAGTGTACTAAAAAATAGGATTGCAAACCCAAAATTATTCCCACTCTAGAAATTCAATAGAAAAATACATAATGTTATCTTGGATACTTAGCTCTTAGATAGTCAATAAAACAATATGAGCATGATTATGAATGGTTTTACATGGTCCCACTCTTGATCTCCATGTTTGAGAGCCTTCTCTTTAAGATCCCATGGATCCACTTTGATCCATTGCTGCCAAAAGAGATATTAATGTGTAAATAAGGAGCCACATTTAGACAAACTGGTTGTTGATTTCTTCTAAGAAATTTAGAGACTACAAAAAGAAGATACCTAATGGGGATCATGTGGACTTCCTAGAGAAATCATTGCAATATGGCCTCGAGCAGCAATGAAATTTTTTGGATTAGCTTCACAGTAAATCCTAACAACATTACATTGAGGCTCCTCTTTATGAAGTTGATGGTATGAAGAACCAGATCCATATCCTCCTTGAGATACATATCATATTGAATAGAAAAACATAGTGACACAAGCAATCTGAATTGTGAGATAAAGCCTCCAAACCCTCTACGGAAACATGACTTTTACCAGATAATAAAAATTTTAAATTTAAGTAATACCCAAGAAAAATAATTCCATACAATGCAGCTACACACGAAACTTATAGATGGGACTGATCTTCCACTTCTAGCTCTCCTTCTTATTCTATTTGAAGAGGACAACCTCTACCCCTTGAGTTAGCTATGTAATTTTAGCATTAATAAATAAAAATATTTTTAGCACAGGAAACAATCCTCATGCATCTAAACAAGCACCTATAAGACAAGCATGAAAATCTAAGTTTATCACAATCAAGTAAAGATTAAATCCTTATAATCAATCACAATAAATAGAAAGTATTAATTGGATCAATAAGAAGAATCAAATAATTAGGGTTGGGCACTATATAAACCACTACTATCACAATTATTGAAACATGCTCAAGTACTGGGTCCTTGCCCCTAGATTAAATTAAGGAAAAAATTATTGTAAACACAATATGTATAGAAGAATATGAATGTAAAGGAAAATGGATATTAGCAAAACATAAATGTAAATAAAAGTAGTGTGAGCAGAAAATGAATCTATATTGATCTTGAACAAATAAAATCATACCCAATTAACATTAAGTTATACTAACCTTGTACTAATTTCCATTGTCAATCTTGAAGGTTACTTTGATGCCTTCTGCAGAAAATCTTTGGCCACGAGGCAAGATAAGGTAGGAAAACCAAGTGTATATTGATGAATTCCTGACAATAAAAAAGAAACAAGCAACCAATCAACCCTATTAGAACAAAATAATCTTATGAATTGATTTTATTTTTTTTACTGGCTAGTCAATAGTGGACCTAGTTCTCTTGAATTGAGATACTACTAAGATGTGTTGACTGTTGATTTTAGACTACCAATATTTTGCTTCAATCTCTATAAGTTACTTTTATCTTAAATATATTCAAGATAACTCTACAAAAAAATTCCTTGATCTCTTAGAAATTATGTAGATTATTTTGTTAATACTTCTCAATTTTGATAATTTCTTTCAAAAATTCATAGAAAGATATGTAATGCCATATTTGAAGCTTACATATTTTAATTTTAATAGTTCTGTAATTATAGGATATGATTCTGACAATTGTGAAATGCATTGGTAATATACTGGATGAATGAAGTAAACTATGCAATTAGCAGGTGTATAGCCAAATTCCTTAACCCTTGTCAACATCCTTCTTGCCTATTCTAAAACATGTGCTTTGGAACAGGGCATGAAAATCCATCTAAGTATAATGAAAAGGAGATTTTTGTTAGATATTATATTATAGTAAGTTGACTGAATGTAAGTAGAGAAATTTTTGCATACCTATAGATGGTACAAAATTTCATGGTTAAGTGGAAGCCTCCCATCAACAACAAGATCCAAGTATTTGTGTATCTATCTTAATCGAGCCTCTAAACCCTTCAGAGCTATGAAATTTTCCACTAACCTATTATGCACAAAAGTCAAATTTTAGAGTTATATCACCACTAAAAACAAAAGAAACAGAGCTTTGAAACCAACTCCACACACAACACAATGTGGTATTCATACAAAACCATACAAATAAACTAAACTTGTAACATTGGAATGGAAAAAACTTCAAATTATGATGTAGAGCATGGATTCACTTTACTCAACTAGAGGCACATTTCAAAATAATGGGTTCTTCATCTAAAACATTTTTACGAGGTTCAAATAGTAAAGAGATTGATGAAATATAGAGGAATTCAAAAGATACTTGGATGTAGTTGGATTGAAGGTTGTAAATTGGTACATGTTTTTTGTGTAGGAGACATATCACATCCACAAACATGGTAGAGCTATGCAAAGTAGGAGAAATTTTCTTGGAAAATGAAGGCATCAGGGTATAAAGAATCATTTTTCTACCACCATACTGAAAAGTTAGCACTTTCTCTCATCTTCTCATATTGGTTTGATGCTTCAAACGATGCATTTCTTATATTGAAAAGTGCATTACCTTATTGAGCTTCTCTTTGTTTTGAGAATATTTTAATATTCTCTACTTAATAGGTCCAACCATGTGACGGTGAAAGCTCATTTGGCCCCTCTCCACCCTCACATCACTCTCAATTCCCCATACTTGATCATATAACATTAATCATTATTCATCCATTAATAACATATAACATTCATTCATTCATCCTGCATTAATAACATATAACATTCATTCATTAGCATATAGCATTCATCCATTAATATATTTACATTCATTCATTAACATATAACATTCATTCTTTCAGTTTTTACATATTATCAAAAATATGGTTGTCATAATACGATTACAATCACTTTTTTTTGGTTTCTTTTTTGTAGCTAAAAAGAGTTGAAGTGGAGTATCATTTTCTAAATCATTTGTTCCCCATTCATTTTTTATGAGCTCTTCTTGTGATCTTAATGTATGCCTAGTCGTGTACTCACGACATGGACACCGCTACAAGGGGGGGTTTTGTACAATAGCAAAGAAATGTTAAATTGATATGTTTTATTATTATTGTTACAAGTATTTCATTAATTAAAATAACATTAGAGTGGTTCTCTTTACCTGATGGGGCCACATCATGTTCCTGATCTTGTCTTATAGCCTCATGTTCAACATGTTAAACACCCTCTAAATCCCGATCTAGAGTTGAAACACGAAAGGTTACATTAATTAATACACTAATTTCAATTAAATATGTTTAAAAGAATATTATAGTGGTCCTCTTTACCTGATGGGGCCACATCATGTTCCTGATCTTATCTAGCTTGATCATGCTCAGCATGTTGATCACACTCTACATGCTCTAAAGTTGAAACATGAAAGGTTACATTAATTAATACACCAAATGTAGTTAAAGATGTTTAATTGTATTAATCCATACTGTGTTTTGTATAACACATGAATACAACCAGTATTGGGATGTACACCATGATCTTCATTTAAAGGTTGTGTTCCACCCTCACCAAGATGCATTCCAATGTTATGTGCAATATTATCATTGCTTGTCTATTTAAAAAAATTAGGCACATAATTACTTTATGGTGGAAATTAATATTGAATAGACTACACAAGTATTCAATTTTAAATAAACTTTATTGAGTTTATTTACTTGCATGCCGGATGTAGTGGAAGATTATGTTTGCCTAGTCAAGACTCTTAGACATTCAACCACAACTCCATAGCCTTGTTGGAAGGCAATCTTTAGGTCCTCTTTTGTGGGCACTCTATTGAATTCAGAGCCCTTCATTTTCGCATAAGATCATGAGTTTTTTCTGTTATGGTGTGATAAAACCAAAATTGTTTGCAATTTATTATTTGGATGCAATATTTCATTTATTGATACTTACAATTCATGTGGTTAATTTCATATAACCACTAGAGCCAAGTTTGTGTTGCCTTTGTTTTTCTAGTCTTTCCTTTGTTGCCTTCGATGTGTCGGGCAGCCTATGAAAAGTTTGAAATAAGTTAGATTATGTAAAAAGAAAGAGTAATCAGTATATAATTACATTGTTGATAGTATCACATACCTTCCTTGTCCCGGTGGTGTCTTTCCTTTTTTCTTTTCAGCCTTATCCTTTCCATCCGACACCAGGTCCTTCCACTCTCTCTCTGAAATCATGGGGAGACGTTCGTACTTTTTGTTCTTCTCTAAATGTGACCTATATTGGTCCCTCACATACTTTAGATAGGTACCATATTTCTTAAGGACCTTGGTTCGGTTGAATGTTTTATCACCGACAAGCACAGCTAAACGGTTAATGAGCTCATCTTTTATATCTTGATTTTGAGCATTCCACCATGTACGTATGGTGGAACCAAAGAGCTCCAATGTAATATCACTTAGATGCTTATAAAAAACATAATATCCTGAAAAATGATCATGGGATCATTAGTCTAAAAAGAGTGATCAATAAGTAAATTTCAATTGGATTATATATAATAATAATTAAAACATTTTAAAGTACCTTGGAACTTCTCTATAGGAATGAAATCCTCGGTCACCAGAAATGTTATCATACTAGTAATACGGGAAGATCCAGGAAATGTTGTTAAAACATCACCAATACTAGTATCCTTTGCATCATTAGGTACATGTCCTGGTGCATGTTTTGACATGTTTTGACTGCCATAGGGTGCACTACCTAATGTATGCATGGTATATGTTGCCGACATTTCAGTTGACAATATAAGCACAAATTATGGGGTCGGATGATGTGATGTATACGCAAGAAGATTAGGACTAACACTCGTACCAACCCCTACACCCCAAGAAAAACTTGCAGTACCCTAATCATGGCTAGCAGCATCATCACGACGCAAATAATCCTGTAAAAACAACACATATTTTAGTTCATGACATAAAAGAGTACAAAATATAAAACCATGAATGAACTTATGTTATAATTAAAGATCTCATGACAACTTACTTACAAGTTATGTGCTCTCTCAATCAATATTTTAACACTTTCTCTTATCTCATCTGTTTGAGGCACTATGAATACCAACTTAAGGATTTCTTCATTGCATTTTTTTTGGGCCTTCCTCATCATATCCATAGGGTTTATGAAAAATGCGATGTCATCATCGTATAATAGTGACTGCATCTCCCTATGGATGCTCTTCTCTACTCTCGGAGCCTTTCCCTGATCAATCAAATTCAACAAGAATATTAAAACATTATCAAAATTAACCCAATAAACTCATGAAAAAAAATAAGAATAATTTTTTTTGCTCATATCTAATTTGTACAATTACAATGAGGAAAAACTATCGAGTAGAAGTGCCTGAAGATGCATCACGATCTATGCTCTAGGCCGGAGCTTTCCCCGTATGATTAATGTCCCACTATGAAAAAAATTAAATATTAAAAAACATTACCGAAATGAAACCAATAGACTTACGAAAAAAATAAAATTTTAAAATGGTATATTGGAGTCATTAATTGGAGGTTGTGTAAAATGGTATATAGTACATACCACCCCCATAGTAACTGTATTTGTATCTAAGTGATTCAAATTTTAATTGATTAGAAACTCTTCCCCTGCAGTTATTGATTTTATTGCACATACTTATACACGGTTTCTCTCACGCGCCTCAAATATGAAATTGGGTTGCTTATTTGTTGACCCAAGTCATGTACTGTTTATAAACCTTGCAATATTCCCATATGCTTTTGGCCTTCCGTCAATGTACCTAGCCACTCCTTTATTTTTATCCTTATCTTTTAGTTGTATATAATTTGTTGATAGTGCATACCTACGCATACTTTGTGTATATCAAACCAACTGCATCCAATATTTGTAACTGTAACAGGGTCTGATGTACTCTGTCAATTCAGTAACTTTTTCATAATAGACCTTTATGCCATCCATTCAAAATAGCCCCAAACCATGTAATGACAATGGTGTTATGCGATATATCCTCTCGTTGACACAAAAATCAGTGTTTATTGGAGGAAGTTCCTTGGGTACCCATTATTTCTTTAGATATTTATACCTCAAGGGCACCTCGATGTCGCCTATGCTCTCATCATCATAAGAACATGACCCCCCTTTAGCAAGAAAATATTCCATGTGTTTACAAAATTTTCTTCTAATATTTTGACCTCTAGTTGATCTCCCTCTTTTAGACCTACTACATGTCTCACTTTCCTCTTCTCTTCTTGAATTTCCCTCACTCGAGGAAGATAGATCTGACAAAAACCTATTTGGTGGTACCTGCACTCATAAGGATTTTGGATGTAGTTCTTTCATGGTGATGTGATCTCAAGGTGACATTATGATTAATCTATCATTTCGCTAGAATTTGACAGGTTATAAGGTAATCAAGTCTTGATAGATTGTAAGTTATTGTTACTACCATCCAAATGTGTCCATCACAAATCAAATCTACTTAATGTTTTAACTCCCAAACTTTGTAACAAGTATTAAATGTGACTATGGTCCACTAGTTACACAACCAAGGCCTCAAATGTAAATTGTAATCAAAGGAATTTTTTTCTTCATTCAAGTAAATAAAATTGAAGGGAAACACCACCAAGTGTTTATTGGACACCTACATGACTAAAAATGGCAGAAAATTTATATTTAATTTCCATATGTCTAAGTGGTTAATGGGGAGGGAAAGTGTACTAGGCCTAGTTAAGTCATCATAAGTTTATGCTTTGGCAATAAAAATTGTTTAACTCATCCTAAATCTTTCTATGTCTAATTGCTAGGAGATTTTTGGTATGTTTTAAGGTAGGATGAGTGGTTGCATCAATGTTCTAGTTCTCTATGGAAAAGTTTCAACATATTCAAATAGTGAAATTTAGTACTCATAGTCATTTGAAACAACAAAATTTTGATTATGTATGATGGTAGGATTTGATAACTTAAAATAATTGGCTACCCAACAAACTTAAAGTTAAAAGAAAAAAAATCACTTTAAGGGGTTAGCACTTTCTTTCATCTTTGCATATTAGTTTGATGCTTCAAATGATGAATTTCTTATCCCACTTCTATCATATTGTATTCTCATCACATTTCAATTGTTGCAATTTTTGGAGGAGTTGATACCAAAATTTAATATCAAATACCACATTCTTGAAGCAATTTTTTGTGTTTTTACTGTTTTTTTAAAGTTCTTTTGTAATGTATGGATCCATAAAAGATTGAAATTCTCTAAGATCATTGGTGTAGATAAATATATGTGTTCCCTTTCATTTTCATTTTTTTTGAAGTGCTAAATCACTGTTTTGTGGGAGAAAACAATCAAATATAGGGATTGCCTTGTTTTGCCTGTGTAAGGGTTTGAGGGCTAAATAGAAATGACATCCACCAATCCACCCACTATCTTGGAACTGTAACTCAGTGGATTGGTGTGCAACATGGTATGATAGAGGTTCATTTCATTATGGGTCTATTAAAGAAAGAAACTTGGCATTGAATTGATGCCCTAGGACTGACAGGGGCAATTTTCTTGTGAATTTGTGGTTGTTAAGTTAGGGTTTATCAATTTAATGGATATCTTGGTAGAGTCATGGTGACACTATTTGATGGTCCAATCTCTACTTTGAAACAAAAGTATCTCTAAAAACTCTAAGAGCTATAATGGGGTGGTATTAAAGGAACCTTCATATGAATGATCTTCTAATGAAGGACCTTTGAATTAAGGTCTTCATTTGAAGGTCCTTCATGCAAAGGTTCCTTTTACAAAGCATTTTGCACATGAAATATTTAAAATAAAAAATACCTTCATTTGAAAGTTTTTAAATGGTATCATTTTTGAATGAATTTTCTTCATTCAAAGGTCGTGATGACATCACATTCAAATGAAGGTTCTTCATTCAACTGGTATTTTGTAATTTTGAAATTTTGGGATTATTTTTTTGCCTCATCCCACAAGTGGGACACACTATTGTGCAATCACTCATTAACAAAGAGATGAATGTGTGATAATAATTTAGGGTTAAAAATAAATCCATTTGAGGCTTTTATAAATGAAAGGATATTTGATGCAATCATATGCCTTGTTAGAGTTTTAACTTAATAGTAAGGGCATCATGAGTAGTTTGTTGGGCCCATTCAACAATCTTTGATGCAAGGATTTAATTGTCTAGAATGTATATACTATCAAGAAAGCCAATTTTTTTACCTGTATGACTATATCTCAAGCAATAGGTTTAATCGTGATGGCAATGATATTGACAAAGATTTTATAATCTAGGTGTTGAGAAGCATAATTGGCCACCATCTTAGGAAAGATTCTTCATTCTCACTTTTAGGTGTTAAAATTTAACAATACCTTGATTGATGAAAGAGCCAAAAGATCCATTCTCCATGGTATCCAAGTACACATAGCATCGATCTTCTCTTATACGAATGGACATGATTTAAAGAACTTAGCTAGGAATTATTCATTTAACCTAAGGTTTTCTCATAATGCCATCATTGGAAAAGTATGATCAAATTCTTCTATTATGAATAATTTGAGTTCTTCAAAGATTATATTCCTCTATTCATAATTTTTAAGGGTTGTATGTCGAGGAGGTTATCACTACCAAGAAGGGAGGATACCTTTCCTTGCATATGTTTGTGGTGGAGGTATTAAAGAAGAATTTTATGCCTCTATTTCCATTCATTAGATCTAGCTTAGCCTAACATATACTTGGGATCATTTTCCCCTATAAACTTCCATTTGTTTGAGTTTATGTTATGTAAGCATAATTCCATGCTATGTTGAAATATAAGAGGTGGAGGAGGCCAAAAGGAAATAACCCCTTTTTAGTTGTACCTTCAAAAAATTTCTTATTGTTTTATGTTTTTAGCAACTTTGTGGACGTAAGATTTGAGGTAGGTCATATAAAAAAGAATAAAATTTTCCAACCAACAACCAAGATGTGGGTAGATTATGGGATTTTTTCCAAGACTTGAGTTTGGTTGATAAAATTGTGAAAGACTCAGCTATTTTATGTTTTCTATCTTATCTTATACCATTTTATGAGAATGGGGGTGCCAATGTACGAGAAGATCTTTGGAAACTACACATGAAAATTACAGGTTGAAGAGAATGGGGGTGCCAAACTTACAATACTCATTGTCCCTTGGTCATCAATTTTCCCTGAGTTCCCTCAATCTCGTCGTCGACGCTGGTATTGACCTTGTTTTCACTCCTCCATACTCTTCCTCGACATTGGTATTGACCTTGTTTTCACTCCTCCAAACTCTTCGTCGGCATTGGTATTGACCTTGTTTTAACTCCAAACTCTTCATCGAAATTGGTATTGACCTTTCACTTCTCCAATTTGATGAGCTACAACCTGGTTTTCTTAGGTTTTAGAGTATGTTAATTATATTTAAAATTATGGTGCCATTTAGTAGGTTTTAGAGTATGTTAATTAAATTTAAAATTATGGCACCATTTAGCTAGGTTTTAATATTCTACAATATAGTTAAGTATATATTAGCTATAATTTACATAATAAATAATATAATTAGTCGACTTATTATAATTATATATTATATTCTTTAACAAAATTATTAAATACATATAAAATTATTATAATTAATAATAAGTATATTTTTTATATAATACAAAATATAATTAATATAATATATATTCAATATAATAGTAATATTAGATTAAATTATATATAATATAATAATATTTATTATTATATAATAGTATATATAGGATTTTACCTGATATTTTAGATGATTTTACCATTACACTACAAATGGTTTACCATTAAAAGGCAATTGAAACTTTTTTTCCAACAATTCCATCCCACTTATCTTCCACATATCAATAATCACAAAAATATACCACACTTTGATTTTATGAACAGTGCAAATTGTAGAAATTTGTGTGACAAGATCCATATTATAGCCTACATTCACATTGCATCCATAAACAAATTTGAAATTCCATACTCGTAGTGATGTAGTCCTTCCCCCATTCCTAACAAAATTCAATACCATCGGCCTAAAAATGCTTCATCGGTGGAACCCCCATCATAGTCCCACCGATGGCCCGATGAAAATAGCTCACAACCTAGTATCGGTGTAACAATACTCTATTGGTCTAACTCCTAAGGTGCTCTCCTGATATACCGATAGAGTCAAGTTGTCAACAAAAGTAACCATGAATTATAGAATGCATAAAGTATATCAGGGGAACTATGGTGCATCGGGGAAACATTATCTAGCATCCCACCGATAGAATGAAGGATAGGTGTCCATCGGTGGAGAGGGTAGTTATTGGTGAATGAAACATCTTAGGTCTACAAGTTGCAATTGTGACTAGCTAAATGGAAACAAAAATAGATAATTGTAACCAACATTTATGTGGAAATAATTAAAAGTAACCACACTTTTTGCATGGTTGAACCAATTTAAAAATTCAGCCAAAGGTGATAGTAAGAAAATTAAAATGCACCTATATGAAATATTTAGTCTAAGAGCCAAGTTTGGATGGAAAAGTTAGTAAGAAGTAGTGTCGAAAGTGGAAAATTAATCATGAAATCATGGCTAATAAAGCATACAAAATATATTAGAAAAATCAAGAGAACTTATATCTGCACATAAAAACACTCAAAATAATAATTATATCATACGGTTCGTTTGGGAATATATTACAATATGGATTTTACAAAGCCTTTCAAATACCTTCCCATTTGAACTACTATCTTACAAGAATATAAATAATTATTTAATAACAAAGATAAACAAGTTAGTAAGGTGAATTTATTAATGTTAATCTTAATATTACAACACCCTCCCTTAAGTTTTACATTCCAAACAACAAAACATGTTGATTGAAACAAACAAATATATATTATTTAGAAGCTTTTTATTTAAAAAATAAATTATGAACCAAGCGTAACTCCATCAAGTTGCCTCATAACCTTCAGAATGGTGTAGCTCTTAAGTTGAATTCTTGAGTTCATGGACCACCACCTCCCTAAAATTTTGAATCACAAATCCCTTAAACTATTGGATAATAATCCATTGCTCCATCAAGTTGTTGCATGACCCTTGGAAGGGTATAACTCCCTAGACCCACACAATATCAAACTATCTAGGCAACAATACATATTGAGTTCACCAGATCCCTATTTATTTTCTAAAAATAAACTTCACAACATATGCATTCTTCAATTATTTCAACATAAAAAAAATAAAGAAAAAATAAAATATGCTTCTCATACAAAGACCCAACTATGAGTGAGAATCTGACTTGAGATGATAAAAATCTTCCTCCTCTAATAATGAAGGCTCAAATAAGTATCAATACAAGTAGTATATTTAAAATAATAATCTTCAACAAAAGGATTATCTAGGAGGTCCTCATCCACAACATAATCCTCAATATAACATCATTTTATTTTTCTTTAATTTCTCCCTCAAGAACATCATTGGCTCGAGTTATACAAGTCCACACTATGTGATCCTTTTTATTACAATAATAAAATTAATTTTTAATTTTTAATTATTATTACCTCATGAGTATAATACATTCTCATGTTGAGAATCAACTTTTAAATATTTTCCATTATTCTTTTTGCTTCTCCTAATAGGGCCAAAATCACATCTTCTTGTGTTTGAGAAGTTATTGGACTAAGCATAAAAATAACATTGTTGTATTTTCAATCTATTTAACAAAATATCCTTAGCATCTTCATCATGTAATAGATCCTTGAATTCTACCAATTTTCTAATCAGAGATCTCAAATTTCTTATGTGATTTGACATAGTGATTATATCTCTCATTTTGAATCTAAATAGTTGAAGTTTTACGAAAAACTTCACATTAACTATTTTTTCTCCAAATAATGTTCTTTGCTTAACCAATAGTAGGTTACACATGATATTTTTATTTTCCTTAATATGAAAATATTTATGTAATATTTTATTATTGACAATCCGATATTGCATTTGAAGAAAAACATAGACAATTGTATATTTACATCTAATGCAACATCCATTGAAATCTTGGATAGTGTGTATATTTATAAATTTTGTTAATTTTAGGTTTAATTGACTACTACATAATACTTTATGTGTTGAAAGAATTGTTTCCATTCTTTGTAGTTTTTACATTGGAATACAAATCATATTTAATTTCACGCCAATATACTTCTTTCATAAAGATATTTGTTTGATTTTTCCTCACTATTTTCATCTTAAAATTTTAAAATATGTATTCTATAATATAGAATTATTTTCAAATTGGGAAAAAAGGATTCTAAGAGATATATTTAATCATAAATTTTAAAATCATAAATATAATTTAATTTGTATGTTGTAACTTCATTACTTTTAGTTAAAATAAAAAATAACTTAAAGTTATATATACATATAGTTAAATTGGCAAAGTTGTTTGTCCATTTTATTTTTTACATCTGTTAACTAAATATATTATAATATTACACATACACTTTATTAGGATTATATCTATTCACTGTAATATTTCCATTGTGAATAGATTGTTGTAAAAAAAATCACATCACTTAAGTCTGCTCAGTTCACAAAGATAGACCCACCTAGGTTTGGCAGCACCTGAAGAGAAGAAGGTTCAAATCATTTGGCCTTGTTTGTTACCCTACAATGTATCAAGAGATTAGAAACCTCTTGAGGTTTTCTTACCTATTTTTTTGAGAGCTAACAACCTCCAAACCTCCAAATCCACAAAAAGATTCCACTTGTATGACCAAATTCTTGCCAAACCCAAAAACCCTTGTTTTAGGCCAAAATCATGAGGGTTTATTGAATCTCCTACTTCCACAACCTCCCAGACCTCAAAACCAACTCAGACACAACCCATTAGGTCTGCACATGGATAAAAATTCATAAAATTAGATCTCTCATACATATTTTGTTGAAACCTAGGTTTGAACCTCACATTTCACATGATTTTCTTCACAAAACTCTTGAGGACAACATCTATACATTATTTATTTCTCATCCTATGCCCTATTCATGCATCCTAAAATTACAACAGTATCCATGGGGCCTCTCACACAATCTAAAGTAATCACAAAAAGTGTAAGATCCCCTATATATCATGTTTGGACTACAAAACCCTCAAAAACAAGGTAATCGGGTTGTATGCAAAGAAATGAAGATTTCTAACTCAAATCAGTTCCTTAAGCCCTAAAATCAGACTAAAATCAAATCTAACACATATCTTCATGACATGGAATTGATTTCACATAAAAATATGGTTGTATGTGACTATACAATGCTGCAAAACAGGAAAAATACAGAAATTTTGAACGAAAATAAAGATTTTGGAATCTCAAGAGCTTGTATTTTAAATCCTCAACCATCAAAAACCTTTAAAATTATCACCTTATGCCTTTTAAAGTCCTTTACACCTCAAGCACCGAACAACCACCTCTACAACTGACTTTTTAATCTCTTATGATCACATGAAACATAAAACACACTAATTTCAAGGTTGTTAACATCACTATTGAAATGTTTTAATTTTTTGACCTTTCAAATGTATTGAAACTTATAGGAAACCTCTAATACCATGCTAGTGGTTTGATAATAGCCTTATTATTGAAATGACACTAACCTTGCACCCGTTTACATGTAAATTCTCCAAATTTCCTTAAAAAGGCTACAAAACTCTTTAGTGTAAGACTCAAACTCATAACTCAAAAATTCACCTAGAACATGACTAATGGTCTTGAGTGACCTTATTCAAAATAAAAACTTCTCAAAATTCCTAAACCAGCCTATTGACCTCCCTAATTATCATCACATGATTAAGCATAGAAGATGAGGTGTAGGTGCTCTTGCACCACTACCCCATCCAAAATTTGCTCACATTACACAAAGCCAAAATGTTCGTCCAAGATAATCCAATCAAATCATACCTTATGTGTCCTAGTTATCAAATTGGAGATGATCCTAAAAATGACATTTCAAAGGGTGATTGGTCTAAAAAATCTAAATGACTTTGCAATTATTTCACTACTACGATCAATGTGTCATCTTTCATGAAATTTCCCAAAACACTATTCATTATGATCATATAGAAATTTCTAGGAGAGCTACAATAGTTGTAACATCATGAATTAAAATTAAACATTAAAAATTACATCATGAATTAATTATGTAATGACATAAACATTAAAAACATCATGAATTAATTATGTAACCACTTAAGTCAAATATAATTCTATCAAGAAATTAATATCAAATAGATAATACAATCGCATAACTCATACATTTAAATGTCATTGATCTTCTTCTTCATCCAACTCTTTGTTTGTATCATCTGATCCAAATTCAACATTGTAAGGATTGGTCATATCATTATCATCGCCATTGATATCAGTTTTGATAATGCCATCATCCACACGAATATCATCTTCATGAACATTAACTCCTACATCATCATGATCTAGTTCCTCCTCTTCAACATCTTCGTCAGGCACATCATCATCTCTATCATCTTCTAGTTCTTTGGTATCTTCTTCTTCAACCACATTATACTTTATCGGCCTTCCTCTTGGATCATGTCTAACATCAAATGACCAACCCAGTTTACCTGGAACCTCAGAGTAAAATACTTGCTCACATTGGCTTGGAAGAACATAGGGCTCATCTCCAGCTCACTCGATCGACCTTGTATTAACCATGGTAAATCCACTATCATGTTCAATAATAGTTCTCTCGGGATCATTTTCATTCAATTATAGCCTGTACCATAGGACGATGAACATAACTAACTTGAAGGACTTAAAATCACACTTAAGTATATCATCCAAAATCCCATAGTATCGATTTTTTGAGACTTTTGGATGTATGTTGCTTCTAGATGAAACATTAGTCACTTGAAAGACTGCACTTATCCCAAAATTACAAGTTTTCTTCATGTCATCCAACTTTTTGATTCGAAATTTATGACCATTGCACCACATAGCCTTGTGGTGTTTCACCTGCAATATGTCAAACATGTAAAAATTATTGCAATATTGTCAGTTGATAAACATATTTATTCTCGGTCGAATGTATGCAAAGAAAAAATATCAACATATATATATATATATACATCAATATAATTGAAAATAATTAAATAATATGGGTGATTAATATATTTATATGTATATGTTTATCTCTTAAACCATATGCTAAATCAATTTCCCTTGGTGTAGCATTGGAATCTCCTTTACGATGAGCTTTTTTAACCAATGAAGCCGCACCTTCCCATGTTAATGCGCAACCAGATTGTTGACATCATTCAATCCATACCGTCATCCAATCAAGATTATTTGTGGCGTACAAATGTAGTACATCCCACTCTCGACCAACTATATAAAAAAAAATGAAATTCACAAATGATGTATAATTAGTTAATTACCATGGTATATGACCATCTTATAATTACCTCTCACTTTCCTCAATCTACCTTTCCCATCAGGTACTCCACTTCAAATTTTTTAATGGAGTTGGGATCCCAAATGTGATCTACATGGATCTTTGCCACAAACTTAGGAATATATTCAATAATGTACACCATGGTTTGGTATACCATATATCCCTCCACCATAGAACCCTTAGGATGTGCTCTTTGTCTAACCAAATCCTTCAAAAATTTCAAGTGCCTCTCAACCATCCGCATTGACCTTGTGTGTACAAGTCCACAGAATTCAATCTCCTCAACTTGGTGTATGATGTAGTGTTCTTGTGCATTTAAAAATGTCAAAGGTAGACACTTTTTCATTTCACACATTAGACAAGGAATTTTTCTCTTCCAATAATTTATATCTTCTTTATGGATTCCTTTAGATGATAGCTATCTACAATTGATTCAAGGCACAAATATATTCACGCGATTTAACAAAAATATACAATATATTACATAACAAATAAAACAAATGAGAATTATAAGATCTATACAATGAATTGAACAAATATTGCTACTTACCTCATGTATTTTCCAAGATCATATATAACTTGATTGACATTGTTGTCGAATTTGTCTAGGAGAGATAGAGGTAGAACATATCGACAACAATTATAAAATGATCTTTTCATTATTTTTCCAAAATTAGTAAACATGATACACTGAAAAGTACATGTAGTATACAAATATATATATAATATATCAAAAATAATTACCTTAATGAAGGTATGAAAATCATGCATTTTCATCCCTGACCCAAATTCACCTTTCTTTGTTATGATATTGTTTATGTTCGGTGCAAATCCTATGGGAAATCGAATTTTTCGTATGACTTCTTTTATAACATTGCTTTGTTGCTCTGTCAATAACCAAGGAAGGGCACTTATATTAATTTGGTCTCCATCACTATTTAATTAAATGACATTTTTCATTGCATGATTGGATTCCTAAATGTCACTACAAATTTTGACATTTTTTTCTTTGTCATGCCTTCCATCCAATATTTTCCATAACATTTTTGTTATATTCTTTCTTATATGCATTGTATCAAAAAAATGCACAATTTGTAGCTACTCATAGTAGGGAAAACTACTAAATTGTTTGGGATAAATTTTCAGTCCCTGTGGAAGCCGACCATTAATGCCTTGATGACCTTCATGAAGCATATAAGTTAAAAAAATTGACAATGACAATCATTTTTAATCACAACATGAGTAAACACAACACAATATAAAAATATAAATTCCAAACATATCATATATGATAGATAAACAATTTGATTCGATGTATAACCTTGACGATTAATTTTATTATATTCCAACTTCCATAGGTGAGGTGTCATTCTTCATGGTTTTGATGTAGTCTCTTTTTTCCATTGAAAAGATGTTTTTCAGTAGTTCGATACTTATGATTCATGTGCAGGAAGTTCCTATACTCGTCAAACACCTGCTTTCCTAAACTTGTTGAATGATGAGATTTCATCTTTGGACCACATATTGGACATGCAAATTTTCCCTTTGTTTGAAGACCTACAAGATCATATATAATTGATAAAATATGTCAATTTTTATAATTATATATAATGAATAGATTATTTAAAAAACATGCATGATATCTACTTCATAAAATTAAATATTGTTAAAGTGCATTCAAACATTAAAACATACCACAAAAATGTGTTATCCCTGGGGCATCATGAATTGTCCATACAAGCATTACATGGAATGGAAATTGTCTTTGTCCTATTGGTCTAGATATGTCTTACATAGTGATACCATTCCATAACTTTAGTAACTCATCGATAAGAGGCTTGATATATACATTCATATCTTTAACTTGGTACTTACCTAGTTGAATGAACATAAACATTTTTTTTTTGGAAAAAATGGCATGCCATTATATTATATTATTATAGTTATTATAAAATATTACAAAACCTGATTCAAAATGAATACTAGGAGGAAAGAATCAGGAAGAAAACCTCCGGTTGTAGCATACTTAAATACAAAACTTACAAAATTGTTCCATTAGTGGAACTCAAAATACAGCCCAAAACAGGCACCCATTACATAAGTTTCCATCACGATGATCACAAAATGACTTCAAGTCGACAACCCTCCTTTTATCTAGGTGGCCACCCAAAGTGAACTAAAATCCAAAACCCATACAATCATTTAATCTTAGATGATAGTCGTCACCACTTTGAGTGACACTTTGGCCCTGACCTTCTTTAAGGTTATGGCGATGTCACTTTTTCCATTCGATAGGAAGGTCATCGTTGTATAGGGGGGACATCCCTAAGTTTCCTATCGATTGTGTTCACTCACACCAACAAGGCTTCCATACTTCATCTGGGGTTCACACTCACCCTGTCATCATCATGTTTGCACCATCATCATTCATGTCAACACTTGTCATGGTGAGATATCCACCAAGGCGCAGGTACACTTCTTGTGTAATTCCAAAGAATCAAGAAGGGAATCTACAATATTCGAACCAAGCTCCCAGAAAGACGTTTGATCAAAGCTCCATTTTATCTCCACCATTCGTTGTTGCCAATAGGTCATGGCATACGTCATCTTCCACTAGCTTAGCATGTTATCCAATCAACCTTGTTTAATCACATATACTCATCCTCATCGTCAATGTCACCCACTTCATTATAACTAGGTCCCACTACAAAATGAACATAAATATTACATAATTATTATAACCATTTTATTGCAATATATATAAATTAATGTACATGACTATTAAATGCAACAAAACATAATTCATTATGCAATAAATAAGACAAATGAGATGCTACTACATTAAAGAAAATTGATGCAAAAAAATAACTAGAACAATCATTGCCAACATCATGTGCTCCCTCTGTATTGACATCCATGGAGGAATGTTATTGTTGATAACAAAAACAGGCCACACCGAGTAAATAGAACTCAACTCTCCAAATGGATTGACATTGTCTACTGCTAATGAAAGCCTGAGATTACAAGGTTCTTCTTTAAAGTGCAGCCATTTTTCCTCCATGTCCCTAATGAATAACCATCCGCAGGCATTCAAAGAATGTCATCCCCACTTCTATTTCGTGCATGGCAATCCATAGATTGCACTAAGCTTTCTCTCCTAAATAATCGTTGCATACATGGAATAATGGGAATATAACGAAGAGCCTTGCAAGACACCTTTTTGTTATTTGACATGTTTAGTATCTACTAATATGAAATTTCGGTCATTCTATTGAAAATTCATGTTGTTTATGATATATAATATGATCATTGGGACATGCATCTATTGCTTGATACTCCATTCCAATATCTTCAATAATGCCAAATAAATCTTGGTATGAGTGAGGTAAAATATTTGATAGTGGTAACAAAAATTCACCAATCAATCTACAACAAAAAATAATTTGTTAATATAAAGAATATTAATGGTACATATTTCATCATTTATTTACTAGTGATGAACTAACAATAATTAAAATAGATGAAAAAAGATGACAAATATGGCATACCTTAACATTCATGAGATTGCTATGTTGGATAAACCATTCATAACCTTCAAGTTCACCAACAACAATACAATAGAGAGAAGAGTTATTTGGGAGCCTTCATAAAGGGCCTCATATGCCTTCTTAAGTACAGGTAAATCATGAACATCATCAAAGTCATCTCGATCAGTTGTTCCACTAAATGTGTCATGGATCAATGTATTTGTACCATCATCTTCAACTGTGTTTGTTGGCGCATGATCATCTTCTTCCATATGATCATTAATTTCATCTTCGATATTCACAGCTCCATGTTCCTCCACTTGCAAAACCACATTCCCTAGGCCATGATTATCCATATCATGTTCCCTAGGGTGCCCCACCTTTATAATAATGATAGACACAAATAAACCATGATCATGATCAAGTTATTTCATATAAATATATAAAATGTTAAAACGATATAAACATTTACAAATTCAATCAATATAAACACATATAATGAACAACTTACCAATGGACAATACTCATGCCCCCTTCAACATGACCATGTTTCCTACAATGTTTCTCAGCTATTGTTAATAGAAAATTTCTTGTCTTTAAGCCCTTGCAATTATTGCAAGGACAATAGCATTTCCCATCACCCTTTCTTTTCAATATAGCCTACATTCTAGCAATTGTCTCTTCATTTTGTTCTAGACTAATATTATCTGACATGATTTTTCTTTACCAAGCTTGAATATTTAGATCTTCAAAAAATATCAAACTCACACTCCAATAATTTTTAATCATAGTCAGGTAACAAAACCTAATAATTATGATATTTTATACCAAAAAAAATTAGCATGCAACCACCCTTGCAAAAGAGAAGATGGCTTGAAGTTAATGACCCCAAAAAACACTTTACAATGCTAATTCCACAAATTATTAAATTCTGATTTTACTATGATTTCCAACCGTTAGACTCCTAAAACAAGGATATTTAACTTGCACAACGAAATCTGGAAATGAAATTCTGAAAATGCACAAGTCTAAAAATGAAATTTGATGAGATATTGCTTTAAAATATGATTTTCAAACCTAGAAGTACAAATCTGACTTCACAAATGAATTTTGGAAATAAAATAGTATGGCATAATAAAGAGTTTCATTTGAAGTGGACCACCCTATTATATGCCTTGATAAAGTTAAAAGATCTATGAATTTTATCTACAATATAGCATACATAGTCATTAGTCTTATTCACATCCCTGGTTTGGATATCAATATGAAACACCATTAGATGGCCTCCTTGAAAGTTCAATCCATTAAGGGAATAATGAAAGGGTCTTCCTTAATGATTACATCCATCTGAAAAAAAATAGTGTATGGTTGAATAAAGATGGTATCATTTTAAAAGGCCAAAATGATTGTTGAGACCAATCCTAACATATTTATGTAGAATACAATACATACAAACAATCTTGTATATACCTTCACTTCCACACTCTCGACAAAATTTTTTTGTAAGGACAACACTTCATTTTCCTAGTTTTGTAGGTTAAGCTAAATCTTGTTCTCACAAGAAGCTTCAAATGTCTCGTACACTTCCATCTACTTATGAAGCAAGCCTCTATCTAAATTGACTTCACCATTACAATAATGCTTTAAAATATCATAGGGCCATCCTTTGGTTTTATATGTCAAATCTATTGTCATTTGTACTGAATTTTCTTCCATCCATGCAATTCATGTCTTTGGTCACAATGTTTATTCTAGAATCCATATACAACTTCCTCCCTCCTATTGACATAGAATCAGTATGGAATGCTATCTTGACTTTTAAGCTAAATATTAAAAATTGGTTAGAGCTTATACTATGCAAAGGCGAATAAGAATAAACCATAACCTTATCAACAATTGAAATATATAAGGGGGCACTCTATTCCAAACATATTCACATAGACAATGAACATGATATTTGGGGTTCCTACTCTTACTATTTTTCTATTTATTTATATAATAATAAGGTTACACTACAATATTTTTGTTCTCTTTTTATCTACTATAACTCCTATTTCCTCCGATACATTCAATCATACTAGTAGTGTGCTTCCTATAAGAACATTATATCATGGTTGGATGAAAACAATGTTCAATGCCATGAGGCCCAAATGATATTCATGCATTGGTCTTGAAATCTCATCAAGTTGAGACTAGTCATTGTTATATAGTATCAAGGTTTCATTGATACTATTGGTCAATATGATTTCTCATGTGAATTAATTAAATATTGATAACCTATATATTCATAGGGTCCAATCATTATGTTTGACAATTTATTGGCCAATTTATTGTCCAATTCTATTTGCAAAATAAAATATAGTAAAATTTAAAACAATGATATTTTCTATCTACTCCATTGTAAATAATAAAGACTGTAGAAATTTCCTTCCAATTTGAGTGTTGGAAGTCTTTATTATTTATAGTGGAGTAGATAGAAAAGATCAATGTTTTATATTTTAATATATTTTATTTTTCATTGTATTTGATCAACAAATATAGTTTTATGATGATTCTTTGACTAGTGCTACAATATTAGTATCTTGAGGTATTATATATGCAGATATAAACTACATTTGTATGATGCTTGATTTTATACCCATGTCCACTATTTATCACCATAATTTTTATTATTATGTATATGCAATATAGGGATACTATAGAGGTAAGGAGCAATGAGCAAAGAGAAAAAAATTAAGGAAAATCTAAAGTACTAAGGAATTATATATCCTTTATAAGAGATTAATTTTAACTAGTTAAAAACTTGAGAGGGTGACACACGGGTTGCAAGGAAAGTTAAAATTTTATCATAAGTAGCTCAATCCAAAAGGAAAAAATAAAGCATGGAAAATAATGAGTAGGTTGACCAGCTTCACTAAAAGCACAATTTATTTTTTATAACATCTTACCTGGATATTACTTGATAAGGTAAGGAGTGCTCTTTTCCACTCAGTTTCATATGGTGGCATGCAAGTGTGTCATTGTTTGCAAGTGCACAACTATGTGGCATGCAAGTGTTTCACAGTTTGAAAATGTGTCACTCTATGTCATGTAAGTATGTCAGACTGTCTCTGCAAGTGCATCACAATTTCCAAATATGTTACTCTGTGTCATGCAAGTGCATCAGACTGTCTTTGCAAGTGTGTCATAATTTTTCAATGTGTCACTCCATTCCTTGTACCTGCAAAAAATGAGAAAACATAAGAAAATTTGTTAAATTAGGGACGTGGGTCCTATTCTCAAAAATGTTGGTTAAAAACCACAAGAGGTTTCCAAGATCTTGCTACATTTTGGGCTAAAGAACAAGGCCAAATGATGTACCTAAACCTCCTTCTCTTTAGGCTCTGCCAGACCTAGGTGGGTGTACCTATGCAAATGAAGCAGACTTAAACTAAGTGTTTCCTACTTGAGAAATCTATCCACCATGGAAATTGATAGTGGAGAGATGTGATCCTAATTTGGTATAAATTGTATAAGCAATATCAAGGTAAAATGTAATGTGTTCAGTTAACAGATGTAAAAACAGATTTGACAAAACCAAATAATGAGATGGGTGAGATTAGTGCCTTGTTGGGTGAACGGAGACAGATGAAGATCTAAAGTGAATGAATTATATTGGTTTTAACTCAACCTATTTGGCACACTGATATTGTTTTATAAATTGTATAAACATGCAAACAAATAATTGACAAAATTATACTTATGGATCCAACTAACACAATCAGGTTACTTACAATCTATCAAAAGGATTTAGTCTTTACTTGAAAGAACCAAGTGAATAAATTATGCAAGAACATAGATGTCACCAGATTGGAGAGAGATTGACAACCCTAACTATATGGTTCTTCTTATTTATCCAATTAATACTTCTAGATTATTGTGATTGACTAGAAGGATGTTTAATTCGTTATGAGAAACCAATTAATCATATCACACAAGTACAACAAATGTGCATCGATGAATTGAATATATACTTGATATACCAACTTAAATAACAAAGAACCATTAAAATGGAGATAACCAAATAATTGAATAATTCCAACAAACAATTGATACCAGTATTGGGCCATGAAATTAGATATCTTTCATTGACATCTCAAAAAATTATACATGCATCATGGTCTTTTGAAATGAGATCATTATATCTATTCCTATTCGCTTGCTACTTTATCCTAATCTAATCCCCTCCCCCTTTTGGTATTGGTCTCTCTTATTTATATTATAGGCAACAAGCTTCAGACCAAAAGATGTGTCCCTTGATAAAAAAAACATAAATTTTAGACTTAAACATAACTGGAAGAAATTAACAATAAACATGTATGTTAATCTGTTAAACTTCGAGTAAAAGCCCATGGTCATCTAAGACCTCCCCAAGGATTTTACTATATTATATTTTCTCCTTACAATGCATGAAATCAATCTTCATTAGAGCCCAAATATTTCTCCTTCCATTTGTTGATTGTCAGATCGTTCAACCATTTGAATTCCTGAGAAACTATGAAGTTTGTGAGATGACTTTTCCATCTATTATCTAGGAGATTCCTAAATTCCACCAAGAAATTCATGTATCCACTGTCCAACATGATAATCCCATCAACTAAAGAATGGATTTTTTCAAGATTGATTTCCCCATCATCCTACACATGTGTCGAGCCTTTTGGGACTATCTAATCAAATTCTTCTTTCCACTCATTCATTCCCTTTATCTGATTGTCATATTTGAAGATCGATGGACTAAATAGGAATTTAATGGTTTCAAATGTATTGCTCCTATTTTCCACTTTCCTCCTCATCTCTACCAGATACTTGTACTCCTCAATTACATTCTTTACCATTTCCTATGTTGGTTTGAGTCTTGGTGGAGCATTTGGATCCCTTTGTGTAACCTTACATAAAGTAGTCGATTGGTGGAGGGTTGGTTGCCACCTCTTATGGAGCTCTTCAAGGATAGGGGAGTTAGTATTTATCTGTTCCAAAGCTTTGATCAAATTTCTAAAGCTCTCATGTAATCCACCTATTTTATCCTTCAGTGTCCTGATTCTATGCTCCAATGTCTTCCTTAGAATCTCCATGATATGCTCCCTGACATCTTCCATGTTGTGTTTTTTCATTTTAGCAATTTCATCTTTCAATTGTTGAATTTGTGGATCTTCTATTTGGATAGGTGGGTGATAAAAAATTATTTCATCCCCTCTTACTATAGTATCTTGTTGCAACTATTGCTTCAGCTTCACATTCTCAATAAACAATTTGTTCACTCCATCATTTGACAATTTCAACCTTTTCTCATATTCATTTACCTTCTTTTCCATATTTTCCACTACATCTTTAGTGAACAATTACATAATGCATGGTCATAATGGCAACCTATGTAGGAGTAGTATCTTTCATTGTTCTCACCATAGTTGACCCCCTCGTTTCCTACACTACATCCAAAATTCTAGGATTTCTTGTGTTTTTCTATTTTGTCCACATGGCAAGTGTTTGGGTAGTAGGATTATACCATGTTCTTGAAAAACCTTCCTCTCAATCAAACTCAGCAACTAACATAGGATCATCCTATGCTCGGACTTGATCTAGCATAAACAATTTAGACATTTCCATCCCTAGTATGATTAACATATTACTTTTCAACACCATTTCCCTCGCTTCTTGAGGGGCTATATTAATGTTATCAATATCCATTTCAATAAGTGTTTGAGCCTAGATTTTAGCCTACTTTGACTCATCACCTCCTATAAGATTGATTTTCAATCTTTCATCAAATTTTTTCATCTTCATCTTTATCCAAAACTATTTAAACTCACTTATATGGATGAATTTATCATCTTCCATAAACCTCAAGGAAGCAACCACCCTCTCATTATCTTGAATCTCATCAACTCCCTCTTCTGATAGCATGATCTTAAGATCATGAGGCTCTTGGTTTCTCTATTGTTCTGCTATATTTTCTATCTCAGTTAGAGTGAGGATTGCTCCTTCCTCTTCATCATCACTATATCCAACCAATGGTTCAATCTTTTTCCTTTTAGGTTTTTATTCTTGAGTAGAGGACGTAGGGGATGGGTGTGTAGGTGATGGGAGTGGTAAATGTGATGTGGAAGCTTCATGTGGTTGTAGGTCAGATATGGGAAGTGGGATCAATCCCTCATATTGAGCCATTTTGTATAATTCATCATATTTACCAAGGATCATCTGCATCCTTTTCAAAATTTTGGGTTCATTTGCAAAAATCCCCTTGAAACCTTTACCCTTTTGCCTCTTCTGATTCTCCCACTTCATCATTGTTATACACCTTTTTCTTGTTTGCATAACATCAAAAAAATAAACCAAATTTCTTATGGCATCCTCCTCGAGGTCAAATTCATGTGAGATGGCCTTTTTTGTCAACAAAGTTCTTCTAACATTATTGATGTGTCCCTCTGGGTCACACACTCTTTCCTTCATAGATTTGAGGGAATAGTTAACCCTCGTGAACCTCTGTAGTTCTTCTAGCATATCAGACCCAATAGCCAATTCTTCAAACACAGTCATGCTAGGTAAAAATGTACCCTT
The DNA here is from genome assembly GCA_007115665.2 of Sequoiadendron giganteum. Taxonomy (NCBI): domain Eukaryota; kingdom Viridiplantae; phylum Streptophyta; class Pinopsida; order Cupressales; family Cupressaceae; genus Sequoiadendron; species Sequoiadendron giganteum. The sequence continues at coordinate 437,192,246 of CM021109.1, read as the reverse complement.
CCTTTAATTTTTCATTAAATCATTCTCCATCCACAACATCTACCACATAAACTCTAGAAATCATATTCTTTTTGGTACAAACTTAGGCAAGATATGTGGTTCTTGGTCACATCCACACAGTCTAATGATTGTGTGTTGTGGCATAAAGAACCAATCAACATAGTTGTGGGTAAAGCCCTGGTCTGGATTACCTTGTACGGGTCTCATCACCTTCATTAATGATTCAAGTAGTCTCGACATTGGGTAACTAAGGGCATCTATTAACCTCACAAAAAAATCATCTCTAAACACAACAAAGTCACATTCTTTACAACTGATGTCCCAAATGTAACACCAATTGTGTACGGGGAGTCTTACTTTGTTCTCCTGTGTACACCACTTCATCCTTTTCATCTATTTCATCTCATTCTGGTATAAAATTAAATGACACAACAAAGAATATTTTTTGAAAGTAATGGGGGCCTTAGCCTCCCTGACTTGTGGCAAACCTTCATGAATTTGTTCTTCGATCATAGATTCAAATTAAAATTCCACATTTTCTTCAAGATGTTGAATTATCATGGCCATTCTCATCAATCCTAGTAACATGTGCTCATCTGCATCTACCCCTAATATTTGACACAATGCAAAATAGGTGTTTTTGAAATACACCTGAAATTCAGAAACTTGGAAGGGTTCCACTTTAGAGGTAGGAATTGGGATTTTTTTGTTATCATCACCCCTCTTCAAGTGTAGGGGGATCTCATCACTTCGATATGTTCTTTTCAACCTCTTATATTCTTTCTCCAATTTCACTAAATTCACCTCTGTCACAACTTTTTTGTTCAAATTAAAAAAAATTACAATAGCATCTCTATTGACATCAACTAAACACCCACCATTTAGAAGTTTGGCAATTTTGGTTGGGGCATGGTAGTTGTGAGAAAGGGCTTTGATTAGCTCAATATCAATGAATTTTTTTGGAACAATCAGTTTGGCCAACTCCAGGGTTCATGGGTTTGACGTTGGAACCTTGTCATTCCTTTTTTGGTAGAAGTACCAATAGAAGTTCCAACCTAACTGAGGTATAATGGGGTCTCTACAACCTTGAGCTAAGTCTCTAAAAACATTTTTGGACCCTTTGTTTACTGGACCAGGCAAGAAAGCAAGCAATGGGGATTGCAAAGAAGGGTTTTTAGTTTCATCTTTCTTTACTCCTACTTCGGCCTTCTTTGGTGCCATTGTAAAATTCACAGAAAGTGATGAGAAAAGCTTACCCGGTGATGTAATTCACCTTGAAGAATTCCCTTTTCCTTTCCACTCTGAGCTCATCTACAACTTGGTTTAAATTGTTGTGAATGAAAAATATCAACTTATTTCATGTATTTTAACACCGAGATACATTTATTCGCGACTCATAAATTCACATGATTCAAATATTTGTATTGAAATTAATTTTATATTTTGATGTGACTGATGTGATTGGTATGTTTTAAATACCCAAATGGCCTGGTTACCACACTATCTCATGTCACTTTTTTCTCCCATGCGGTATTACAGTGTCCTTGGTACAAATATTCAATATACGACTCTATCGCATATCATGTTTCATCTCACCATGATATTGCGGTATATCTTGTTATCCTTCTTTAGTGTACCGCTCTACTACTTATCACCTCTGGCTCTCTTGCAGTATCACAATTTTATCCTATATATATCAATATACCACTCTACTGCAGGCTACTCTTTCTCTTCTTGCGGTACCTCAGTATTATCCTAGTACTCCTCCTTAATATACCACTTTAGTGTGGGCTACATTCTGACCTTTACAGTATAGTGGTGTGTATTTTTATCACTACCCTTTAGTATACCGCTCGACCATGGGTTGTGTCTTGACTCCCTGAGGTACATCAGTAAAAGAGGGTATAAATGGTAGTGTATAATAGTGGCACCTTTTACTATCATACCTCAAGCTACTTTGTTATGAGCTGCGATAGAGAGGTATGAGGTGAGGGCTATATGGGTCGACTAATGCAACATCGGTATAGTGGAAAAAGGAAATTTTGACCTTATGGATGGAAATGATGAGATTTTTTATGAAAATGATAGTATGAATTTTGGATTTTTACTGATAAACTCCTTAATTTTTTTTTTATAATTCTTTTTCCAACATCGACTATAGTTGGGGATCAGTGATTTACCAATCACAGTAAGAATCCATAATATCTCTGGGTGCAAACTGATATTTCAAAGGATATGAAAATGAAAATGTGTTGAGGATAGAATGGAAATGGAAATGATCCTACACTACTGTACATGAAAATATATTTTGTTTTTTAATGAGGTAATTCTAGGATTTTCCATGTACTGGCAAGTCTGGGTCCTTTGTTGATTTCCTAAACTATTGTGCATGGAAATGATATATTTTAAGAGCTTTTTCAAGAGTTGTACATGCACTGGAAACCCTTAATCCTTTAATCTTTTCAATAAAAGAAGCCCTTTATGAATTTCCCATGTACAGGCAATTATTTTTCCTCTCCTGACATGTTTTTCAAATAATAAGAGTCCTCCCCTCCTTTTCCAATGATCACAAAGGTACCTAGCCATAAGGCTTCAAACTCTCCATGATTTCCCTTCTCCTAACATCTAGCATTCCACATTAGTACCAAATCATTTACCTCAAATATTCTATCTTTTCCTTTCCTATCAAAAAGGTATTTCATCTATACTTGCAACTTCACATTCTCCTTTTGAGTCATTCTCCTTATTTCATCAATTTTTGCAAGTTGGTCCATTCTTTCCTTCATTGGTTCTAGAATATCTAAATCTTCCTAAAGGATGAAATTATAAACTGGGAAAATGTTTTGTAATGGCATCCTAGCTTGTGTTCCATATACTAGTTCAAATGGAGACTTTCCAATTGTCTTTTTCACAGTAATCCTATCTTCCCATATAGCCATTCTCAACTTTGAGTCCCATACCTTTTTGTTTCCATCTAGCATCCTTCTTGTGATCTTTAAAAGACTTTTATTACTAGATTTTGCATGACCATTTGCTTGTGGGTGGTAAGGGGCATCATAAGAAACAATAATGTCATATGTGTTGCCAAAGTTTTTAAATTCATCATACCTAAAACACATCCCATTGTCCATGATCAACCTTACTCGTGTACCGAATCTAGTTATGATATTCTCCATCAGAAAATTTATCACTACCTTGCTTGTTGCTTGTTTAGTTGGGATTGCATCCACCCATTTAGTGAAATAATCAATTGCCACTAATATCCATTTATGTCCTCCACTTGATTTTTTTGTATTTCCCCAATAAAATCAACCCCACATTGATGGAAAGGGGCTTCTACTTTTAAGGGTCTGAGTGGTAGAGCTCCTTGATACTTCATCTTTCTTGAGAATTTCTGACAAGCTTCACATCTTCTTACATATTGAAAAGAGTCATTGAAAACCTTAGGCCAATAATAGCCTGCCCTAAGAATCTTATGTGTAGTGGTTTTGGAAAAATAATGACCTCCACACACTCCTTCATGCATCTCCCTCAATACATGTTCTTCTTGTGATTCATCTAGACACAATAACAATATTCCATCCCTATTTTTTCCAAAACAGATCCCCTTTTATTAATACGTACTTAGATGCTTGCAACTTTAGAGTTCTCTTTTGATTATCATTCAAACCTTTGGGGCACTTCATGTGTCTGAGATAATACACTATGTTTGTGTACCAAGGGGTAGGTTCAATGCTTGCAACCATACCATCTTCATTTTCTACATTAAGAAATTGGTTAGCTTCAATATTGGTCTCTACCATTAATTTTTCTAAGCCCTAACCCCTTACAAACTTGGTAATCTAAATTTCCATATTGAATTCTTGGATTTTATTGATCCATCTACACCATTTTCCCTATCACCTCTATTTGTACCAAGATATCTCTCATAGCTACATGTGGCACATATGCAATTACTTTGGCTCCAACTAAGTATGGTCTGAAAGATTTTGTTGTTTTGACCAATGCATAAGCTTGTTTCTCTGTAAATCATATTTTAATTCTGACCCTTGCAATGATTTGCTAAAGAAGGATATAGGTTGCTCATACCCTTCATCATTCTTTTGTAACATGGCAGCTTCTATGGTGTGGAATAAGCAAATGAAAATATTTGGAAAGGTTTAGAAAAATCAAGGGATTTTAAAATAGGGGATTTCTTGATGGATAGAAAGGCTTCCAAGGATTTTGCAGTCCAATCTATTTTTTCTCCTTTTTTCAGCATTTTGGATATAGGTTTAATGATCTCAGCAAAATTTGAGATAAATCTCCTAACAAAGTTAAATTGTCCAAAAAATGATTGAATGGCTTTGACAATTTTAGGAATGGGGACTTTTTCTATGGCTTCTAATCTCTCGGGATCTATTCTAATTCCTTCTTTTGATACAATATGCCCCAAAAGCTTACCCTATGTGATAGAAAAATGATATTTTTTAGGGTTGAGACTGATACCATATTCCAAAGCCCTGATGAATATCTTCTCCAAGTGTTCTATATGATCTTCACCCCTTTTGGAATAAGTAGTGAGATCATATTCTTACACTACCATTATAACATTGATTAGATCTAAAAATGCCACATCCATGGCTCTTTGGAAAGTTGTCCTTGCATTTGTAAGACTGAATGGAATTCTCACATAGACATATATCCCCCATGGCATAGTAAAAGTTATTTTGTATTGCTCAGACTCTTTAACTTTGACCTGATTATATCTAGAAAATCCATCCATCATTAACAATAATTCACATCCTATTACCTTGTGCAATATGGCTTCCATATTTGGGAGCAGGTAATTATCTTTAAGGGAGGCAACATTTAAATTTTTGAAATCCAAACATAGTCTAATGTCTCCATTTTTCTTTCTTACTAGAACCAATTTTCAGACCCATGTTGAATGTCTAATGGGTTGAATAATACCTCCATCTCTAAGTTTTGTCAATTCCTCTTGCATTTTTGTTTCCAGAGTTGGGTTGATGGATCTTTGTTTTTGTCTGAATGGTTTTGCACCTGGCTTCATTGGAATCTTATGTTGGAAAAGATCTTCTTTTTATGCTTTTTGATCATCATAAGACTAGGGAAAGATATGCTTGTATTTTCTCAATAACACAATCAATATTTTCTTGATTGTTGGATTTATCTTCTTTCCAATGTAAACTATTTTTGGGACTAACTCAGTGCCTAAATTGATTTCTTCCACATCTTCTTTATTTACTGGTGTTTGATTCATGGGAGAACAATCATTTCTATCATATACCATTTCTAGTGCCACAAGTCCTTTGGGAAGTTTGTTGGTTTTATCTGCAAGAATTGTTTTCCAAATATAGTTTGTTTGCCATCTTCTTCCTCAAAAAATGCATTAAATTTAATCTCCTGGGCCTCATACTGGTCTATGTAATGGAGAAGTTTTATGAGATCAATGTCATCAATGAAAACTTGCCAACTATAGATATTATCAGGGATAGAAGGCCTTGTTTTGAATTCAATTTGAGATACTCTAGCCAAGGTGATATCATCTCTTTTTAGGGCTATATTGGCTAGGAAATCTACCATCAATTTTTTTGATCTATCTATCCATTCAATTGAAAAAGCATCAAATAATTCAATCCTATCCCACACAACATTTTTGTATTGTTTTAAAACTTTTTTCTTTGTAGCATCTTTTGACCTGACTTGTGAAATGATCAACTCAAAGTCTCCAAGAGAAGTTAGCAGTTTGATCTAGTGTTTGACAACCATATTTAAGCCAATTAGCAAGGATTCATAATCTGCCACATTGTTTGTACACTCAAAAGTCAGCAAAAATGAATATTTGAATGTGATACCTTCGGGTGAAATATAAACTACCCCAACTCCATTGTCTTCTTGGCTACATGCTCCATCAAAATACATTTTCCACACACCATGTTGATCTTTAGAAACATTCTTATCAATTGGGTCAATATTCACTAACTTAGGCTGGGAAGGATCTATCCTAAAACTACCTAAATCCACATCACATAAGCAATTTAACTGCTCTTGAGGGACATAATCCACAATCTAATTCATCCTTGGTTCTCTATATAACTTGACCTCTTCACCATTCATTGGTATTATGGCATATGACAAGTTGAACTATACATTTCCTCCAACTACTACAATCCATTGTCTTGATAAAAGCATTCCAAAATGAGGTGTATCAAATACAGTTATGTGAATATTATAAGTTTCTTGTGGATAAGCAACTAACTTCACCTCTACATCTTTCATAATTCCTATCACTGGGATAGGCCTATTATCCATATCATAATACTTGCCACCATTGGTGTCCACCCACATGCCAAGTTGTTTGATGACACCTACTGGCATGATGTTGATAGCAGCCCCTAAATCTATCATACAATTTCTTACCAATTTTTTTATTTATGAGTAATGTGATGAAGAATGGATCAATTTGTGGAGGATTCATCAATGCATCACTAAGAAAAATTTTAGGAACCTTTACCTTCCCCTGTTTATTATTGGTCTTGGCAGTTCCTTTGCTATCAGAATTTGTACTTTTATCACTTCCAATAGATATCAATTGAATAGCACTATCCCTATATTATTTTATTTTCATCATTTAAATTAATGGGACTGGCATCTTTACCTAGGATAAAGCTTGTGTGAAATCAAAATATGCACTTTATGCTTTGATCATCTTCCTTTGCTCAAGTGAATCTCCTTTGTTCTCCTCACTTTCTTTTTTGTTTGTTTGACCAGACTTTTTCTTTTCTTTATGCAATTCTTTGTTGTCTTCCTTATGAACATGCTTTTTTTCATTCTTATCATGTTGCTTATTTTATGTCCTTTTTGAACCTCCCTGTGTTTCTCCTTTATATTTCATGAATATTCCTCTTGGAACACCCCCATCTTCATTTATTGTTCTATTTCTCAACCAATATTTTATTTTTTCTTTTTCTACTGCAGCAATGGTTAATTTCTTAATCTCTTCCTTAGTTGGTCTTCTTCTATTGCACTTACCTGAATGGGGTGGTGTACTAAAAGAACATTGCTCATCATTGCTTTCTTCCTTATTAGAAAAGACTTGTTGCTCAACAATATGGACATTGTACCTCTGGTTATCAACATTATACTCATAACCTCCTTCTTCTAAGGATGAATATCCTTGCTCAATGAGATGGAGAGTGTGAGAAGTTAAATAGATTGTATGATCATCTTCATTATTGTCTACTGGTATCTCCTCTTCTTGTATTGATTGAGCTACAATACAGTGGTTAGGGGAATGTGGCAAGTTGCAAACTTGAAACCAAGTATTATTGTTTACCATGTATGCTCCTCTCTTTTTAAAAGGATCAAAAGTATCCTTTCTTTTAGGCCTATCCATTACAGGCTTTGCATCCTTCCAATTTGTATTATATGGTATATCATGCAACCTTGGTCTTTAATTTTTGTATGTATTTTCTCACCTATTCAACGAGTTATTAATATTTTGGGGAACCCTAGGATTATCTCTCTTACCAATCATCCCTACAACCTTTCTATTATTTTCAATAGTCAATGCTATTTTTTGTGCTTCGGCTAAATTTCTAGGGCACCTATTCCTCAGTTCATATTTTGTCTTAGGATCAAAGGCTTTTAGATAAATACTTAATGTTGTAGGGTCAACCAATTTAGATCTAGAAGGTATCTTATTATGAAATTTGGAGAACCTCTAGTTGAAGTCATAAATTGACTCATTCTGATATTTTTGGATGCTTATCAAATCATGCAAGGCAAACTCTAGTGCACATTGATTCTCATACTGCTCAAGGAATTGATCGTAGTTTTTTTGAATGGAGGCAATAGAAGTTGTTAGTAAACTATTAAACCAATCTCTAGCTTCTTCAATTAATGACATCATAAATAGCCTCATTTTTACATCTTCATACTACATATCCAGATCTTGAATGAAAGCATTGAAATTATTAAGTGTTCCTTAGTTGTGACTGCACTAACTGTAAATTTTGGGAAAACACTTCTCCAACTGCCACCCATAGGGTAGGGATATATTTGGAATCCTGCTAAGTCAAATTATCTGATCATAGTTGTGTAGTGTCAAGGAGGTGGGTTATGAGGATTCTGATATTGGTATAATGGATTATTGTATTATGTGTGGGGTGGTGGCGCATATTGTTGGCCAGAGGGGTTGAACATTTGGGTGTTGTCATAAATTATTAGGTGGAGCATTTGATGTTCTATATTGATTTTCTGATTGTTTTGTGGTTCTTTTGGGGTATTCAAAGGTCTCGAAGTAGTATTATTTTTCCTATGAGGTAGTGTGTATTTAGGAAGATTATCTATCTAAGTATCAACTTGTGATTTTTGTAGCTTTAAATCCTAGAGCTCTTTTATCACTTGGAGCTTTTGTTCATATTCTACCCTCTTCCTTTCCAGTTTTTGTCTTTCATACTCCAACTGTGCATTTAATTCTTCCTGAGTCATGTATTCATAGTTTTCTTCAAAGGCTACATCATTACTAGGTCCATTTTGATTCCCTTCGAGTAATGTCAATTTTTTATCATGTTCATGTTGTCAACTAACTCTTTCAGCCTCCAATCTAGCCATGAATTCCTCATGTTTCTTAGGATCTAGTTGGTAGAAATGATTCCTCTTTTCTTCTAGAGTGTGAGGCTCTCCAAATAAAATATTTTCATTTGTCAATGTATCATAGCGGTTATATGTCTCAAGGTGCGGTTTTAATGTTTTGTCTTTATCTGTTAAGCACATTTCATCAGACACTTTCTTACCCTTATCATTCTTATTCTTGTGTCATCTTTTTATCCCTTGTGGTACCACGGTGTGTTCTTGGTACACATATTCAGTATACCGCTCTATTGCATATCATGTTTTGCTCACCATGGTATCATGGTATTTCTTGTTATCCTTCTTCAATGTATCACTCTACCACTTATCACCTTTGGCTCTCTTGTGGTACCATTGTGTATCCTATATATATCAATATACTGCTCTATGGTGGGCTACCCCTTATCTTCTTGTGGTACCGCATTATCATCCCAGTACTCCTCCTTAATATACCACTTTACCATGGGCTACATTTTGACCTTTGCAATATATCAGTGTGTCTTTTTATCACTACCCTTTAGTATACCGCTCTACTCCAGGTTTTGTCTTGACTCCCTGAGGTACAACGATAAAAGGGGGTATAAACGTCGGTGTATAATAGTGGCACCTTTTACCGTCATACTACTAGCTACCTTTTTATGAGTTGCAGTAGAGAGCTATGAGGTGAGGGCTATATGGGGTGACTAATGCAACAACGGTATAGCGATAAAAGGAAATTTTGACCTTATGGATGGCAATAATGAGATTTTTTAAGAAAATGATAGTATGAATTCTAGATTTTAACTGAAAAATCCCTAAAAGTTTTTATGAAAATTTTGGTTCCAACAGGTCCCACTGAGCATGCCAAAAATGTTGGTTTTTTTAATTTAATGTCAAGTGTGATAGTAGCCTCATCAGTAGGGAGATGGAACAAATATGTTTCTAAATTCCATTGCTCTACGAGCATAGTCATCATCATAAGATGTGTCCAAATCTTAAGCATATGTGCAATAAAGTGTGGGTCGATGGTGCCTAGGATAAAACCCTCATCATCACTAAATATGCTTAGCCATGATAAAATAATAGGTCTCCTCTCACACAATTGTAAGTTACATAAGTTCATCTACACTCACAATGCACATGATGTCAATTTTTTTGAAAATCGAAAAAAAAAAGTCTAAAACCCTAGAAAAGAAAAATGTGTCACTTTAAACAAGTTTGTTGCACTATCACATTTGCAATTGCATCACACTTTGAACAAGTGTGTCACTCAAAATCAAGTGCACCACTTTAAGCAAGTTTGTCCCACTATAATATTTTGCAACTACATCACTAAAATGCATACGAAAGATGGAATTACAAGTGTGTTTAGGGTTTAACAAGTGTGTTGCTCTAAAACTAATCAAGTGTGTTGCTATGAAATATAAGCAAGTGTGTTTGTGAGTTAACAAGTTTTTTGGATTATTTTGAATGGTTGTGCACTCGTTGCAAGTGTGTCACTTTTCTACAAGTGTGTCATTACATCAAAAAATTGCATTGTCAACCATAACAAGTGCACCACTAAAATAGCGGCATACTTATTGGTAGTTTTTGAAGTAAATTAACCTACACAAAAAAGCATGCAAGAAAATATTTTTGAGGTACGTACCAATGGTCCTATATTGGCTAGGCATTGGAACTCACTGACTTGATTCGCGAGATGTTGAGGGAGCACAAAGTTTTCCATTGCATTAGGAGCTCTGTGGTGGAACACAAATATCTACTAAGAGGGGGGTGAATCTGTAGATCAACTTAAATTTTATCCCTTAAGACTATTTCTTGATTAATTTTGTACGTCGTTAATGTGTCGATTAAAAATCATCATGCAAAAACATAAACATGCACACACATAACATTACATAACATAGGATGTACGTGGAAAACCCAAGATGGGAAAAAACCATGGTGAGAAATGTTGCTAGGATCTATTGTCTTAACCCAACCTCACAACCAAATACTTATGTTACAATGTTTAAGGGAACCACCCTAAGGAGACACCAATCCCCTAGTTTTAGGAGCACCCACTCCCTACTTCTGAGCACCTACCCATTTATCTAATGGAACCCACCAATCAGACTTATAATATAAGATATTACAATTTGTTCAATAGAACATAGTCCAATGTTGCAACCTAATTTTTAGTTGCTCAACACCTTGTTGTAGTTTATGCAACCTTCTTTTCTCTACTCTTGGGGATAAAACCTAATTAATTCTTTCTAATTTTTTGGGGGTTCTACTCATCCAAAAAACTTCTACACTCTCCCTATTTCTTTTAGTGTGTTGTTTGTCTACCTCAAAAGACTCACAGATTCAATAATCATCTCTATTTCACCTTTTCTATTAGTGAATTATTTTTCCACCTAAAATATCATGCACACTCAACAGTTGTTTTCTCTCTTTTCCTTTTGTTCATTCTTTTTCCACCTTAAGAGACTCAAAAAACCCCTCTAAAACATTCATTCAATATCTCTATTATTCTACTCTCTACCAACTTCTGATTTTCCTTATTTTGTTCATCACCAACTTGCAACATCTACCTTGAGATATTCACACCATATAGATCTTCTACTAGGTTTTGATATGTATTCTCTCATGCATGACATTAGATCATTGAGCCATGCATTCACTTTTCACAATCAAATAATTTTATATTTTTGGCATACTAAAAAGCTAGGGTTTTAGTCTCATTTAATTCATGTTCTCTATATTAGATCATGATCTGATTCTCCATCAACTATATATCCATGTCACTGATCCAATCAACACATCACCAATTCAAACTAGTAGTTGGATTAGTTAGGAAAAGTAGTTGGATTAGTTAGGCAAAATGAATTCACTCCTTGAGTTGGTTTGCAATCGAAACCCTCATTCACACTATCATAGCCATTGAGAGATCTTAATTTGAATCTGAGTCATTGATCTATTGCTATTTGCACTATGATCTGTCAATTCACATTTATTACCCATCTTTAAAATATGATTGTTAAATTAGAGATTTTCTTTAATAACCACCATCAATCTTCATCATACACATCTTCCCGAGTGTGGGGTCCACCAAGACATGTGTCACAATCTCGCTATTCCTTGGAGCTAGAAAATAGCCCCACCAAATCTTTAGCAAGCTAGTAGGCTAACACCACCTATCATCCTTTTCGGCACAATGCAATTCATAACAAAGATGTGAATTTCCATATCGAATAATAATTCTCCTTCACTTGTCTACACTTCATCATCCATTGTTGTCACCTTCCTCTTTATCTGATCCCACCATATACACTACGAGCACCATCTAATATTTTATGCTTGATCTCCACTGTTTCTCACTATCTCATGGGGTTAGATGGAGACCCACCACCAATATAATGGGGAAGTAGGGAGGTTGTTGATCTTGCCTCAAGCACAACCATTGATCAAGATAAGGACAAATATTTCGCTCGTGACTTAGGAAATATTATAGTTACATAATATTTGTCAAATTGGTATTGCTAGGAATGGGGGTCAGTTGCACCGACGACCCTGATGGCTTAGGTTATTACTTAAGAAACTAGAAACCACCAATAACTAGTAAGCATAAAAAAAATTAAAAAAAATCTTATTCTCCATGACTGTGAACCTTAGGGTTTTTCTACAAACCCTAATACATGTTGAGGGCATAATTAATCCATTCTAGAGCATATTTGACCTCATCTGCTCTCCTCTCAAAAAACCTATGTTGAATATGTAGTCAGATTCCTCTACAAACCATAGCAATATTGCATGACAGCATTGCAACTTTTTGCAAATATTTAGAAAATGCAAAACATGCTCCTTTCTTCATCAACCTTCATCAATTCTTTTGGTACCATATCCATTTCACCTATGACCTCTCCTTTGACATCAATGACACTTTTGACATCAATGACAACCAAATTTCAAACAATCTCCCCATTTGTCATTGATGGAAAAACCCAATACTCAACCTACAAACAATAGGTTGATACCAACTACAAATGTTTCAGTTTGGGCTCTATACCATTTAATCCCTTTCACTTCTATGTACTAATTATTTACAACATTTTTTTTATTGTCTTGAGCATTTGCACAATTTCTCCCCATCTCATTTTTGAGCTTTGTCACAATTTCTCCCCCTTTGACATCAATGGAAAAGGTTCAGAATCAAGACCTTCACACTTCCTCCCCCTTTGAATCTACAACCATCAAGTCATTAGAAATTTTTAAAACATGTTCACCTGACTTGATCCATACTTTCATTTCTAGGGATGAATAGAAAAACAATGAATCTCCCCTAGGATTCATGCCCAATCACTAAGATTTAGTGATGTGATGTAGGAGCAATTACTCCCAATTTTTGCCTCAAATATTCAAATTAGTCCTTGGAAAGAGACTTTGTGAATATGTCAACAAACTGGTCTTTAGCGGGTACATATTCCATGTTGACTTCCTTTCCTACAACCTTTTCTTTGATGAAGTGATACTTAATTTATATATGCTTTGTCTTAGAGTGCATCATTGGATTCTTTGAGATGTTTATTGCACTTCAACTATCACAAAGAATAGATATCTGGTTATTGTACTCAACCTTAATTTCCTTTAGAGTCTATTTCATCCATAATACTTGAAGAAGTTAAGTACAACAAGCTTCCAATCATTGAACTATACATTGTCTAATTTGCATCTAGGGATTCATCTGATTTTCTCAATTTGTAGCCAGTTAACATGGGAGTACTGATTGGTCTACTATCTTCCATCCCAAATTTCTTAAGCATTTCCTTAGCATACTTAGTTTTATATATAAATATCCCATCATCAATTTGTACAATTTTCAAACCAAGGAAAAATGGCAATTCTCCTAGCATTGACATCTCAAATCAATCTTTCATGTGAGTAGAAAGAACTTTACACAATTTTTCATTGTTTCCAAAAAATATAATGTCATCCAAATACACTACAACAATAATCATGTGCTCATTTTTATATTTGAATACAAATTTGTATTTGCACACCCTTTCTTGAATCCTTGTTGTTGTAGATACTATTCCAACCTTGAGTACCATGCTCTAGGCACTTGCTTTAGTCCATACAAAGATTTTCTCAATTTCAAAACATAATATTCCTCTTTTAATTGTTGGAACCCTTTTGGTTGTTCTATGTAGACTGCTTCTTCAAGGTTTCCATTCAAAAATGTAGATTTAACACCCTCCTAATATACTTTAAATCCTTTATAAACTAAAAATTCAAGAAACATTCTTATCACTTCTAATCTTGTAACAGGTGCAAATATTTCTTCAAAATCAATCCATTCAATTCACATTTATCACCCATATTTAAAATGTGATCATAAAATTAGAGATCTACTTTAATAACCATCGCCGATCTTCACCATACATGGCTTATCCAGCACAAATTCCATGAAGACACACATCACAAGCTTGTTATACCATGGAGCTAGATGCGAGCCCACCAAATCTACAGTGGGTTGGCGAGCTAACACCACCTATCATCCTTGTCATCACCATGCAATTCACAATAGAGATGTGAATTTTCATATCGAACAATAATTCTCCTCCACTTGTCTACATTTCATCATCCATTCTTGTCGCCTTCCTCTTTATTTGGTCCCACCATATACATTGTGGGCACTATTTGATCTTTGACACTTGATCTCCATCAATGCCCACTATCCCTCGAGGTTAGATGGGAACCCATCACTAATTCACCGAGGAAGTGAGGAGGTTGTTGATCTTCAAGCCTCAACTGTAGTCATCAATCAAGCTAAGGACAAGTATTTCACTCATGACTTAGGAAATATTATAGTTGTAGAATATTTGTCAGGCCGGTATTGCTAGGAAAGGGGGCAATTGCACCGATGACCTTAATGGCTTAAGTTATTACTTAAGCAAATGGAAATTTCTAGTAACCAATCAACATAAAAACATAACATTTGTTCATCCATCATGACTATGAACCTTAGGGTTTATTTGCAAACCCTAATTCAAGTTGAGAGCACAATCAATCCATTCTAGAGCATATTTGACCTCATCCAATCATGCAGACTAGACCAAACATCTCTCAAGAAATCCATGTTGAATAGATACAGCCAGATTCCTCCGCAAACCATAGCTATATTGCATGACAACATTACAAATTTTTATAAATATTTAGCAAATGAAAAACATGCTCCTTTCTTCATCAACCTTATCAATTCTTCTGGGACTAGATCCATTTCACCTCTGACCTCTCCTTTGTCATTAATGACACTTTTGAAATCAATGACAACCAAATTTCCAACACTTTATAGGGTCTCTCTCAAGATCACTCAAAAATTCAAACTCAAAGGGTGCAAATGAGTTAGAAAATGACTCTTAGCCCTTATATACATGAAAATTATGGTTTTTGACCTAATTACATAGTAAAAACCTAGGATTTTATTTTGAGATTTCTATTCTAAATCTTGGCAAGCCATTTTAAGTATTTTTTCAGTATCCTAGAGCTAATTTGTTGTCCTCTATACAGTTGAACCAATCCCACAGCTATGTTGTGAGCTTGACCGAAATTCAATCTTTTCTACTCGAACTCTTGAGGACCTGCAGTATACTAGTAGTCATTCATTTCGTTGCGGCACTATGGGACATTAAAAAAATCAGTCAATTTTTTTATTTTGATTCCAACATAATGAGTGCATTACTTCAAAGACGGGCAAAATGCAGACACTTAAAACTATCCTGATAATATCACATACTTGATTTTGCATACTAACACCATTTTCTAGTTTGTTTCACCTAATTCCTCCATTTAATTAAATAATGTCAATTATTTAGTTAGATTAACCCTTTCCTCTTAATTAAATAAATCAAATTTATTTAGTTGATTCATTATTCTTCATACTAGTTTCATTTTCACTTGATTAAATAATTTAAATTATTTGATTAATTATCATTTTTTATATTTTGATTAAATAATTCATGATTATTTAATTAAAGTTCTTTCTCACATTCACTTGCACATTTAAATAATTTTAATTAATTGTTTAATTGGATGATTTCTTCCAAATCCTCCAACTTTTCCCACTTGCACAATGCATATTCCCTTGGAATATTCTATTTTCAAATTCAAATATTTCTTCCCAAGTTGAAATATCTCCAACATTCCTCCAACATGTTTCTGAAAAATTAGGGAATTAGTTGGCTCTCTCATGGATCCTAAGCCCTTGATATAATCTTTGATCCATGCCTCATGGACTATCAACTATTGGAATTTTCCTTGATCAATGTTCACTCCTTCAATTCAATTTCATTCATTGATTAGCCTTTTTGATCTCCACCATTGATTCCAATTTTGAGAATCTATAAATAGTGAGCCATTTCTTCATAATAAGGATCCACAAGCTTTGAGTAAACTTACTCTCTTAAATTGAATCCTCAATTTGATCAATTTCAGAGCTTGTATGAATAATTGAATTCTTAATTTCATTCATTTTTCTTGGCATAATCATGGATTTTGTCTAAATTGCAACTCTCAACATCTATGAAGGACATAATCCCCCAATGAGATTAAGGTTTGCACTTGTTTGATTTCTTTCATTTTATCTTCATTTTATATTTTATACTTTGAAAGATAATTTTCTTGTGTAAATAATTTCATTGAGATTTATATATTTAATTGATCATTAGCTTTACAAATATTGTTTAATTTAGCTTTAATAGGTCAATTAGGTTTATAAAAATGGATGAAATTGAGAATTCAATTGTCACACAAGATCTCAAATTGATCAAATTGTGGATTCAATTCGAGAGAGTGAGTTTACTCAAAGCTTGTGGATCAATTACTCATAAAATGAGGGCTATTTATAGGATTTTTATTTGAATCAATGGCTAAGATTGATTTGATTAATTAATGGATGAAAATGGATGAGAGGGAATGACATTGATCAATAATCAAATGAAGGATCAAGATTACTCAATGTCATGGATCAAGGGAATTGATCAAAGGCTCAAATTGATTGAGAAAAAAACAAATCCCATGATTTTAGGAAGAATATTGGAAGATATTTCCATTTGGTGAGAAATATTTAAATTTGAACTGGAGGAATATTCTTGAGAATATTATCTTGCAAGTGGGGGAAGTTGGATGAATTAGAAGATATTAGTTAATTAAGTAATTAAGATATTATTTAATTGTGCAAGATGAAAGAATTTGGGATTTTAATTAAATAGTTAGATCATTTAATTAAAAGGGTGGGATTTATGAGATTTAATTAAATAATTGAGATTATTTAATCAAAAAAGATGAAAATAGACAAAAGTGGTCAAATCGAGACGAAAAAATGGTATTAGTAGATCGAATCAAATGTTTGATAATGATCAGAATAATTTTAAGTGTCTACATGTATAATAAATATAAAAAATATAAATTATATATATATATATTACATATAATATATTATTATAATAAATGTATGCAATAAATGTAGATAATATATATTAAATTTATATAATTATAATTTAAAAAAATAAAGTTTAAAGGGATGATTGTGCTTAAGCATAGACCACCCATTCCATAAAGAAAATAAAACCGTAGAAGTGCTAAAGGTGTATACTGTAAAATTTCTTCGTTGGTAATCGACTGTATAAATTAAGTCTCTTATTTGATATTTCATAGTTTGTGACACATGCTTTGAAACACAAATTAATTTATAAATTACAACTATCAATCTATACTTAAACACCAGACACACATATGTATATGTATTTCGCAATAGAAAATCTAATATTTCTTCTTTGTCTGTGCAACCTAAATAAACCAAAGGAAGAAAAATAATAGAGGATCAATTTGAAAGAAATTTTCATTGGAAACAACAAAAAAGAAAAAGAGAAAAAATGAGAAAATCATTTAAATTCCAATTGTTCCATTGTGAGGGATATTAAAGGAAATTAATTAGTTGTAGGTTGGATATTCATTAGAGGAAGTTATTTTTTTTCTTTGCCAGTAATTTAAAATCAAGCTAAAATAAAACTTTTATCACTATTTGAGATGAGTAAAAGTTAATTTTGACTATTGTTATATTAGTTGCTTTTGAAAGGTCAAATATGTTAGTTGTGAAAACAAATGTACATAAGTGAATTTATGAGATTTACAAGTAACTTGGGTTGAATCAAATTTATTTATGGAATAAATTTATTTATCATGGGAATTTAAGTTTGCTTTATTTAAATAGTTAAATTAGTTTTCTTAGAATATCATGAATTTCATAGCATGGAATAGACATCATAATAATCAATTATGTTTAATTTTATTATGAAAGCATGGAAAGTTACAATACTAAACCGAAATTTTATGACTTTTAATCCTTACTCAGTCCATCCAATTATTGTTTAAAATTCCTTAACCAATCATCCTATGCAAGAGAAAAAAAAAAAGGTGTACGTATTGAACTACCATAATCAACCAATGAAAATGTTCATACAACATTATAATAGTTTAATTTTGGTTTCCAATATAGAACATCATTGTTAAGTAATTGAATTTAATACTTTTCTAAATTCTAGTTTTGTTGACAAAATTCTCCAATTGAATTGTTGGTAATTCGAAGTCATATATATAAGGTCTTTCTCTTTCAAAATATTTTGTTAAGATACCAAAGTTGAATATGTTACTTTGTTTGTTTGGGTGGGAAGAAGAGTTAATTCACATCAATGGTGTTCATAATTTTCCTTACATCATGTGTGTCCTAGTTGCACAATCTTTGATAACATGCACTTTGTCAGTACACAAATATGATCCATAAAATGTTTTTGATTAAGGTAAAAGCAGGTTTTGAAGGGGCACCAAAACCATTTAATAGTAGATAGAGAGAGGATAAACCATTAAGAGTTCAACAAAAGATGAAAATCTTACAAGAAAGAAAAACCATAGACAAACAAATAGACAACACAAAACAAAAAACCAACAAAAAATCTGTAGGAAACTAGCCACTAGGCCAGATTTCTCAAGATTTTAGCGACCTCCTTTTCCAAGTTGTTCATGTTGATAATAGCTTGCTTCATGTCTTGTATATCCATAGGGGGCTCGTCCAAATTCCTTTTCAAATTGGATCTAGTGTGTTTTCTTGGCCCAACCCCTTTAGCCTGGCCTAGATCTTTAACCTCCTCCACATCCACCACAAATTTTACCTGATGATCCCTTTCCACATTTTTGACCATCATGTTCACTAGCAGTGGACTTAAGAATTTTGTGGTTCATTTCCAAAACTTTATGAATAGATTCTCTGACATTTTTTAGCCTCCCCTCAACATTAAAAATTTTACCATCATGATTGTTCTTGAAATGCTCCAAATCCTCCACAGTTTTCTTCAAGCACTCAACCATATATTTATTTTCATCTCTCATCCATAGGTCCTTAGCTCTACCTCTATCCTTTCTCACATTATCAACCCCCTCCACCTTTTCCAACCTGCTATTATATCCCCTTTGATTAAGCTTAATCTCCTTAATCTTGAAGAAGGCCCATCTGAACAGACAAAAAAAATCAATAGAACCATTGTGAGCAATAACAAGGAAGTCACCAAGATACTCTCGCTCAACTTTGAAGTAGTGGTCATCTTCCTTGAGGTCACTGGGGTATCGTGGTCCATCCTCCCTATTTGTAGCTGGATAGCTGGAAGTCTCAGAAGAATTGGTGTGTTGGGGTTCCTCTTGTTCAATGTGGTAGGAAGGGTCCTCCTCCATTTTTCTCTTACCCTTCCCCTTATGAGAAACACAGGGTGTACCTTTCGGTTTCAAATTAGTAATATCAAACCCAGGATAGATAATTTTGGCCCTACCAATAGACGCCATTGCACTAGGTTTAGGGAGGGCACGAGACTTAGACTTTCTTTTGGCATTGCCCTTCTTCTTAACTACCATAGGGTGATCTTCCTCCCTCTCCATTTTAGTATCCTACTCATCTTTTTCTATTTAACTATCACCCAACTCCTCCTTATCATAAACAGGGTGAGGAGAAGGGTAATGATGGATGGATGGCTAGCAAAGATCTAAAATGTTCATAGATGAGAACAAGTAACCCCTCATGAATTATGGTCTATCTAACCGGATTAGACGCATGGTCCTAAGGACTCGAATTTCAAGAAGTAGAGAGGTAAAAAGGGAGGGAGACCTTGAACTGGTGCCTAAAATGGTTCAGGAGCACAAAGTTATACCCAAAAAAATTTGTATAACTCCCATCCAACGTGATATACTCAATAATAACCCTCAACACCTCCCTCCACAACAATTTGATTTTTGTAGCATCATAGCTACTCTTAGTATCCCCACACCAGATTCTCCCTTTCCTTGTCGATCCATAAAATGTTTTTTGTATGAGTATAGAATAAAAATGGGTGGTTGTGCCATTATCTAGTTGTGAGGAAAAGTGGGACTTATACTAGGTTTTTCCTTTCATTATCTAGGTTTATTTTTCAAATGATTTCTATAGTTCATTCTATTTTTCATGAATTTTTCCACTAGCCCTAATAGATTACCCTTTTGATTTAATGATTATGTTATGCTTTTATCCTTTGATTGTTGTTTTTTTCTTTGATGTGGTTGGTTTATACATGCACATGTTGCCATTGTAAACATGACACCTTTAGATGTGTAGTGTATCCTAGTAAATGTCATATTAAATTATTGTTTTGTAAGAAAAAATTTGGTAGTTGAGTATGGTTTAGGTTTAGAATATTTGTTGCATGAAACTCCACCTCATACCTCTCATAATCCCATTTACCCTTCTTCCCATATTCCACCTCCTAAAAATCCACAACCTCAATCCTATCATAATCCAACATCATAACCCTATCCTACCCATCCATTGTAATCATACACAAATCCTCCATCATAATAATCTCCTAATCATCCACCCTAGTCTTATCCTAATCCTCTACCTTCATTTTTCTCTCCACAGTACCACCAATACCCTACATCAGTGCTTCCTATGGATCCTCCAATATAGAAGGATCCATACCATTAACAATCTCCTATGAATCCACACCATACTCAAACCCCTTATGCCACACAAGAGACTATACCTCAATTATATCCATCTCAACCACCTCAACATTCATCATATCAAAATCAACAATCATCGAACAAAAATCCTCAACCACCTCAAACCAATCCACTCCAACATCCATCACACTCATGTACATTTCAACCACCTCATCAACCACTAAGTACATCTCATAATTACCAATATTTTCCATCACAACCCCTTGTGCAATCTTATGGAATGCACTCCAACATCCCCCTCATTACCAATAGAAAACACTATCATATTCCCATCCTCCATAATAGCAATTGACTCATAATAAATTTTAACAATACATCTATCAATTTCCATCATCTCAACAACCACCATATTTTAAAACTCAAAAAAAATCATCATATGCTCATCCACCTCTTGATCAATATCATAATATTCCACCTCCACATAATCCATACACCAACCAGCCTAATCCTAATGTGAAAACTTCATTTTCAATGCCTAATAAAGAATGGGAGGACATGCTTAAGGACTTGCAAGAAGGAAACACAAAGAAGTCCTTTAAATTTAAGGAGTTTTTCCTGTATCCTTTTGATCACACCATTGTCACCACACCTTTCCCTAAACATTTTGAGATCCCAAAATTTGATAAATATAAATGGAAAGTTGACCCACATGATCATGTTAAGGAATTTCATATGACTTATGAAGAAGTGGGATATAATGATAAGTATCTCCTTCATTTGTTCCTTGAAACCTATGCGGACAAGCATTGGAGAGGTTCTTGCACCTCCCTCAAGACTCCATCTCTACCTTTGTGGATTTATCTAAAAGGTTCATGGCACATTTCTCCAATAATTTTGAACATGATGTCAACATGATAACTCTATGCACTAATAAACAATGTTCTTGGGAAATTTTTTACAAGCTATTTGTAAGTGTGGTGAACCTAAGCTAGCCACCTCTTGTGTCACTTACCTAAAAATAAATTCATGAATATCTTTGTTGAAAATTTGCATACAAAGATGGCCCTTTATTTGCACATGCATTGTGCTTATATGTTTGATGAAACCGTTGAAAACGGTGTCACCATTGAGAAAGAACTTATTGCTAAGGGTTTAGTTAAAATTTATGATTGCAGAAGGTGACTTTCAAGATGTAGAGATGATTCAGGTATATGTATATATAATTTTTAGGTTTTAAATAAATATAAATGTACTTGTAACTTCATTGGAACCGTAAACTACATTTATATAAATTATAGAACTCAAAATTAATTTTTTAATGTATTCATGCATATGTGTCTAGGTGGAGGTAGCACATGTTAATTCTATTTTGAGGATAGAGCATGTATGCACACGTTCTTCACCTAACCATTTCAATGGACATATGAACTTTAATTTTCATCGAAGTTAATATATATGTACAAGTTCACTTTTTCATGTGTGTGTATATATATATTTAATACAATTTTTAATAATTACACTTTTGTATATGTATATTCATGCTCAAATGGTTGCTCAACTACAAGCCAACATGATGAGCCAAAGACTAGCTAAGGGACAAGTTTATACATGTGTTTATTTTTTTATGTATATATTCTCTAGAACTTGTACATGTTATGTTTGAGATCTATCATATGTGTGCATGTTGATATGTTATTTTTATGAACTTATATTTCATATGTTATGTTTATGAACTTATATTTCATATCTACTCTAGACATATTTATATCAATTCTAGACATTTGAGTTTATGTTTATTTTTTAGATCTATTAATTTATGTGCACATGTACATTTATGTTTGACATATATATTATAGATAAAATTTATGTTTATGACTTATGTTTCAGATATGTATATATGTATGTTTTTATATATGTAAATTTAAGATATCATGTATCCCTCATGGACAAAATTTATGTTTATGTTTATGAACTTATGTTTTGAAATGAGTGATAACTACATATATGTACATGATATGCAATATGAAATTTAGTTATATGTGATTTGGTTAAATAGATCTACATGTACATGTGTATATTTTCATTCAATTTGTAAGTTACAAGTAATATAAACTCTCATCTACATGTAATATATGGAAAATAGGGCCACATATAACAAATAATGTAAATAACTAAGAGAAAGAATGAGATAAATTCTTCTTAAATTTTTCCTAAACTACTTTGAACCACAAATAATTTGTGTTTGAAATCCTCTAACCATGTTGAAATCCTCCACTAATGAGTTCTAATGGTTTTATATATTTATTGATAAATCCATTATCAATCAAATATCATTTAATATGCAATTAGTTGTATTTCACCAAAATAAGTGCAAAGGTATTGCTTCTTTAAGGACCTTCTCAACTAGGATCTCATCATCATTAGATGATATTGTGTTCAAAGTTCCTTGTAGTCAATAAAATCAATTTCAAATATATTACTATTTATGTGGAGTATTTTGTAACCAATTTGGATTTCTCAAGAATTTTTCCATGATATATTTCTACTAAAAAGACCTAGCATACATAAAAAAGGTACCAAAGTGATATATCTTAGTTTGAGTTCTTTGTAATTGATGAATGATATCAAAATCCTTAGGTTGTTTTATATTAATTTTAAGGAAAGAAAGGTAATTTAATTGAGTAAATGGTGGTAATATAATGTCTTGGCCACTTGCTAATATTTAGTGCATGATGCCAATAAGATTATAACCATGCTATAAATTACAGTTCAAAAGAGAGGTAGGAATAGGAGAGAAATAAGTGATATTAGTAGAAGATGAATTAGGATTGAAAAATAAATCATGAGAGAATATATTTAAGTCCATAAGTATAATTATGCGAACTAGGACTATATAAAAATAAAGAGTTACAACATAAACTAAACTTAATAAATTTAAATATAAGGAATTTACAAGATGCACCCAACCATGTTGTAAAAAAATGATTATATTGATAAACCATGTTTCCAAGAAGATAATCAATAAATTGAGTCCCATTTTGAATAATTTTGACTTGTTTGAGATATTTCCCTTGCACTACAACTAAACCTGTGGGAAAAAATATCATCACTTGTTTATGGTTTTGTTAACTTCATCCTCTCCTCTATCCAACATAATAAATCATAACTAACACCTTGTATGTTTTTAGCCTCTACTATGACTACAAAAAAATCTCCGATACACATATATTAAATTTTAAATTTAAAAAATTAGAAGCAATCTTTAATTGTAGAAAAAATATTATAAACAAATTACAATTATATTTTTTCTAATTAAAAAATATTATAATTTATAAATCAATCTAAAGTTATAAAATATACATGAATATATATATGTATGTACCTTTTTTAATCAATCCTAAAATGTGGTCATAATCAATTAAAATAAAAGGAATATCTTCAAATATTTGACTTCATCTTCATTGTATGTGTTAGTAACAACCAGTGGCACCAAAATCCATTCACCGATATATCCATGTTTTTGAAAAGATAAACAGCATTTACGGGGCGTTGTACCCCACACAACAGGCCACTAGGGCCAAAAAAGGACTAAACATAACCATAGAACATTAACAGAAAAGAGAAAAAAACCAGAGATAGCCTAGCGACAGCACACCAACAGCCAAAAAATAGCCGACAGACTAGCAACAGGAGCAGCTAACTGGCCTCATCCCAATTCTTGAACAGGAGGTCAACCGCCTCATCACCAACCCACTCCTTATTTTCCTGGCTATTATTCCCCGCCAATTCCTCTTTTATGACATTTGACAACGCACTAGTAACAAAGTGGCTCAGTTTCATTGTGAAGCGGGTCAAGCCCCTAAGTCTTTTGTCTAGGATGTTCAATCTCTTTGCCAGCATATCAGCATCTTCCCCAATCTCCCTAGTCTTCATAAACGAACTAGGCTCATTCACCAGCGGAGTGTGCGAGTCAGAAACATGGCCAGAAAACTTATTGTCCATCGGAGTAGGCAGGGGCCTCTCTCCCATCTCATCAATCTCATCATCAGACTCTTCTTCCTTATAGCCCTTGCTGTCAGACTGCTCCACCTACGAGTCTTCAATAATTAATCTCTTTTTGATGTTCTTGGCCAGCCTCCCTGATCTCCTCCTAACCAATAATATATCCATGTTGTTGGTTGTTGTAGTTATCATAATCTACCAAAATGTAGTCATAACAAAAGCAAGAGTAATCCCTAGTACACAATGTCCATGTGTGACTATCTATACTCATCACATAATGCAAAGATCTTGTTTTATCTACCCTCAAACATCCATACATTATTCTTCTATCCATAACTACAAATTATATATATAATTCAAAATAAATTAAATATAGATCTTTTAAACTTAATTTTTACAAACAAGTGAAACTTTTTTCAAACAATAAATCTCATACATGGTATCTCCTAAAATACTTTATTTGGGCATGGGTTCCTCCCTAAAGATGTGTCGACATCACATGCAAAGTGTTTCTTACACTATTCAAAATCATTTGCATCATTTACATGATTTCCCTTATAATTCATTTGATTTTTTATTAGAGATTGTTTGATGTAAACTCTTGTACCATCATGTTCACCCTTTTCATGCCCACTCTCAAAGAAACTCCAAACATGTGGTATATTATCATATCAATGATATCTACATAGTGGATAAAATGGAATTGATAATTTGAATTGTGACACACACCTATTAGACAATAAAAAATTTGTAATATCCATCATGAAAAATCAAACCCAAATCTAAAATGTTATATTTCTATCCAAAATATTAAATAGATCAAATTGGGTGTAAGGTAAAATGCACCAACCAACTCCAAACTATTATTAATAGAGAAATTGATGAGAAAATATTAATTACTGATATGAGCATGAATTTACATCATATTTTCTATCATATACGATAGATAACAACCATGAATGATTGTAGAAAATTACATAGTATAACATAAACTCTCCAATCTTAACACCAATGTTTTGGAACAACAAATACATATACAAAATACTACAATAGAATCTAAATATACTATTACCAACAATATTTACACACAATAAACACTAATCTAAAAGATGCACACCAAACTGGGTCGAAAATCCTACAAACAAAATGGATACAAACTCCAATTGGAAGCTTTTCAACATAATGGCAATCTCTAGATAATAATTGCACCTAGATACCCTCGAAAAAAATATCTTTGAGACTCAATCCCCTTGGTTTACCATACTCAGAGATTCTTTCTTCATTGGTTTACCAACCTTTGAAGAAAATCACAATCCTGTGAGAGAAAACGATGCATAGAATGCCTTCAGCTTGGAAGACCAAACAATTATTTATCAAAATCCTTTTTAAAACCAACTTTGGTACCCAAAATCAAATTCCCAAAGAAAATGATGCTTGCATGCCAAAATTGTTACTCCCACTTGCCAAAATAAGTCACCAAAAACATTCTAATCTCAAACTACCAAATTACATGTCACTTGCCTTTTTCCAAGAAATCCACTAATCTTTAAATCAAGACTCCCACAACAAGAAGGAAAGTATCTTATAACTTGTAATTAGTAACTACTTTTTCTAGTTGTCAAAATCCTCCAATGAAATCTCAAGAAAATGTGTCAATTGCCTTAAAGTTCTTGAGTCTCAAAAAGGAAAGTAATAGCAATCTTAGGAAACCTCCAAAACCATGCCCTCCTTGTCATAAATGAAGTTTAATTTTAGGTTTTTATTTTTCCAAAAAATCTGATTTGAATATTTAAACCATAAAGAAAATATTTCTTGATTAATCTGACAGTCTTGATCCACTATTTTTGGAAAATTAAACTTACTAAAAATAATACTACTATTTTAAGAAATTTCAAAAAAGGGACATAACAAATCCTCTCTCTCTCCCTCTCATTGCCTCTCTCTCTCTCTATCTCCCTCACCTTGACCTTCTCTCTCTCTCTCTCTCTTGCCCCATCTAGTATATATAAATATGAATGCTTGGATCTATCTCTCCCCCTCTCCCACCCTCTCTCTCTCACCACCCCCTGCACTCCCACTCCCAAACCTCAAAAAGGTTTAATATAATTGGATCTATATAGTTGAGTCTCGAAAATGAAAGTAATAGCAATCTTGGGAAACCTCCAAAACCACACCCTCCTTGTCATAAATGATGTTTAATTTTAGTTTGTTATTTTTCCAAAAAATCTTATTTGAATATTTAAACCATAAATAAAATATTTCTTAATTAATCTGACAATCTTGATTCACTATTTTTAAGAAATCAAACTTACTAAAAATAATACTACTATTTTAAGAAATTTCAAAAAAGGGACATGACAAGTCCTCTCTCTCCCTCTCTCTCTCTCTCCACTATATATATATATATATGAATGCTTGGATCTATCTCTCCCACCTTCTCTCTCCCCACCCCCCTTCACTCCCACTCCCTCTCCCTCCCCCTCCCCCTCTTTGTGTCCCTCTCCCTCTACCTCTCCTCTCCCCCTCCCTCTCTCTCTCCACTATATATATAATATATAATATATGTGAATGCTTAGATCTATCTCTCCCACCCTCTCTCTCCCCACCCCCTTCAATCCCACTCCCTATCCCTCTCCCTCTCCCTCCCCCTCCCGCTCCCCCTCCCCCTCTTTTTTTCCCTCTCCC
>CM021109.1:437127666-437164822 GCA_007115665.2 Sequoiadendron giganteum | reverse complement strand
TCTCCCTCTCTCAAGTCTCTCTTTCTCACATACTCACTCACTCCCTCTATCTCTCTCCCCTCTACCCTAAACCCTAAACCCTTAACCCTTAAACCCTAAACCATTAAACCCTCTACCCTCTACCTTTAACCCCCCCTCCCTTTGTCTCTCTCCCACTCCCTCCCTATTTCTCTCTTTCAAGTCTCTCCATCCTACCCCCTCTCCCTCTCTCAGGTCTCTCTCTCTCACTCAATCCATCTATCTCTCTCCCATCTCCCTTAAACCCTATACCCTCAACCCAATACCCTAAACCATCAACTCTATAGGTCTTCAACCCTATACCTTTAATTCTCAACCATCTACTCTATACATTGGATCCTCAACCCTCATTTATCTGTGTCCCTCCCTCCTCTTCTCTCCTTATCTCTATCTCACATCTCCCTCCATCTCTCCCTCGATACATACCACCTTCTCTTCCCTAATACCTCAACCCTATACCCTCAACCCTTAAAACCTTAAACACTCAACCCTATACCCTAAACCCTAAACCCTCAACCCTTAAATCCTAAACCCTTAAACCCTCTACCCTCGACCCTCAACCCAATAACCTCAACCCTAATACCTCAACACTTAAACCATTAAACCCAATTAAACTCTCTACCCTAATCCCTCTGTTAGGTATGTCAATCATTCACTCCCTCTATCTCTCTCCCATTCCCTCTCTCTCACTCACTCTATCTCTCTCCCTCTCTCACTCACTCTCTCTTGGGTATCTCCACCCCCCCTCTCTCTCTCTCACACACACACACACTCCCTCTCTCTCCCTCTCTCAGATATCTCCCTCCCATTCTCTCTCTCTCCCTTTATCTCATGTATCTCCCCCCACCCCCTCCATCTCTCTTGAATCCCTCTATCTTGATTACTCCCTCTCCCCCGAGTACTCCCTCTCCCTCCAACCCCCTCTCTATCTCTCAAGTCTCTCTCTCTCTCTCTCTCTCACTCCTTGTATCTCTCCCATCCCTCTATCTCTCACTCCCTCTCTCTCTCCACTCTCTTAGGTATTTCCTTCCCACCCCCTCTCTCCCACTTTGTCTCCCTCTCATTCTCTCTCGGGTGTCTCCCTCCCACTGCCTCTCCCTCCCTCTCTCTCACTCTCTGTCTCTGTCTCTATGGATTAGGGTTTAAGGGTTAAGGGTTGAGGGATTAAGAGGGTATAGGGGTCGAGGGATTAGGGTTGAAGGGTCGAGGGTTGAGGGATTAATAGGGTATGGGGGCTGAGGGATTAGGGTTGAAGGGTTGAGGGTTGAGGGTTGAGGGTTGAGGGATTAGGGTTTAAGGGTTAAGGGTTGAGGGTTGAGGGATTAAGAGGGTATGGGGGTTGATGGATTAAGAGGGTATGGGGGTTGATGGATTAGGGTTTAAGGGTTGAGGGTTGAGGGTTGAGGGTTGAGGGTTGAGGGTTGATGGATTAAGAGGGTATAGGGGTTGGGGGATTAGGGGTTCAGGGTTGAGGGATTAAGAGGATATGGGGGTTGAGGGATTAGGATTTAAGGGTTTAGGGTTGAGGGTTAAGGGATTAAGATGGCATGGGGGTTGAGGGATTAGGGTTTAATGGTTGAGGGTTGAGGGTTGATGGGTTGAGGGATTAAGAGGGCATGGGGGTTGAGGGATTAGGGTTTAAGGGTAAAGGGTTGAGGGTTAAGTGTTGAGGGTTGAGGGATTAAGAGGGTATAGGGGTTGAGGGATTAGGGTTTAAAGGTTGAGCGTTAAGGGTTGAGGGTTAAGGGTTGAGGGTTGACAGGGTATAGGGGTTGAGGGATTAGGCCTCACTTATCTCACAATCCCTCTTTGTCAAGACTCACTTACCTCCCACCCTACTTTCTTAGGTCTCTCCTTCCCACCCCCTCTCTCCCACTTTGACTCCCTCTCCTTCTCTCAGGTGTCTCCCTCCCAACCTCTCTCTCTTAGGTTTCTCCCTCCCACACCCTCTCCCTCCCCCCTCTCTCTCCCACTCCCTCTCTCTCACTCCCTCTATCTCTCTCCCACACTGTATCTCTCCCTCTCTTTGAAGTCTCTCCTTTTCAGAGGAACATATTTGGCGAGCGCCAAATGGGTTTTACCTTGAAATGGTAAAAATAAGGGTTGACCCCATGATTCAGGCCCACATTCTCCTATGTTTGTCTAGTTCAGCGCTTTATCTAATTCACAAATACCTTTTTTTCTATAGTTGACTTCATATTGTACCAATCTATGCTTGATCCATCACCTTTTTACCACCAATCTGCATGGTAGACAACGTAGAAGAAGATATTTTAAAGTTTCTACATCATTTTACATTATCTGAGGTAATATATTCATTTTGGTAATTTTAAATGTTTGCATTTAGTATATTTGTTTGTTTTTGACAATATAAACTAAATTTCCTTAATGATTTTAAATTGAAATGTTTGTATTTAGTATATTTCTACATCATTTTTTTTGTAAAATACATTACTTACTTTTGTTCTATGTGTGTTTGTGCACATGTAGCATTCAAGGTCATGCCAAGGAAATGACCAAAGCCTCTAACACTAGAAGAACATGCAGTTAAAAATTCAAGGAGAAGAGAATCAAAAAATGTAGCTTGTGAAGCAAAGGAATTGCAGCCCATACAACCACAAATTCCCATGCAATCTAAGAGAGATGTCAAATTGGCAAAACAAAGGGCACGAATGAGGAAAGTTCGTGGAAGGACAAGAATGGATACAGAAGTTGGGGGCACATCATCAACCATAGGTGAAGCTCAATGCACATCTCCAGTTGAAGACACATTGACAACAACATGTGGTTTTCCAGGTACATAGGAAATCACATCTCCAATTGAAGATACACCATCCAAAACATTGCGTTTTGAAAGTACATAAGCAAACACATCTCTATTTGAAGGAACTCCACAAACGAAATATCAAGTTGGAGGTACAACATCGTTTACATGTCAATCTCAAGGTATATCATCAATTGCACCTCCAATTGAAGGTACACGATCTATCCCCGATGTTGTTGACCTTCCCAATATTGACACAAGTTTACATTTGAAAACTCCTCCTAGAGTTTTGCATATAAAACCTACATTTTTGATTGATATTGATTCCAATGTTTTGAAATGGATGCCTAATAAGATTCCAAAATGTACATGTTAAAGATATGCAAAAAGGATATGGAGTTTGTTTTTTGCGAAGCTAAGTGAGGGTTGAAGATGCCAACTATTTGTTGAAATGATGAGGCAACTCAAATTTAGGCCCATCGTGAAGGCTCTTGGGCTAAGATTTTTGAATGAATCAAGTGAAAATTCCATTGTAAAGAACTTGATGAGTGCATACGAGAGCGTGGGTTCCACCTCACGCACGAAGGATAGTTGTGCAACACGTCATGTGATGACAACAACATTGTTAAGTAGTCAAACAAGTAACAAGGTGAACCTTACAAAGGCAATTAAGTCTTTGAAAATAAGTATATCATCTCTAATGAGAGCCAAATTAAGGCATGAAAGAGTGGACGATCCAAATAGCAATGAGTTATGGGCATTTTCGGGTAGAGTGCCACGGAAAGACACAAGAATTGCTTAAGGCTTGAGATCTTTAATTGTGAATTATTGGAAGGATAACACAAGGACCTCTCCTAATCAAAGAGATGTTGTAAGAAGGAGAATTGGTAGTAAAAACCATGAGCCACATCCAATGCAGTATTTGGATACCACTCAAACCCAATTTTTTGCTGATTTTGTACAAAAGTTTCTTGAAATTAAAATATGTCAAAGGTATTTTGAAATGCTAAAGCTTTTTTATGTCAAAATAAATCTCACACGCACTACTTGTTGTTGTAGGGTTCATATTGAGTTTTCTAACCATTATGATGTTTATCGACGTATATGTGTAGATATGCATACTAACAATGTTTTGCAGGAATGTAACATAATGCCTCCACCTAAATCGTCAAGGAAATTTTTGTCTTCCATTTTATGTGAAAAAGAAGATGGTCAATTTTTTTACAAAAAATCATGTTTGGATGGCACATGTGATCATTGTGGTGGCATGCAACATTTGCCAATTTTCCAACACATGGCTAGTACACACACAATTGGAGACAAAATTGTGGAATTTGGCAAATATACGACAGTGGCATACAGTCTAAAAGATGGGAAAGAAGCAAAGAAGTGTGAATTGGTCAGTGATAAGATTCCAGTGTATCAATTTATGGGCATTTTTCGTGATCGGGTGGTTTATGATTATGCAATGCATACACACAAAGCACAATGGTTGGACTCACAGTTCAAGTTATGCAAGGACACATTTCCACTTCATCATATCATTTCAGTTGTTGACTTTGTTGAGAACTACACACTACAACCACAAAACGAGGTGCAATCAAATTACTACAACTTCATGCAGGTTGCTATATTTGTACATATAGCATTCATTCATGAAAATGATAGTATAGAGGAAAATAGGAAAGTATTGAGGGAGTATCACTTTTACATTAGTGATGATCGTACACATTCTACAGAGTTTGTTCAAGGTTGCTTTCATATGTTCTATGTCGATCTGGCTAGCAGGGGCATATCATTTAGTTAGCATATCATATGGTCAGATAATTGTACATCAAACTTCAAGAACGCCAAAATGTTTTACTAGTTGAGTAGGATGCATAGGATTAGTGGTGTTCAGCATATGTGGAACTTCTCATATGGGGAGCATGATGGAGCAGGTGCATGTATCAATAGAGCCCTAGCATGAGAAGAGTTAAAGTACACAAACAGTGTAAAGTTGATAGATGCAAGATCAATTGTCCAGTGGTGCAATGGTTCAATGGGTCTAGGTAGTGAAGGTAATTCTTTAGTTCATAGATTTTTTCATTTAGTAGATGATACTAACATTGCAAAATATGAGGATTGTTGTACACTAATAGGATCGAGCGAGCTACACTCTTTTAGAAGCTCCAATGCAGGTACATGGACTATCCATACAAGGAAGATGTCATGCTTTTGTTATGCATGTACACTTCAATCATGGAATGATTGCGGGTCAACAAAGTGGGTTAACAAATGGTCTATAAGAAGTCTAACCCCACTTGACACTTATCATCTCCTGACGACTCTACAAATCACGGAGATGCAATCATCCATTGACTTTGATCATGTATCAGACCTACTAGAACTAGGTAATATATCTTACAAGTTTTATTATGTTGCTCAATAAATAAATCTAACAAGATGAACATATCAATGCAGGGCATGTTTATGCGGTGATTGCAGATGAAGACAATGCAGAGGGTATAGATTATTACATGTGTCATTGTATCGAGGCCAAAAAGAAATTGGAGTCCCCAGTTATAGACGGAGAAAACATAGAATATCCTACAGGTTCAGTGGTTGTTACTGGAACATGGCTTCAAAGGTATCTAGTTAAGAATGTTGCAGTTTGGTTGTTTGAGGACTTCGACATGCATCGAAAAATTCTTCACTATTCGAACCTTGTCATCACCACCAACATTCATTTGATCAAATATAAGGGTAGACCTATGAACAAGAACTTGTGGAAAGTGTGTGAGTCTGACCATGAGGAAATACTCGACACAATAAAGACTAGAGTAGACCCATATGGTTCCCTGGATTGATTTGTAAGTATGCACATTGAATTTGTAAAGCCATGTTATTGATCACTCTTTTGGACCAACACCTTGCAATAAGGCTTTTTTATGATTACTGTTTGATGTCATATGCATTTATGACTGTCATTGATCCTTTTCTGATTGTGACTATAGGTAATACTGAAGTTTGTCAAAGTATATAAGAAAAGAAAAACATCGGTTGCTGGTGCAAGTGTTCAGTGGTATGAGAAACATCGGTTGCTGGTGCATTTTTTGGTTATCAATCTTCTCTTTCTTTTCCATCTCCTAGATTTATCGGATTCTTATATGCTACACGTTTTATGTTAAGCCTCTCAGTGATATATTTGAAATTTATACGTAGGGTCATCGAGAGATGATAAAATAGCAAAGGGGCACATCACCATTGTAGGACCTTCAATTGACCTCCTTATCTAGCATGCATGAAGGTGATAGTAGGTCTCATCAGCTATATGACTGACATTATTTAGTTATTGCTCTTTTAATGATTTTTATGTGAGTCTATGTCTAAGATTGAGAGGCTTTTGAGTGTTTTTTATGGACCAAATTCCTATGATACTACACAACCACAGAGAAGCTACTACCCATGTGTTTTGTAGGGAGCATGGGATGTACATGTTTTGAACCATTTTGGAATGCAAATAGTTGGGCCAGCTGAGGTGGAATGGAAAAATGAAACTAGGTAGCAACTCCTTTCGTCCTTTTCTCAAGTACAATATATTTCATGATTTATGTTGGAAATGGGAGGATTATTTCCTTGCATGTATTGCTACAAGTATTGACAAATGGGAAGATTTTCAAGATGTTCTTCCATCACTATTGTAATATTTGTCATTGACTTATTGTATTTTTTGATATATTAAAATCATGAGAAATTAATACATGCAAATGTGTATATTCCTTAATATATGCCTCAATTAAATGTGTATATTACATTTAAAATTAGTTGTAATTCTTCATGGTTTACATTTAAAGAGTTAATTGAAGACTCCACATTCATAAGGACCTATTGCTGCATACACAACCATAGCTCTTGGAGTCTTGAGACATTGACTGACATAGACTTGACAGTCATAGGACATTGAGTGTGGTGAGTGAATTTGATTTTCAAGCACTTTATAATCATACACTCACTATACTTAACAATTGATCACTACTCATTTCTAATTTGTCTTTTTCATTTGCACATTGCCATGTGCAGTGACCCTTCACAGTTCCCTTGTGTTCATACATTCATGATGCTTGTCTTAATGAATAAACTTCCTTTAAATCTATTGTCCTTTGATGAAATGATGACTATCTTCATACCTCACTTCCCTTCACATTGTCAATTGATTGTACATTTATTTGTTTCCTATCCAATTCCAGCTCTCCTAAATTGGATCTTTTCAATACCCTCATAATAAGGAAGTGACCGACCTCAAAGAAAGGATATCGAAAAAAGGCATCATCTTCATTACCATTTATAGAAACTACATCATTTACTGTTGCACCCTACTTGCTAAATGATGAGCACGGTTTATTAATCCTTGGCTCTACTTTTATTCCTTGAAAGTGCAAAAGACTAGCAAGAAACACCAGATTATCTAGCCCAAAAGCCACAAAAGAAAATATTATATTCATCTAAAGACTGTCTAAGCTCATTCACAAAACCTTCTAATGGACTTTCAAATACCCTAAACAACTATTAGCAGCGATCTTCCTTGAAATCCTGAATGGTCCCTCTATCTGAACATCTAGGGTTTCTTCAATCTGTGTTATCTCTTGATGATTTGATATGTTGCTGCTATCTTTTTCCAATTAACTCTCATTTTCCATCACTTCACTCTTGTGAGAACTGACATTAAATTCTTTGTAGTCTTCCATTTGAAAGCTTGTAGCACATTTGACTACCATGAAATCTCAAAAAACTGGTAGAAGAGACCTAAAAGGTGAAAAAACCCTAACGTCTCAACCGAGTCTTTATTAAATTCAATCATAACAAAACAACCTACTCATGCATGTGAATTTGACTCATTCAAGGCATTAGAGACTAATCTCTTACAAATTTTAAAAGAAAAGGTTGTTTTGACCCTAAAGGATTGAACATAGACTAGCAATTGTAAATGTTTGGATCTACCAATTCATCCCCCCTCTTAGTTTATTGTGTTCCCTTCACCCTTGGCCTTTCCATTATTATCATAACTTTGAAGAAAAATATCAAAAACTACTCCAAGTGTCTAACAATGATATTGCCTCACATTCATCATCCTATATTGATCCATCCACTTTAGCCTCATCATCCACCTCACATAAATCCTTTCCAAATATCAAGGTCCAAATATGAGATAACTCCCATCTTCTCCTAAGACATATGGAAAACCATAACACATAGAAAAAAGCCTCTTCTATCATCAAATTTGAACCCATGGTTTTCTCCAAGTGGGGAGAGCTAGACAAAGAGGTTATAGAGGAAGACATCTCCAAATTGTTGTACCAATATGAGAAAGAGAAAGAAACCCTACCAATAGATAAATGTGGTAAGGGTTTCCAAGTCATTAAGAATATGGGGGATTGACATGACATGGTAGCCTTGGTCTGCATCAACAAAGAATAAGATAACCCATCTTTCTAGAGAAATGACAAAAATATCAAGGGCTTGGGTATGATTCATTATATGTTACTCCTAACATCAAGAGTACCCCTAAAATCATATTTCTTAGGGTTGACAAGGAAGGGGCAGCATATGCCTCAAATAAATTGATGCAACCTAGGTCATCTCTAACATACCTTGGGTATGATATTCAACAAAACAACTACTATGGTTCAACCGACTCGATCCCTTAAGGGTGCAAAGTGCAAAAAGGCAACAATATTTGATAAGGTATTACTCGTAAACCGTGGTGATTATGAAATCTCTATCCAAACCTACAAAATCACGTTGGACCCCTCTACAATAACCTCTCTCGGTTATTGCTATCTTAGAGGCATTTTCCTGTGGTGGCAAATTTTCACTCGGGGAAAGAGTTGTCAAATGCAAGTAGTTGAAAGTTGCAAAGTGGTGCATATTTTGTTCTGCAGCTCATGTGACCAAAAAAACTATTCCAATGCATCTGAGTGGGTATGTTTATGCTAGGCATGGTCCTCTTTCACACCTAAACACGCGGAATCGCTTTGAGCTACGTTCAACCAAATCGATCCCTTAAGGGTCCAAAGTGCAAAATGGCTGCAAAATTTAGCATGCTATTACTCTGAAACCGTGATGCTTAGTAACTTCTTGTCTGATTCTACTTGATCATATTGGGCCCATCTACAATAACCTCTCTCAGTTTTCGCTATCTCCAACGCATTTTCCTGTGCTGGCGAATTTTCACTCGAGGAAAAAGTTATCAAATGCAAGTAGTTGAAAGTTGCAAAGTGGTGCAACTTTCGTTCTGCAGCTCGTGTGACCAAACTGACTGTTTCAATGCATCCCTTTGGGTACATTTACACTAGGCATGGTCCTCTTTCGTACCCAAACACGTAGAATCACTCTGAGCTATGTTCAATCGAATCGATCCCTTAAGGGTCCAAAGTGCAAAATGGCTATGAAATTCAACATGCTATTACTCAGATACTACAATGCTTAGAAAATTATCATCTAATCCTACAAGATCACATTGGGCCCATCTACAATAACCTCTCTCATTTTTCGCTATCTCGGAGGCATTTTCCTGTGCTGGCGAATTTTCACTCGGGGAAAAAGTTGTCAAATGCAAGTAGTTGAAAGTTGGAAAGTGGTGCAACTTTTGTTCTGCAGCTCGTGTGACCAAACAGACTGTTCCAACACATCCAAGTGGGTACGTTTATGCTAGGCACGATCCTTTTTCGCACCCAAACATGCAGAATCGCTTCGAGCTATGTTCAACCGGATCGATCCCTTAAGGGTTCAAAGTACAAAATAGTTGTGAAATTCAGCATGCTATTATTCGGATACCATGACACTTAGAAACTTTTCGACTGATCCTGCAAGATCATGTTGGGCCCATCTACAATAACCTCTCTCAGTTTTTGCTATCTCAAAGGCATTTTCCTATGCTGACGAATTTTCACTCGGGGAAAAAGTTGTCAAATGCAAGTAGTTGAAAGTTGCAAAGTGGTGCAACTTTCATTCTGCAGCTCGTGTGACCAAACGGACTGTTCCAACTGGGTGGGTACGTTTACGCTAGGAACAATCCTCTTTCGCACCCAAACACACAGAATCGCTCTGAGCTACGTTCAATCGGATCGATCCCTTAAAGGTCCAAAGTGCAAAATGGTTGTGAACTTTAGCATGCTATTACTCGGACACCGTGATGCTTAGAAACTTCTCGTCTGAGCCTATGGGATCATGTTGGGCCCCTCTACAATAAAATTTCTTGGTTTTTGCTATCTCGGAGGCTTTTTCCTATGGTGGCGAATTTTCACTCGAGGAAAAAGTTATCAAATGCAAGTAGTTGAAAGTTCCAAAGTGGTGCAACTTTCGTTCTATAGCTCGTGTGACCAAAAAAATTGTTCCAACGTGTTCAGGTGGGTACATTTACGCTAGGATGGTCCTCTTTCACACCTAAACATGTGGAATCGCTTTGAGCTACATTCAATCAGATAGATCCCTTAAGGGTCCAAAGTACAAAATGGTTGAAAAAATTAGCATGCTATTACTCGAACACCGTGATGCTTAGAAACTTCTCGTCTAATCCTACAAGATCACGTTGGGCCCATCTACAATAACCTCTCTCAGTTTTCCC
Source organism: Sequoiadendron giganteum (assembly GCA_007115665.2). Lineage (NCBI taxonomy): Eukaryota > Viridiplantae > Streptophyta > Pinopsida > Cupressales > Cupressaceae > Sequoiadendron > Sequoiadendron giganteum. Next base: position 437,154,434 of record CM021109.1, on the reverse strand, counting down.
TATCTTAAAAGAATTTTCTTGTGTTGGCGAATTTTCACTCGGGGAAAAATTTGTCAAATGCAAGTAGTTGAAAGTTGCAAAGTGGTGCAACTTTCGTTCTACAGCTCGTGTGACCAAACAGACTATTCCAACACATCCGAATAGGTATGTTTATGCTAGGAATGGTCCTCTTTCACACCTAAACATGCAAAATCGCTTCGAGCTACGTTCAACCAGATCGATCCCTTAAGGGTCCAAAGTGCAAAATGGCTGCGAACTTCAGCATGCTATTACTCGGACATCATGATGCTTAGAAAATTCTCGTCTGATCCTATGGGATCACGTTGGGCCCCTCTACATTAACCTTTCTCAGTTTTCGCTATCTCGGAGGCATTTTCCTATGGTGGCGAATTTTCACTCAAGGAAAAAGTTGTCAAATGCAAGTAGTTGAGGCATATTTTCAAAAAATTCATTGCCTTTTCTATGGCTTGTCATGGCATTCCATCACCATGAGACCACTTTTCTTTGAGGCATTTTTTTCAAAAAGTTCAATGGCTTGTCTATGCTATTGCTTACTATTATGCTTTTGATATATTTTTCAAAGCATCCATAGCTTGTTCAAAATCACTTGTTTTAGGCTTTTAGCCATAGCAACAAGGCAGTGAACTATTTGAGAAGATGCTTTGGTAGACATGTATGAAAAATGTGGTAACATAGACAAGGCAGGGAAGTATTTGAAAAAATATCTCAAAGAAATTTGGTCTCATAGAATGCCATGATAAGAAAATGCAATTGGCAGTTGCTCCTAGTTATTAGTTATGCAATGTGAAGAAATTGCATAACTACTTAGGTTGACTTTGTTCAAACTATATTGTAATTGAATTTTTGGCATCTATTAGCATCTACTTATTAGTTATGCAAAGTGAAGTAATGGTTTGACTTTAAAAGATGTGCAATGCAATGTAATCAACGCCATGAATATTGTTGAGAAATTATGTCTCAACTTCTAGCTTGAAGTCCTCGTTTTCATGCCTTGGTGATTTTGTGTTGTTTGTAAAGTTCTGGCAGAGGCGAAACCAAGATGGAACTTGGCATTGTTCTGTTTGCCTAAGTTTCGGGTCTCTGGCGGAGGCGGAACCGGGATGGAATTTGGCATTGTTATGTTTGTCTAAGTTCTAGGTTTCAGTTCTCGTTCCTGTTCTGACTCCGCTTCCTGCCATCTGTTGTTTCTCGCTTCGCGGGTTCTAGCGGAGGCGAAACCAGTTTTGGAATTTGGCAATGTCTGTTTGCCAGGTCCCTATTTCGGTTTCTGTTCTGACTCCTGCTTTTACGATCTGGTTCTTCTGGATGTTTGGATTATACTCGGGGTGTTTTCCTCCGCCTTGTCCTGGTTCTGGATTGTTGTTTCTTTTAGTTGGAAGAGGCGGAATCGGAACCGGATTGGTTCCTGATCTTGGACTTTTGGTAAAGTCCTATTTTTGTTCCTGTTCCATCTCCGACTCCGGTCTTTTGTGTTCTCATCTTGGTTTGACACCGGGTTGACCTTACCCTGGTCAGAACTATTTTCGATGTGTTCCCCTTTGCCGTGGGTGGACGCGGAACCGAATTGGTTCCTGAACCTGTAATTTCGGTGGAGTCATGTTTTGACTCCAGTTCCGTCTCTGACTCCGACTCCGACTCTGGCAGTGTGTATTTTTGATAGAGTCATGTTTCAACTCCTGTTCCGACTCCGACTCTGACAGTGTTAGAAATGACTTGATGTCTTGGTCGCGCCTGATGTCTGTTGGACGCATGGCACTTGGTTGAATAGTGATTGGACAGATACCAAGATAATTATTGTGGCAGTTGCATTTGTCAACAAAGGGTGGCGAGCTCAACCATTTTGGTGATGGCATAGAATGCATGGACAACTCGTTGCAGGGAGATCTGTCAAATCCGACCAGATGCGTGATTTGAGGATGGACTTCATTGCTCTTCTGAGTCAGTTGCATATGTATGAGAGATGTGTTATTTCTCATAAGTTAGACAAGTTGAGTTGAGTCATGAAGTTGCAGAGCAAGTTTGAAGTCGCGAGTTGAAGAACAGAAGGATGTGAGTTCTTGAAGAGGGTTTTGAACTGTATGTTGTGAAAACATTGTAACAGTGAATCTGAAACTCTCTGGGTGATTGTGAGCTGAGCAAAGAAGTCTGGATATTGTATGTAATCGATTCATTACTGTAATACAATAGATTTGACTTTGTGTGGTGGGTTTTTTACCTGAAAGGGTTTTCCCATGTAAATACTATGTCATCTTTGTTTGCTTATCTTTCTGGTTTCTCATTGCCATGGTTGTATGCATCTCTATAAGTTATAGAAACTGTTAGTTTTTCATTTTTGCTTCTCTCCCCTGTAGTAAAGGTGTTAAGGGAATGTATTCCGCATTGTTGGGTCATTAGATCCGCATTCTTTTCCCTTCAAATTTAACTACAAAAATCCATTTTTTATAATTCATTAGTTAAAATATTTATTGTATTTTCTCTCTATATTTCTATATGCTATGTGAATACCTTGCAATTGTATTTAAAAGGCTTAATAAGTCAATTAGGTGGTATTTGCAAAGTCCAGTTGTGAATGAATGGTAATTAAGAGAAAAATTGGCAAATTGCCATCTTAGAAGTCTAACAAAGGGTGGTTATGGTGGTTGATCAGCTCAAGGGGTAGTTGGAAGGTGGTATCAAGATATATTGATGTAATACCCTGAGTTGAGGGTTGATTTTGTTCATTTTCTAATAAGAAAATATACTTGAAAACGTTGATCACTAGTTTTCTTTGTTTTCCTAAATTTTCTTTGCCTTGCACAGGCCCATACAAGGCTATCATGACTTGAGTCTTTGGATACTTGATTGCATATGTTTTTACTCTCTTTACATTTGTTCTAAAGGTTTAAATCCATCGTTGGTGTGTGTGGGATCAACAAACTTGGTTACTACTTTGTTTTCTGTGTTAAGGGTTTTGAGGGCAACACCATGACACATTAGCCAATCCACCTACTCTTCTGACCTTGTTGCTCAGTGGATTGGATTGTACCATGATTATTTTGGTGTATGAATACTTTGGAGGCCGAGATAATAAATAAAATCAATGGGGTGTGAAGTTCTAATGTTGTTCAGGGGTGTTTCCACCATGAAAGTAAGGAACTCAAGTACTGAATCTAAGTAATACTGAAAGGAATAGGATTGTGATTGTCTTTTAAGTTAGGGCAGAGGTATTGTGGGGTGTTTGGACCTTTGGAAGGATTGGGGGAGGTCTGGAGTTATGATTTTCTTTAAAACCCTTATTTTTGTGAAGGTTTAGGATAGTTTGTGAGTAGAGGAATAGAACAAGTTCTTGGGGCTCTTAAAATGGGAGAATCTTGAGTTTGGTGAGAATCCCTAAGACTATTTCAAGTTTCCTTGGTTTGGAGGTGAGTTTGTGAGGGGGTTCCTTTGGAAATTAGGCCTAATTGTGAAGCCTAGAGTGAGAGAGGTGTATTGAAATTTCATGTTGGTAAAAAAGAGTTACTATTGGTTTTGGCATATATAGTGTAACCCTGAAAAGGGTATCTTAATCCACCTTTAAATGGTTAGGTTTTTTGGAAAGGTTGGGAGAAATTAGGCTTGGATCGGGTTTTGAGTTTGGTGCAGGAGCACCTACACCACATCATCAATTTTTTTTATTTGAATACATCAATAGGGAAATGTTAGTGTATTTAGGTTTATTTTTTCTAATAAGCTTTGAGAGATCAAGCATAATGCATATAAAGGGTGTTTTGTGTCTTAGAAGTCAATTAGAAATCATATAAGTTGTAAAATGCTGACAAAGCAACTTTAACACAAACAAATGTAATTAAGGGACCAACTAATCCCAAGGTTGGTTATGGGCATTGGGGAGAATATGGTTGTTGGAAAATGATTTAAAAAACCTTACCAAGGCTCGAATGAGAGAGTGGAAGAAGTTTTGTAACAATTTTACACAATAAACACCACAGTTTTGAGCAATTTTCTAGAAAAATATTGTTTTCTTGATCTTTTTGAGTGTTGTATGGGCACATACAAGTTCTTCATGGTCTAAGAATTTCAGAGGATGTGTATATATGTTTTCTAATTTATTTATTTTTTATTTGGTGTCTTAACTCTTTGTTTGTAGAGCAAACCAACACAAACAGTGACTGTCCCAATGTTGTTGAATCAAGGGTTTGAGGGGAAATTTGTGATGTAACAACCAATCCACATGTTGTCTGCTACTGTATCATGGTGGATTGATTGAAAACATGTTATAATAAGTGTGTCAACTCATTTTGGAATAAGGAGTCATAATTATGTGGTGTTTTTGTGACTGTTCTAAGACTGAACAAAGGTTTTCCAACATGGAAGTGAGGAACCAAAGAGAGGTTTTTAAGAATTAATGCCTGTAAGGGTTATGTGAGGGTTTGATGAGTTTGTGTAGAAGTATTTTGAGGTTTTTGGGGATTTGGAAGTGTTGAGAGAGGTCTAGAGTTGTATGTTTCTTTAAAACCCTTGATTTTGTGAAGGTTTAGGAGGGTTTCTTGGGTTTTGTGAGTTAGAGGCTCTGTAGACACAAACTAATGACAAAATTTGAGGTTTGGCACCATGAACTAAGAATTTCCAAGGCGTTGGATAGATACCTAAAGTTGGACGGGTGGTCCCTTTGGAAAAAAAGGGCTAATTGTGAAGCCAAAATTGAAGTAGGTGCATGCTGAAAGTCTATGTCAGTCTAAAAGAGAGAACACTAATTCTTTGGTATGTTGTGTAGACCTGAAAAGGGTATCTCAATCCATCTTGTAATTATCTAGTGTTTTGGAAAGGTTGGGAGAAATCTGGCTAAAACTGAGTTTTGAGTACTACAAGAATAACCAGTCACAAATGTGAGTTTTGGAAACCTTGATGAATTTGACTTAGGCATTGTTCTCAATTGATTCAATTGTGATTGTATGAATGTTGATATTCTTTGTAGGGCCATGTGGAGTCTTGTTGTTCATTTGCAAGGTTGAGGAGTTGAGACCCTCGAGGGTGGGTTGATGCCTATTAGGCTGAATCATTATGAAGAAGAGTTCTTGATTGAGAATTGAAATTTCCATTATTGTGAGTCTTCTCCACCTTGGCTTTGCATTAGAGTGCTACAAGGGCAGATTGTTGGGTAAGGTGTTGAATGAAGAGTTTGGTTTGATGGGGCTTTGAGGTTGTGTAGATTTCTCAAAATAGGCTGTATTAATCTTGTTAGGAGCCTCTTCAAGGCAGGTTGTCAGACTGATTGGGTTTGAGCCTCCTTGCATCTGCATCGGTGAGGCACAAGTAACTGAAGAATTCCAAAGGATACAAACCACCATGAATGGAGCTTATTGAGCATTCAACAGTAATTAATTAAGCATTAGATGTAAACAAAATCCATGCCTATAACATTCAAGCATACAACTTACACGATACACATGATAACATCATTCAAGAATGGCAGTAGCAAAATAAGAGTTTCTTTAATCAAAAATCCGAAAGGCTATACAATGATATATATTGATAAAATTATATAAATATATCCAAAAAAACTATATAGGCTTAGTACAAAGAAGCCATTTGGACATAAAATATCACATATATATATGTCAATAGTACAAAACATATGTTCCAAAATGCCACATAGGCATACAAAAAACAACACTAATACATAGTCATTTCCCTCTAAGGGAAGGAAATAGATCTCGTGCTACCTTCAAAATTCAGCTAGATGGAGTGATTGTTGCTTGTCTTGTCTTTCGAACACGCCCGCTACTCCTTGTCTCTTCACTCTGGACCTTCAACTGATACAATTAAAAGTAAAGATGTTAAAACATATAAATTGAATTATGGAATGGCATATAACAAAATATAATCACTTATCGCATACATATAGTCATCATGCACATTTAAAGCATCACCATGTCCACGATCTAGAGTGAGAATCACCTGTAGCAACCATGAAGATAGAAATTAAACTACATAAAATTATTGTGAAAATTTTCTATAATAGACCATAAAAGAGCAAATATAATGTCAAATCGACTAATCTATTCCATACCTCTCTCAATGGATAAGAACTGGCTATTGCTACAACAACTCCATGGTCCATCATGCCACCAACATCACCAGGGCTATCTCTTGTCAACAACTGCAAATGAAACAATATCTCAGATATCATGTTGATATAGAAGAACATAATGTGACACGATCAATGAATACTTGAATGCAATGTTTGTGTTTCTCATCAATTTTTTAGATTTGTATATACGCAAAATTATGAAAACTAGCTTACATAGATTTACAACCCTATTAATGAATAAAGGCTACCTGAGTGTACGTTGTTTGAGGATATGAATCGTGAGGTGTGGAGGAAGAAGGTGCACCAGGAAATTGTTTGAAATCCGAAGCATGTTATGAGACAAACATTCAAATATAACATTCAACTGTTCAAATGCAATAACAATATCTTTAATACTAGTTGCATACCTATGGACTCATCGTCGATAATGTATAAGGGTCTATAGGAATAGAGCATCCCTCATGAATAGTGCGACCCTGAAATTTCATCATATCAAAATTCTACTAATTTAGTTATTCTTAAATTTCAAAATATATTTTAATAAACAACATTAAAATAACTTGCTAAATTTTACCTGAGTGTCAATGCCAAATGTATCATTCATAATATCATCTGTGAAAGCCATCGCCCCTGCAACTGACGTAGGTTGTGTAGCTACATCACGAACACCCTAATAATCGTACGTGAAAACAACACCACAAGTGCCACAATGGTGGGGTGGAGCTCGGGGCCTACATGTCTCCTTCACACCAGGCTCTACTAGAGGACTCGCACACTATAAAATGGTCTGGGTGAGTGAACCAATCGACTTCATCGTGTCCACCTCTACAGTGTCCTTAACAATGGAAGGAACAATGACATGCTCCACCATGGGTCTGCCCAAGGCTCTCGGTGCCAACTATGGATTACATCGTGCAATAGGTCTATCGTGCGTGGAGCCCCCACCTCTACCTTGAAAGTCTAAGATGTCAAAATAGTTTGGCATTTATTGAGAACAAACTCGCAATAGAGTTTCCTCAAAAAGTATTGCGGCACCTCATGGTTATTGCATGGAGGTTGGTCAAATACCATCCACCACCACTCCCAAAATTTGTTTCTAATTAAATCATGGTGGCACCAATGGATGGGGAACCTCCTACATGCATGGGACAAAGGTTCATTGGTTTTTAGGTCTTTAAATAGGGCACACAACTCAACTTTTCTAAATTTTAGTTTTTTGACATCTGCATATGACAAACCATTAGCATAAAATTGCCTCATCTCATCTCTCTTAGTTGACCAAAAATTCATTTGCTCGCTCATTTCTCCTACATGAGTTAAAATTGACTTCAATGATTCAACAATCCCTCTCTTATAAGGGTGGGTTTCAGCATGTTCGGTTAATCTTGCAATTAATTGTTGAATGTCTCTTTTATTGTTTTCAATTTGATTTTGAATATTTTCTTGTGTTCCTTGAGGATGCCTATGAATTGATGGAGGGGTTTCAGGTTGTTCTTGTATAGGAGGCTCTTGATGAGGGGGTGATTGTGAATTCTCAATGTTTTGAGGTGGAGATTCATTCCCTAAGAATTAGAACAAAGTTTTATTATAAAAATCTATTTAAATTTGAATTCTAAATCAAATTCAAAATAAATAGAATAAAATTACACACCTCTTTGCAATCTTCGACCTCTCCGACGTGTTGGAGGCATCCTCGTGGAAAATGGCAAGCTAAGGATGCAAATAATGGAGGAGATTTGGTGAGCGTGAGTTGTAGACCTGAAATATTCCTCCTCAAGCCACGGGTTGAAGAAAAAATGAGGGTTCCAAACCCGACTTTTTCATTCTATGTCTAGAAAGACATTTGGTGCATGCCAAATTTGGCGTGCACCAAAGGGCTTATTACGGGGTTTTTTTGATTGTTTTTCAATTCGACACCTACATTGTGTCACAAATTGGTGCACTTACCCACTAGTAAGAATCATTTATTTGTTGAGAATCATTTAAAGGAACTTTATTGAGATATGAAATAATAATTTAGGAATTTTGAGTTTTATTATTAATTAATATAACTTTAGGAACAATGATTATTCTGGATTGACCATGCTGGCAAATGGTGATTTGCAACACTAGATGGTTTTAATCCCTTCTATGGTCTTCCTCATATACTACCTCACTTCTATGTGAAAATTGGTTTGATCCTTGAGAGATCAAAGTGAGGAGAACTATGTATGTGGCTTTGATACAATTTGGAAGTGGGTATGTAAACAATCCTTGGGTGAAGGAAGTCATGAACCTAAATTGATAGTGAAATTTTTAAGGAATAAATCCAAGGTTTGGGGTTGTTACTTAAATAAATAATTTGTCCCTCCTAGTATTCATTCTAGCTTGACCCTAAAAGTTTCCTTGAATAGTCATGAATTCATCTTCCCAATTAATATGTCCCCACTATATACGTATGAGCCAAAAAAGGAACCCATCCTCATCTAGTTTATCTACTTTGAGGTTTTTAGTTCTTTCCTTTCAAAAATATCCTCTATTCTTGGATGGATTTTTAGAGTCACCATAAAAATGGTCTATCTCTAATGTAAATGTATGAGAATGCCTCTAGACTTGTTAGAACAAAAATAATTAGAGTTTATGTGTTGAACACTATGACAATGTGTCTTGGCTCAATGAGGAGTATACAAAGGTATATGTTAGGCTCAAGACTTAGTGAGTTATGTTCTTCCAAGAAACAAGAGCATGACAAAATTAGATATGGCATTTCTATGAATGAGTTATAGAAACATACAAAATTTGTGTTTACTAATTATGTTGAATTAAGCCATGCTCATCTAATGGTTTGAACAACCCTTATTATCATGTAGTTGAAATATGTTAGGATTAGTTTTCATACCTTAGAGTTTAACTAACTATCACTAATGGAATAGAGATGATGAATGCTAAGATTCACCCATGGTATGACATGGCTTAACTAGCTTTCACTAGTACCATGTAGGTGACAGATGACAAGAGATACTTCATACTAAGTGGCTCGAATGACTTTCACTAGTGACATGAAGGTAATATCTATTAAGATCCATTGACTCACATGGTTCAACAAGCTATGAAAATACTATTAATAGCCAAATGTGTTATTTTTTGTTATAGTTGTGCCGTTTTGGCGATGACCACAAGTTGTAAGGATGCTCACTTGCCTTCATAGTTGATGGTGAATTGGTTTAAATGATGGGACTCACAATGTAGCATAGGATGAACTAATACTATTATTTTTGTTTAGGACGTATTTAAGGGATTATGCATTAGAGAACTAGGTAAAGGGGAAGTTTCTTGTAGTAAGGTTCTAACCAAATCTTTTTGCTAGTTGGTTACTACATGTGTACATATAATTATATTGACTTATTTGCATTGTATATGTGTGTTGTATGCATGAGAAATCCACATAATACATATGTCATAATGCATGATTTATTCACATTGTGTATGTGTGTCTATGGATAGGTTATTCATTATGTATATGTGATGTATGCATAAGCTAGTTGCATGGGGTACATGTTCTAGTCACACTATGTTTATGTGATGCATGCATGATCAATTTGCAATGTGTATATTTGATGCATCCATGAGTTGTCACATTTAATGTATATAATGTATGTATGATTTAGTCACAATGTGTACATGTTTTGTATGTATGAGATAATCACAATGTGAAAATGTGATGCATGTATTAGCAAATCACTATATAGATTTGTGTTCATACATTGACATTGGCAAAAAGGTAATAATTGACTAGAAAGTATTTGTTAGAGTACTATTATATATGGATTGGTTTGAAGAATTAGTTTAATTATTAACTTAAATTTAATAAAAGGTTAGAGACTTAATCTCAAATATGAGGATGATGACGTTATGTTATTCCAATGTATGAATTGTAAAACCTCTAATTCTTAAGAAGTGATACATGTATGAAGGGTCATTATGAATGAGTCCTCATTGTTTATGTCTAGGTATAGGGATGATCCTATCATTAATATGAGAATACCATATTTTACTGTAAGTATTAATCATGATATAGAGTTGTTGTCATGACTATGGATGTTAAGGCTTTGAAGTTGGCACTTCCAATTTAGATAGAATATGTTTGATTGAGTAAGATAGTATAAAATCTATACAATGTTATTAGGAAAACCAAACATCTTGTAACTAGGGTGAGTTATCTATATACATTGAATACCTCATGAGCGTAGTGGACTCAAATGCATTAGCCCAAACCTCCTAGCAACAATGGACAAAGGATCTCAACAAAGTGATGTAGGAGGAGTGGTGAGTACAACTACACCTTGTAGTCCCAAGGAGAAAGGTTGATCGAAGAATTCATGTAATGCTATCACAAGGTAAGCATTGAATATAGTGCCATGGAAAAGTTCAAAGGCACGATTGATGAAGAGCTTATTGCACTAAAGGATCGCCTACCTATGTTGTGAAGGATGACTAGGGTACCATTTATTGTTCTCCTATGGAACAATATTCTTGTTTATGGTAACCCAAACTTGCATTTGAAGTAGATCAAAGCCATTAAGTAGAAAAAACACATTATTGTGTAAGAAATTTAGGTTCTCAAAAATTGCAATGAAAAATAAGTGTTCTTCCACTAAATAAATACCTAGAGAAAATAATGAAATAAAGGATTTAAGAGCTATTAAAATGGAATTATAAATATGAAATTTAAATGAACAAAATACGACACTCAGTTAAATTTTGAAGATGGAAAAATGATATTAAAGATGTTAGGAATTCATTAACCATTAAATGCTAGAGTTTTAAGGTATTGATTAAAAAAGATATTTTAATATTTATAAATTAATTTTATGTTGCTCTAATTTAGATCCATGCCTACAAAAGTGAATTGGCACATAGACTTAAACCTATATCAACAAGAATGAACTGACATGAATGTGGTTGATTGGAAACACTTCACCTTGATCTTTTCATGTGTAAATATTAATAAGGAATAGGTAGGTTTACACACATTTGGGGAATCAACTTAATCATGAGGTTCATGTTATCCTAAGTCAGAATCCTAGATGAAGCGATTATAACAAGAATAATAGTCGAGGACAATAATCAAGCACTCAATTGACCTATGATGATGTATCTTTTAATAATGTTGCATGGTGTTCTTGATGTTCTTTGATTATTCCTTTATCGTTAGATTCCTAAGATGTCCCCAATGATTTCAAATGAGCAAATGAATGGTAAATACAATAATGTTGCACACTTGAAACAACACAAAAAACTATAATAGATTGAACATCAATGGTTGGCAAGATGTAAATATAATTTTTAAAAGCTGAAAAAAATATGATTTAAATTTATAATTACAAAACTACTATGAATCAATTTTACAACATAAAAAACTGATAAATAAAAATTCTAAATTGAAACCAATTTTTAAAAATATATAATAGTAAAATGATATTGCAAACAAAATTTGTCCAACAATTTACTACTTAAAAATTGGTTATTATATTAAAAACACATTATTAAAAAAGGCCAAAATCATAAGAAAAATGGACATAGATATGCAATTTTTCCCATTAAATGTAAAAATTAGATGGCTAAAAATAGCATACAAGGAGAAAGCAAAACAAAAAAACAAAAAAAACTTTCTAGCCGTTGCACCGCTGAAGGCTCTTCAAATACAAATTAAGCTTTCGAAGCTCTGCATTTCTTTATTCTATCATTTGCAGATGTGAAGATTCTTGTGGACGAGGAGCAATAACGATCAATTCTTCTTGCTTCTCTGAACTCTTCTTTTTACTGAATTCAATGGTTGAGAATGAAGGGCCTCAGCCTGCTAAGAGTGTGAATTCAATTCTGTCTTCCCATTACCTTGATATCTATCTCAGGCATTTTCAGCCTACAACAATTTAATGTTAACTGTGAATAAGCTCCGGTCTGTCATTCATTTTATGTCCTCTTAATTGCGCATGTAAATCCTCGCCACAAGCCCAATCCAGAGGTTTATCCTATATTGACTTAGGGCACTTTTGCCACTTCAAAGCAATTGAACTTGTATGAAGATAAAACTTCATGCAGGTAACCTATAATTCATAAGACATACTGTTGAAACAATTGACAGATATTGCTGGAACAAGGATTAAGAAGCATACAGATGCAGAGTTTTGGGAGAGAGACACTCAACAACTCAAGGAGCAGCAGCAGAGCAGGACTTGACATTCCTTGGCAAGAAGCCAGGCTTAGAGGGAAATTCTATGATGAGTGCAGAGAGAAAAGAGAAGCCAAGTTGAGGGAAGAACACACTGCAAAAAGAGCGTAACAAGAGCTAGCAAAAACTTAAAGCCATGCAAGAAGTACTAGAATTGAAGAAAGCAGAAATCACAGGAAAAGGTATTGCAAAATCACCCCGAAAGCAAAATTCTTCATCCCAGGCTCAACCTCCATCCCAGAAATTGCAGTCTCCTTCCAAGACAAGACTCTTGAAGAACAAGAAAGAGCAGGTACGCTAGCTAAGACTGCAGATTTTACATCTATACATATTTGATCTTATATTTCCCTGAAGAGGGTTCTTGAAAGAGACTTGCAAAGTTGGAATCAAAAAACCTTACACAGTTGTATCGAGGCACGATATATTGTGCATACCTATGAAAATCTCAAAGTCTTTAATTAAACCTACTCAAGGCTGTATGTGAAGATGAGACTCTTGGGATTTTACCATCAGTAGGTCTGTGAGGAATCTCCTGCTCAATTCGGTCTAAGTTGGAGAGTTTTGCCAGCAACCAAGCTTGAGCTCATGCTTACCAACTCAAAATAAGATATCTAATGTTGTTTCTGTCTGAATGAAAAATTATAAGGAAATCTCACCAACTTGTCTGACATGAAAATTTGCAAGAACTCGTGTCCTAAATGTTTTTCAGTTTTATGAAATCTGGGGATGGTGCAAACCGCCAACGATATACAGAAATCCACCGACATATAATCTTAGGTGCAAGTGAATAGTAAAATGTAGATACAAAGGGGGGTTTCATTTTCTAGTTTGAGGTAAATAGATTCTGTTTCTGTCCGGTGTCATAGGTCCGTTGTAATTGTAGAATTAGCAGATTTTGGTTTACTGTATATATGTACTTTATTCATCCATTATTATTAGTTCAATTGAATATAGGTATAGGATGGCTTTACCAAATAATGCTTGAGCAAGGTTGCCATTTCCATGTATTCGTATAACAGGAGAAGCTCTCCTCCTTCTACACAACCACCATAAATTTTAACAAGATTTGGATATTGTACTGCAGATATTGTGCTTACTTCAGTCAGAAACTCGCAATTCCCTTGTTTGGACAAGTGTGACAATTGGTTTATTGCTACTTCACTTCCACCAGGTAGTATGCCCTGCACAGTAGACATTCTCTGTTATAAACTTACAACAATAGTTTAATAAGAATTTCATACTTCCCTAAGAAGCACCAATATAAATGTTATGCATGTGTTTCATGATTTTATTGACCATGTAAACTCAACTGAAATTTTAGGATGCATATCAATATACCTTGTACACTGCACCAAATCCACCTTCTCCTATCTTATTTTTGGGATCAAAGCTTTTTGTTGCAATTTTTATCAACCTTAAGCTGAAATGATTGCCTGTCATTGTCTTCAATTCTGCTAAGCCTCCAACCTGAGGGCCCAAAAAATGCTTCAGCTCTGGACGGATATTTTGAGCTTAACAGACATGAGAGATGACAATGAACTTAAAAGATAATAAGTTGTTTGATCTCATTTTTTCCATAAAAAGAAATAGGGATTCTATCCTTGGCATTTTCCACTCAATTTGAAAGTTGGCTAACTAAGGGCTGGCACATTCTAATAGTGTAGAAGCCCAACATATTTTGACTATCATAGCATCTGCAATGTAAGGCACAGCCTAGTTTCAAATTTCTTTCCATGGTGGCACACCAAAAAATGCATGTAATATTTTCCAGAATTTCCAGTACATGACATTGGCTGGAGGAAGATCTACTGTGATAGTGTTTCTCTGAATAGCCAAAGACTTGGCTATGGTGAAGAGGGAAATTTTGATTTTGCGGTGTGGTAGTGCTTATTACAGGTTAAATCAACTTTCCAAGAGGACAAAAGATACATTCAAGTTTCTTAGTTCTATAGCTTCATTGTGTCTGCTTCTTATTTCTTTGAACACAATTGCTTGTTGGAGAGTTCCATTGCAAATATTTCTCTCAGATGGATTAGGTTATGACTAGTTTGTATTACACAGAATCTGGGTTGAAAATTTGTGCTTCTCCAAGTCAATTTTATTAGCCTCCTCAAACTTGAATTTGGTTTTATGTATATTATATGATACCATCCCTGTGTTGTGTGTCGTACTTATCTGCAATCATGCTGATTCTTATCAGATAATACTGCGGGGCATTATACTTGAGATTATCCCTGGCAATTACTCTTCTCGGGTGTCAAGGGAGATTGCTACAGAGTGGAGTGATAAGTGAGACTTCCACAGGGGCTTACAATAAACGCATTGCTGTATCCTTTGGGTTGGTTGAACCACCATTTCATTTTCAAATTGGGAATACATCTTGACTCAGTTGCAACTCAAGGATATACATAAAAGCTTCTGAAACTCTTAATTAGCTTTGGTAGATAAAATTTCCACAAGCTTTTTCTCAGTCAAGAATAAAGGATAAAGCTTCAATAAACAGATTTTTCCATCCTGGTTTGCTGTGTGGAATGCAATTGATATTTTTCTGATCAATATCTTTCAGCCTTCCTTACTCTGAGTCCGTCTTTATAAATCCCTACTTTTATGCCTACACGGTTTTTGGACAAATATCAAGTGTTCTATACCGATCTTTAGCTTATCTCATCGTCGAGATTCTATTTGTTCTCTGATATTGTTTTCTTTGCCAGCTGCTTGTCTAAATAGTTTCATTTATATTCATGTTTTTCATGGTTTCAACATTCAGTTATGATGAAACATTTAATTTGTTTTTTCCATGCAGATAGTTAATATGATTATCTTCAATTGACAGGTTTCAAAAGCTCGCATTCTAGAACCACTTTCTTGTTTGTTATTATGCTTGTCTCCAGCATTAGTAACATCAAATAATTGTGATTGTCCCGAGGATAAACATTTGTTCTCTGTCTGTATTATGGGAATTGATATAAAGGTCAAGTTACAAGATATACGGTTACTATACAACCTATTTTTACAGGAGCTCTTCAACCAAATCAAAATGATATTTTCCAGGGTTAATTATTCAAGTCAGAAGTTTGGTAGCAATGATGGTAATCATTGTCGATGCCCTAAAGGGCCTGATGATACAATTCTATTGTTAGGCTGTTCTATTAGAATTTTATCATTATTAAAATTTGATGCTGGGCTCAGTGAAATTGCAACCACAAGGCTTCTATGTCTGTTTTAGAAGCTGTGTTCTTCAAGCCTAGTCCGTACGATGCTTGATTCCAAGGAAACACAATCTGGAAACTTCGCAATTTATTTGAATTGTGAAGTCATTATTACAGATGGCTCCACCATGCCTTTTACCAACAGGCATATCTAAATCAGATAACCATTCAGACATCAGAAGTGTGGTAACATTCATTGTCTGCATTGCTTGAGGTAATATTGGTTGTTTTGTACTTTTCCTTAAATTTAAATTTCATTCTTGATATGCATACATCTTTGCTTGGGGCAGAAGTTAAAAAATGAAATCATGAATTTAACTAGCTATATTTTTTATGATAAGGTTGTTTCTTTAGAATTTTTGGCATTCAAATCTTAAGCTATTTTGCAAATTCATAACACTTATAATAGAGGAACTTTGCTTTTCTTAATCTTAGGGCAATTACAGTGTTTATGCTGGTGTTTATATAGTATTTTGCAAATCCTACCACAGTATTACTTTATTCTTCTTTTATGAACATATTTTTGGTCCATTTTTATTGTTGCCAAATTGAACGAATGTGCAGCCATTCTCTTCTGTATCATTTACAGGCATTGTTTGTTCATTGTCTTCTTTCAATGTCTGAAGAAAGACTATTGGACACCTTTCTTGATAAAATCTCTGATCTTAGTACAGGGAATGCATGGAGTACCAGGATTAGTCTTCCTGCAGCTGTTCTTTTGCTTGATCCATTGGCTTTAATTAAAGCTCCAAAGATTTTTCAAGGACATGTTTTGGTTTTGGATTCTGAAGCTATTGTTGTTGATTCCATACCTACTTATGCTGAGTTGCCAATGTTGTTATCACTGAGCCAGCATGTATCAGTATTTGAGTCTGCCATTAATCTTTACAGAACGCATTCTAAAGTGCAAGTAGGCTCTTGTCCTGAGTGTCAATCAAAGGATCTATTCACAGTTAACATAGAACAGGTTAGATGTTTCTATTGAATTATTGTGAGGACTAATGAAACTGTGCATGTGAAACCGATTTAATGTGCAGAATTGAACCTGGATTCACAGAAGTGAACTGTCGAGGAACTGATTACTATAGCTCAACAGATTTGAGGAATGAACATACTGCAAAGGAGCTATTCACAGTTGACATAGAACAGGTTAGACGTTTCTATTGAATTATTGCGAGGACTAATGAAACTGTGCAAGTGAAACCGATTTAATGTGCAGAATTGAACCTGGATTCACAGAAGTGAACTGCCGAGGAACTGATTACTATAGCTCAACAGATTTAATGTGCAGAATTGAACCTGGATTCACAGAAGTGAACTGCCGAGGAACTGATTACTATAGCTCAACAGATTTGAGGAATGAACATACTGCAAAGAATCAAACCAAACCCTCTTGTCATGGCATTTTTTGGTTGTAATTGGAGCCGGAAAACCAAGATACCCCTCTTGCCAAGGTTGCGTGTTTTTTTACTAGACTGTGATATCACTGTCAAGAGCTGTTGCAAAACTGCCCTGCCAGCAGTAGGCTGGACGCTGCACTGCAGCTCTTGTTTTCCTATTAATACCTCATCATTATCAATAATTAGAGTTAAAAATAGAAAAATGATCAAATTTATAAAAACTAGATAAGTATTGTGTTTTAGATCCATAGAATTGGGTTATTTCCATAAGGAGGATCATAACCATAAATATGGGGTCAACGTATAGTCTGACCATAAAAAATATCTACCCTATTTCAAAAAAGTTCAAGCATTTTTTAAAATTTAAATTGTTTACAAAATTTGACTTGTCAACTTTGAAGATACCCTTATAACTACACAGGTGCTTACTTGATCAACATGGTGAGCAATGTGTCCTCACTAATGTGACATATTTACTCTCTTTCAAACTCATTTTCAAAATTGAATGTGAAAATGAGTTATCTTTTTACCATTTTTCTTTCTATATATAGAGTGTTCCTGTCCCCCATTTAAATTTTTAAAGAAAAAAGCAAAGCCATTAACCAACGACACTCAAACTAAACCAGAAAAGAGGTTAAAATTGATTTCTCCTTGTCATTTTCTCATGTTTCCTATTTCTGTGACAGGAATTGGTAACCTATTATCTTCATCAGAAGGCCCAAGTTGATCTGAACAAGTGCAATACCAGGTATGTGCTTTATTCATATTTATGGCACACCCAGAGATCGATTTTAAAATTTACGTTTCCCCTGTTCTGAAGCTACTTTTCATTTATAGAGATTTATCAAGTACCTACTGATTGGATCCATTATATGTGTTGTGAAAGTGAGATTTACATTATGGATATCCATTACTCCTATGCACCATATCATCAAAATGTTTTTTCATCTACTCATTATGATCATTCATTACTCATCATCTCCTCTAGTTTTAATCTTGGAGTCTAGTCCACAGTCAGTGAGAGAAAGTGTCTGTTTATCAGGAGCAGCACTGTTATCATCTTTCTCTTCCTGGTGCATTGATGGGTGCACATACTTGCAATTAGGAAAGTGCCTTGAAACCTTAGAGCACAGACTGTGGCAACCATCTCTGCCGTGTCATTGATGCTGTTTTCCTCCTCAAGATAAGCAGTATTGTTTAAGTCTGAGTGTGGAGGCTCAAAGCTCTCCCCATCATTCTCTTGTGATTTAAGAGGGAGGTTAAGTTCAAGATCCAACCTCAAGTCCTTTGACGATTGATTAGGACTACCATGTCCACCACCTCTTGGATCTTGGCAGGTCTTCAGTTGGATGCTTCTGTTAACATAGTAGATCCTTCCAGACAGCTCAAAACCAGTGAAAAATGTTTTTTATTAAAATATGAACATTATTAAAATTCAACGCCCCATTAGAAAACTTTTTGAACAGTTCAAAATTGGACAAGTCACTGTACAAACTAAAAATTGGAAACCATAGAGGTGGTAAGAAAGATATACAAAACAACAAAAATATTTTCCATCTACATAAGGGATTCATAATATGTACTTAAATGGTAAAACTATAAAATATTTAAAGAATCTGTACATCAAAAAATTGTAAAATATTATGTCATCCAAATTGTGTACCCATTTTTGCTCAAAGAAACAAATAATTAAAAAGCAAGATTAAGAGTGTATTTAGTGTAGAGCCAATATAGAAATTTACTTTATTATTATTATTTTTAATAACAAAATTATTGGTTTGCTTTTATATGTAAAATCAAGGATCCATTAATCAAGGGTCAGTTAACAAAAAAACCAGCTTATCATTACTCTATGAGAATGCGTATCTAGTGCATGAAATAGCAGTAGTACTGTACACATAAAAGAATACAATAGATGGTATAAAGTTCCATGTGAATGGCATTGATCTATAAATCTACTTGATTGTAGCTTATGGGTAGTTCATAAAACAACAATTCAATGTTAAGATAAAAGTGAAATAAATACAACCTCTACTCACATATGCATTCGTGTATTTCTCTTTTAGAATAGAACAGATAACAAAATACAGAATTCCAGCCTCTACTGTATAGCTTCAATAAAATAAAACCATCTTATAACCACTGCTTACTAAGGATCAAATAGTTGTGTGTTAAATACCACACCAACTAGGGCGGTCTCAATATGGAGAGAGTGTTTACGGCATCAAATTAAAATCCCTTGCTATCTCTGATCTCCAATTTCATTTAACAAAGACCATTGAGATTATGATGATAATATTCCTTTTAATAGGTCTCTTTCCCTGTTGTAATTGCTTTTGCCATTTAGACTTGATTTTTCCATCCTTGGATAAATCTGAAAGCCTATTCAAATAAAAAATAAATCTATCTTTTTTCTTTCTTCTTTTGTACTTTCTTTCTCAAATTTGTGAAGTTCAGTTTGGCATTGTTATATCTTATAACTGAAGAAGTAGTTGGCAGACAAGTTTAAGAGCAAATCAACTATTAGATCCATAAGCTCCATAATTGAAATGCCAAAGACAAGTTTACTCTTCTCTACATCTCTCTTTTGCACAAATCTAAATGAAAATTCTATGCAGATGTACAGTGCACATATACATGGATAGATGGAGAGATCATGCAATAACCTTAAATGCAAACAGTACTATGCATTTTGCAAAAAAATGTTAAATAGCATAGATGCTCACAAGTCCATATGCTTAAGAACTATACATATGGTATGAACTAATTCTAATTACATTCATCCAATGCAATAATCCAAGCCCGGGGCACAATTCCTCAATTGTTGATCAGATTTTGGGATTGTCTAATACATTAAAAAGCTTGGATGGTGCTCTGTATCAACCAAACGGTTATTTACCATTGAATTTGGCTGGAAAAATCCGATCCCCAAAAATGTTGTAAAAAGTCATGAAATCAAAAAATACAAAAATGTAGAAAAATCTGAATTTTTATATTTTTATGGGTTTCATCTCACGATATCCCCTCAACTTCTAGGTGGAATGTGTGCCACTTTGGTTTTTAGATTCCACCCTAAATTGCTTAATTTATATTTTTAGACTGTTCAACCTGCTAAAATAAGTATAAAGGAATTGTCATCCAGATGTCAAAATCAGGTGTTGAAGCTTCACATCATTTCTCAAAAATTGCTATCATCATGTAAACTACTCTCTGTTTTAAATTTTCATTTACATTGCGATCATAAGTGTGTATTGACTATTGTGTTTGATTCCTTTAATTTGGCATATGTTGCTTTTACAACACCTTAAGATTCTACAATTCAGCATCTTATCCACCAGATTTCCAATTAAAGCCAGATCAGTGATTTTAGAGTAATTTGTTCCATGTTTTTATGTCCCATAGAAGGTGAAGAGTAGATGATACAAGATTATACCAACACATTTCATGAATTATTGGCAAATGTTGATCTACATTACATTGAGTGACATAGAATTCTCAAATAATACACTGGCTTGAAGTTTTGCATTCACGAAGAAATGGAATTTGTAAATATATGGACATTGGGAGAAGCCTACTGTTATACAACCAGTATCAAAGATAAGTTCAAATTAAAAGGCAGAAAATAAAATGATTTTGGAAGTAATGGCATCAAATCAGACAAGGCCAACACCTTCAGTTAAAGTCTTTGTCAAAGAAGGTTGTACTAGATAAGAGTCCAAGGACTTGGGAAAGTGGTGTGACATTAACAAGAGTAAGTGGCACTTAAATGAAGAATGTCATGCTAGACAAGCACTACCGACCAAGGCACAGACCTCGATACCAAATCCAAAACCAGCCCATACATCAGCATTGATGCCATCACCCATGTTAGACAAGGAAATGCAAATCATAGGCCAATCCTAATCCATTGTCAGAACAGCATAATTCTCTTCTTTAAATTCAAAGCAGGGAGAACATTTCTTCCACTGACATCTATGGATGAAGGGAACATCCCGACACCTCATTTTGGATAGTGGTAATCAGAAGAACCTAATTTCATAAGACTTCATCAGCAGATTAAGTCTGGAAACAACACCTCACTCTCAACCATATAAATGGATGGGTAATTTGGAGTAGATATTTATGTGTGAAACTACAGTGTCAGCTCCAATATGCAATCAAGAGATTTCAGGATGTAACTATCTGCCACATGGCTCCCTAGTACTAGGCGATGTTCTGTTCAACCAACCTTCTAGGTGGGAAAGACACAATGACCATCAATTCACAGCCCACACCATCATTATCACCATATCGATCAGACTTACAAATTTAGAGATAGCCCTTCTAAGAAAATATCTTTGATCAATGTGAATAAGTTTGTAACTATTTGGCCAATACCAAGATGCACATTTGCCTTCCTCTCAAAATGAGTAGAAGCTATCTCTGGATGAAAATTGACAACTGAGGGATAAAAAATAACAGCTACAGAACAACTTTAGTCTTATCATGGAGTAAATTACAAAAATGCAAAAGAATCTTTCCAAATTCAAAAACCCTATCATCAAAGGATTGCTTCAAACAGAGGAAACATGCAACCAAGCTATGCAAATACGTCATGTACTAGATGCAATGAAGAAATGTTGATTGATTTGCAGATGGAATGTGAAAGCTGTAGATAAATAATGTCAACAAAAAATCCAAAACGGAAATAAAGACGTCTTTCAGCAATTTCAAAAAGAGTAATACACCAAAAAGATTGGTTTCAACTTAGCGAAGATGATGGATACTCGAGTCAAGCTCTTGGTAAAAATAGCCAGGGCATTGGGAAACATCTTGAGGCCAAAAATGAGACCAAAGAATTTTGGTGTTGCGTAACACTAAGGATTCTTCTTACTCCATCATGGGCACAAGTTGATCCAATGGCATCCATATCCATATATTGTCAGAATCAACAAAAATACATTTTGGATAGCTTAGCCCAGGAAAGTAGAAATAAATCACTTATACACTAAGAATTTATTAAGTTCGTCAGAAATTAGAACTAGAAGCAAGGTGCTCATTGCTTTCTGAGGGACGTTTAATCCAAGAGGGTCTCCTTACTAGGGTTGTAACCCCTTCACCATTGATCAAATCTCGAAATTGCTTAACATGTCAAAAAGCTTGGGTTATGTTCTAAATTCCAGGGGCATCAAAATTACACAATACAAAAACAATGCAAAGGGCCATGAAATTGCACAACACAAAAAAGTTGAAAATTTTGAATCTCATAAAAGCAAAATTTTGTATTTTTATGAGTTTCATCTGACGACATGTCCCCTCAACTTCTCAGAGAAATTCTTGCCACCTGGCTTTCTGATTCCAAGGTAAAAAACTTAAAACCAAAGATATGGTCTAGGAACTGGTGAAAGTGATTTCAGTTGCCTTACAACTACATTCTGCAGTCATGAAATGCGGGTATATTTCCAAATTTTTCAGTTTAACACTTCCATCCTTCCACTTTCAGTTCAATCTTCTGATCAATGTGTGTCCTTTTGAGAGAAATATTTTTTATTCCAGAGAATGCCTCAAATGCAGGGATGAAAATAAATGAAGCTGATAATTAGTGATATGTGATGTTGGATCTGTCTATATTTTCTCCTTCCAAGGGGAACCAGGTGCTTGTTAATACTGAATTGTTCAGGACTTTGTTTCGTAACCAATAATTTTCTTATTTCAACTATACATTAAGTTGTGACTGTGGGTGCATCAATCTGTTAGGGCAAACAAACTAAACAGCTTATAGGATCTATCATAAACTCTTTTTTTTTTTAATTTACAGCATTTGCTTTGCATCCCAAACACAGGTTTTAGAATAAAGTGGTTATCCTTTCTTGAAGGACTAATTTATGACTCTGTTGTAGTTCTGATCTTCAACTTGCATTTGCACTTCAGCAGCAACAGGAGAAACATACAACGAGTGACACATTCTCCCATGGCAGCTAGTTCCAAGATGGTAACAGGTCCTGAGGTATGGATTTGAATTTCATTACTGCAATTGATAGGATTTATATTATTATCTTGTGGCTCACCTAAATATTTGTGCACTTAGCCTATTCTCCATGGCCATAATGTTTGATACAATTAATAAATAAAAATAAGAATCTGCAAGCTTTGTTGAATTTCAATTAGAACCCAGTTAGAATCCATATTTGATAGGAAAATACTAAATAGTTTGCAAAGTGCTACACCAGCTTGCATTTTTTGGGGGATTTCAATTTTTCTTTTTTAATTCTTGGCAGATTTATACTTGAAACATAGCATCAATGCATGATGTCTAAAAAGAAAGGTCTAAAAGATGTTTGCTGGGACGTAATGCATTTCTTATCAATAATAAGTTGCATGGTTTGTGTTTCATTATGTTGTTCACAAAGCTATCCATTCAAAGTTGCTCGATGTCCTCACTAAATTGTATCCAAAATCTCTGAATTATGGATTTCACCCTCTAGATATTTTTCACCAATGACAACATGATGGCCTCTTCTTCCACTTCTGATTTTTATATAGACTATTTCCCTCATCTGCTCCTTCAGATTTTCTTTCTTGCAGTCACAATGTACATTCGGGATTGTTAAATTATCTGCCATTCTGTGTATGGTGGCATGGATCTGGATCGGGCTTCTATGATCTTTTTGGCACTTGGATCTGCCATTCTCTGTGTGTGAGTTTAGTCATTTCATTTTAGACTGTTTACAATCATGTGTCTCTTTGTCAAAACTTAGCACTATGTGATGGAGTGGTGGTTGTCAAAACTTAATTCATTCATATATGAACTGTTGTTAGTTTTCTATTCAGATCTCGTGACTTCTGTACCATTCCCTATGACTTTTATTCCTGAACTTCATCTATTCTGTCCATTTCCACTTACAGTCAGGTCCTTGGATTTTATGGGTTGCTTAGTATTTAGTACTTTGGTCTTAGCTTCCCCTTGTTGTGTCAGATGCCTTGTTATGTTTGGTCTTTCTGTCATGTCTTTCTTGCTTGCGGTGTTCATTGAGATTGTGTTTTCTTAATTAAGTACACAATCTATCCTTAATATTTTTCCTAGTTTTTTCCAATCCTCTATATATCTTCTAGATATTTTACTGCCCTATGGTTCCTCTATTGCCTGAGTTGATATTTTACTGCCCTAATTTGATATTTTACTTTCCTAATCTGAGTGGCTGCTTCCACAGAAGCTTAAGTAAAATGGTGGGTACGTGACCACACCAACAAGATTTTCCATCACATCATTGTGCAAGCTTGTATTAGATATGTGTAATTGAAATTCGCTGCAATTCTGTGAACTTATATTTCAAGGAAAATGTAGAATGGTTAGAATGTCTGTGTGTAAAGAAGGTGCAGATATGAGGACTGCACTAAATAGAAATACTAGTGCATAGTGATTCGGCAAACAGGTTAAGGTATTTTCTGATTAGACAGTTTCAAGTTGCAGGTTAATGGCGTCTCAATGTCTCAATTTCAGGTTTCTAATGAAATAGTTAGTTTCTAGCAAATTTTAATACACTCCTTTGACTTGGGAAATTATTATACTAATATCTACAAGTGGCCAAGAATAGACTTTTCAAAGTGTGAATTTATGGACTAAATTTCAGAATATAAACAATATCCGATCCGGTAGTAGATTGTTCCTAGTGATATATGCTCAACTCAATACGTATCCCTTATGCTTTGTTCCGAGCAGAGCATATTCTTATAATATCAAAGCCTGTATGTGGTTTTGAAATATATGACATGGCTAGATAAATAGTTTATTCTATGTTCTGCCAGACAAAGCCTACAATATTAAACACTTAGTGATTCCACAGTCCAAAAATCATAAAAGGAACTTTTTGTTAAAAACTGTGTAAAATGTTAATTAATAAATATCTTATACAGTTTTCTCGAGTGTTTCTCTGAGTTTCTGGGATAGGAAGCATAGGGCAACAAGGAAGGGCTTTGAAAAATAAAAAATATCTTCAACCAAGCACCATCACTATTAAAATCCCTCAGCTTCAGCAATGTTTGTAACTGACTTACTTGCAGCAACAAAAAACTTGTTATGTAGCAACTGAGTGTTGTTGTGGGGCATCTGAAAACCTGTTATGCAGCAACTAAAAAGTAAGGTTTTTATTCCCGTGTTGAAGTTTGACTGTCTTGGGGATTGTCAAGACATCCCTTGGACATCACCAGAATTTCAAAAAAAAAAAAAATGAAAAACAGGGGGAGCAGGAAGGGCAGCAGCGGGGAGGTTCTAACCCTGTCCCCCCACCCCAAATATTCCCTGTTAGAGGAGATGCATGAAAAATATGGATATATCCCTATGTAACACTAATCTTTTGTCCAAAAGCTCATCTCGTAAAAACTACAATACTCTACGTAAATATTAAAGCGAATTAATCATGTTCATTTAGAATGATGAAGCTAGAATTGAACGTGATCTTATTTGTTGATGGAGTATTTCACATTTACAATAAGAAAAAAATTAATATTATGTAACTACATGATGATAATCTTAAGTTTTTTAACTTTTTAAAAAAGTTGAGTTGTATATCAATTGAAGCAAATTATCTACTTTGCTCTTTTGAAAATGATTAGCGATGCTTTAATGTAGCTTTATATTTATATTTACATTTATATATATATATATATATATATATATATATATATATATATATATATATATATATATATATATATTATAATTTTAGTTAGATTTTATATATATATGTATTGGAGGGGGTGAGAGAGGGAAAGTGAGAGAGAGAAGGGCGAGGGTGAGAGAAAGGGGAGAGAGGGAGAGGGAGAAGGGGAGGTAGTGGGAGTGGGAGAGAAGGGGGGTGGGGGCGGCAGAGGTAGAGAGGGGGGAGGAGGGGTAGCGAGTGGGAGTGGGAGTGGTGATGGGAGGAGGGAGTTGGAGTGGAAGTGGAGGTGGGAGATAGGGAGAGGGAGAATGGAAGGGAGACAGAGAGAGAGGCAGAGGGAGAGAGGGGGAAGAGGGGTAGGGAGTGGGAGTGGGAGTGGTGATGGGAGAGGGAGTTGGAGTGGGAGGTGGAGGTGGGAGAGTGGGAGAGGAGAATGGAAAGGGAGAGAGAGGGGCAGGAGACAGAGGGAGATGAGAGAGGGGAGAAGGAAGGGGAGGAGATATAGGGAGGGAGAGGAAAGGAGGGAGTGGGATAGAGGGGGAAGGAGGGGAGAGGGGAGGAGGGTGAGGTAGGGGGCATGGAGAGAGGGAGAGGGGGGGAGAAAGAGGGAGGAGGGAGGGGAGAGGGAGGGAGAGAAGGAGAAGGGGAGGAGAGAAGGGGAGGGTTCCTTCCTTCCTCCTTCCTTCCTTCCTTCCATTCCTTCCTTCCAGATCTTCCTTCCTTCCATTCCTTCCTTCCTTCCTTCCTTCCGTCCTTCCTTCCTTCCTTCCTCCTTCCTTCCTTCCTTCCGCGTCCATCTTTGCATCCGTCGATCCGTCAGTGGGGGGAGTGGGAGAGGGATGGGGAGTTACAGTGGGAGTGTTGGTGGGAAATAGTGAGAGGGAGAGGGAGAAGGGGAGGGAGAGAGAGGGAGAGGGTGAGGTAAGGAGAGAGGGAGGGAGTGGAAGTGGAAGTGGGCGAGAGACATGGAGTGGGAGTGGGAGAGGGAGAGGGTGTGGTTGTGGGAGTGGTGATGGGAGAGAGGGAGAGGGAGTGGTAGTGGAGATAGAGAGGAGTTGGGAGTGGGAGAAGTAGGGAGAGGAAGAGGGGGAGGGAGAGAGGGGGGAGAAAGAGAAGAGTGGGAGGTGGAGGGGTAGAGAAGGAGTGGGAGTGGGAGATAGAAAGAGAGGGTGAGGGTGAGGGAGAGAGAGGGGGAGGGAGAATGAGAGGAAGAGGGTGAGG
>CM021109.1:437073072-437127566 GCA_007115665.2 Sequoiadendron giganteum | reverse complement strand
GAGGGAGTTGGAGGGGGAGGGAGTGGGAGACTAAGAGTGGCAGTGGGAGTGAGGGAGGGGAGGGGAAGGGAGGGGAGGGGGTGTGGATGTGAGTGGAGAGGGGGAGAGGGAGTGTGGGAGGTAGTTGGAGTTGGAGGGGGAGGGAGTGGGAGACTGAGAGTGGCAGTGGGAGTGAGGGAGGGAGAGGGAGAGGGAGCAAGTGGGAGTAAGAATTTTGGCATGCAAACATCATTTTCTTTGGGAATTTGATTTTGGGTGCCAAAGTTGGTTTTAAAAAGGATTTTGATAAATAATTGTTTGGTCTTCCAAGCTGAAGGCATTCTATGCATCGTTTTCTCTCACAGGATTGTGATTTTCTTCAAAGGTTGGTAAACCAATGAAGAAAGAATCTCTTGAGTATGGTAAACCAAGGGGATAGAGGCTCAAAGATAGTTTTTTCGAGGGTATCTAGGTGCAATTATTATCTAGAGATTGTCATTGTGTTGAAAAGCTTCTAATTGGAGTTTGTATCCATTTTGTTTATAGGAATTTCAACCCAGTTTGGTGTGCATCTTTTAGATTAGTGTTTATTGTGTGTAAATATTGTTGGTAATAGTATATTTAGATTCTATTATAGTATTTTATTCAAAAACATTGGTGTTAAGATTGGAGAGTTTATGTTATTCAATGTAATTTTCTAGAATCATTCATGGTTGTTATCTAACATATATGATAGAAAATATGATGTAAATTCATGCTCATATTAGTAATTAATCTTTCCTCATCAATTTCTCTATTAATCATAGTTTGGAGTTGGTTGGTGCATTTTCCCTTACACCCAATTCACTCTATTTAATATTTTGGATAGAAATAATAACATTTTAGATTTGGGTTTGATTTTTCATAAAGGATATTACAAATTTTGTATTGTCTAATAGGTGTGTGTCACAATCCAAATCATTAAGTCCATTTTAAAATCATCAATTCCATTTTATGCACTATGTAGATATCATTGATACGATAATATACCACATGTTTGGAGTTTCTTTGAGAGTGGGCATGAAAAGGGTGAACATGATGGTACAAGAGTTTACATCAAACAATCTGTCATGCCCATAAATTTTTGCTAGAAAAATCCAACCAATTTTTTTTTTTAAGACAATAATTAAGCTAGTTAATACTCTAAGGGTTTGAGACATAATGCTAATATGAGCATGAGTTGTAAACCTATGAGAAGTTGCTTTTTCAATGACCAAATTTGATGGCATGGCAATACTCACGACTAAACTTTTTTTTGAAACACTAAAGTAAATACACTATAAATAACTCTACCATGCTCCCAAGAGAACATACTATACACATCGATATAAATTTCTTATTTCCAAAATAATAATCAATATAATACGTAAAAATATTTATTTATTTAAATGTCATATATAACCCACATATATAATAAATAGTCTCGCCTTATTACCATAACAAAATTACTTATATATATTTGTACATATTTAAATTTAAACCACATTCAATTTTCACTAGCTATTTATTAAAAACCATTATTCATGCTACTTATTTTATCTTATTTTATTTTTGTTTTATATTATTTTATTTTCCTTTTTCTTTTAAAAAAAACTCATGAGTAGGACCTCTATTTAATACACCAAGTTACTTTTAAAGGGCCCCACCCTTCTATTTATTTATCTTTAATTCTTTTATCAATACTGATATGAATTTGACTTCAAAACTCAAACACTAATATTATCTAGAGTGAATGTGGGGGTGAGAAAATGGATTCCCTATTCGGCACTTTCTTAGTAAAAGAGTGTTTTTAAAATGATGAAGACATTTATAAACCCAACAATGCAACGCAGGAAACCACTCAACATTTGATACTGATGAGCCAAGAATTACGGTATGAAGTGATATTATAATCTAAGATAAATTAATATTTTTAAACATAGTGTTTTCTTAATATTGTTCACAATATTAATGAGGAATTCTATTTTATTTTATTTTACTTATTTTTTTTTAATATATATATATTTTTAATCTTTTTATATTTATGCCCCAAGCAATATTGCTAATGGATATATTTCAATCTGAAATGGAATTCCACTAATATTCGTGAGTGCAATTATTGATATTACTTTTCATATCTGCAATATTAAACTTATCTCTTATCATATTGAAAATTATGATTTCCTTTAATAACACTCTATTTTTATTTTTTTACTGAAATTGTTAACACCATATTTGTTCCTTTCTTTTAATTACTAATATTAAATGTTTTACATGAAACATCCCATTTCTATGCTTACGACATTTAAAGATTTACAACAGTAAATTCTCTATCTTTACTAAAGTAGTAAATTCTTCCTCAAAGATATTTGTACTTTTGAATAATTGTTTCCCAAATTACCTTCTTGTTATATAAAATGATTAATTTACTTTCAAGATAATATTACTATCATCTTGCATATAATGACAATATCAATAAATACCAAAATTTACAATAGTAAAAATATTATTAAACCTGTTATAAAATTTACCATTAATTCCCACCTAATATTTCATAAATACTATTAAACTTACACATCACTCATAATATTATTACTTGTATTGGTATTAATGTTAATAATAATATTGATATAATAGTACTATAGCTCCCCTTTAAACCAATATTAATATTATTGAAAAAATAAAAATTACTTTAACATTCATATCAGTAGAATTCTGATAGTCATAGTGCAGTTAATAGTGTACATTACGTAATGTACATTACGTTAATAAATTTATTATTATTTACTAATATGGTAATTAAATATTTCCATTCTAACCGAATGTTATTATTTACAAATCATAATTACTGATTTAGTTTTTACCAGTGAGAATTTAATGGCCTAGAATGATTTTGTTAACCCCGTGAAATCCACACTGCGAAATAATTTAATGATAACATCTTATGAAAGCTATATTTAACCAATTTATAATCAGGCTTAAATTTTTATATGAATTATGTTGCATTGGAATTTAATTTCTATTGCCGAGTGAGGGAATTGGCAGGTAAATCGATTGATATTAAATGTTTTTTTTTTTTTTTCAGTAAAACCATCTTAATGTAAGAGTTCCTCGCTAGGTTGGCTGGTCAAGCTTGCATTAATTTTTTTTTAGCGTGTGCTTTACTTCCTCTGCACTGGCTGCTAAACGAACACAGCATGGTGTCCACATCATGGCGTTCCTTGCAATTAGGTGGCTGGCAATAATAGTTCTCGTGCAAAGAAAGGCACCTGACAATAACAATCTAACCCTCTGATTTCTTATGACAATAGAGCTGTACAAGCAATAAATTCCTTATGAAGGTAGCACCAGATTTTTACTGACAAGAGAATTTGTTTCGTCATTCTTGCGTGAAGCGATATGATAATCAATCACCTTTCCAGTAATACTGTGCTTACTTGAGAGGACAGGGCTATTTTTTTTTATAAGCTCTGCACACACATTCATTATCTTGGAAACTAGAGACGAAGTTTATGCGAGCACGAGATTCTAAGAAAGGAAGAATTAAATCCTTAAGCCAGTAGTTTAAACCAGACATCCTTGCAAAATCTAAGCATTGCACTAATTACTTGAAGGGGTGCGCAGAAGGCTTGAGAAAGGTCAGTTAGGGTAAACTTTGGTCTTCATTAGGATCTTGGCCGTAATTTCTATTTTGGATGAACATACTCTAAAACCCTATCGAAACCTTATTTTCAAGCTGCAGTTCACCAGATTGGAGGAGAAAAAGGTCAATACCAGCGAAGAAGCACGTGGAGGAGTGGAACCCAACAGTAGTGAGGAAAGCAGCACATATGTTGAAAAGAAGCCAAAAAGAAATGGCAGAAAAAGGAATGATGAGCGGATGGGATTCACTTGATTTAATTACATTGAAACAGACGCCCGATAGCAGTCGATACACTTCTACTAGCCGCCCTGTTCATAGGAGGAATGCGCAATGGAGGGCTGGCAGTAGCCAGTCATCTTCTTGCTCAAAGATATTTGTGTATTCATTTTTATTTTCCTTAAATGTTTTTTTTTTTTTTTTTTAACACTCATCCAAAGTACTTAAGGTATACATGCCTCAATATATATGTATTTATTTCTATTTCTTTACATATATATAAATAGATTTAGTTTGCAATATAAAGATGAGTGGTGTACACCAGTTTTCTGAAACTTTCAAATTATTAACATATTTTATTTTTTTAAATTGAGTAAAATAAATCGTTTGTGTTTATAATCCACTGGCAAATGCCACTTAACTATTAATTTAGATAATAATGTCTTGATATGTGTAACTATGCTAGTGTTAACTCCTCAAATAGATGTAACTTAATTTTTTTGTTTTGGGGAAAACTTGAAAATGACTTGTTATTATGATTATCTCTCCTATGAATAAAATACTAACTTTCATCATCACAATCATGTTAAGGATAAAAGGAATCAACATGCCATTAAACACCTTGCTTTAATATTTATAAAGAATACATGCCAATAAATAAAGCTTAAATTTTTAGATTTACTACCAGATTTGAAGTTTATTCTTGGGAGACTTAATGCATACATATTCATGTTAAAACCATATCAGATTGATACAATTCAATCAGTGGCAAAAAAAACACATCAATGGGGCTTGCTCTCCACCCTACCATAATGGCATCATGGAGCCTCATGGGCTCTAGCCATACCCCCGAGCAAGGAAATATCTTAGCTCCAAGATGATGAATGGAGTCCTTCATATTTTTTTACAAGGAATAAGAATGACATAACACCAAATCTCTTGTATCTAAGTTTTCTACTCTTTGTTTCAACTATAATCCATGCAACATACCACTTTCTTACAACAATTAAACAAAAAGGCAAATGGAAGCAAAGAAGAACTTATCTCTTCTCTTTCAATGAGGGGACTCAACTCTTTTATCCTTCTCTCTTCTCCAAGCCAAGCCAAGCCATCTTGATCACCATCTCCTCCTTCTCTCTACCATCTTCACTAAAGTTCTCCTAAAAGGAAAAGTGTGTAATGCCCCACTCATTCTTCTTCTTCAAAATATATAGAAGTTTCAACTTGCAACTCTTGGATGGGGATGTGTGGAGTGTACTTTCCTTTATAAATGAGGGTCTTTTCCTTATCAAATAAAATACATTCACTTGGACAACCCCTCCATCTTTCCACCCCATCCTCTACTCAAAATTCGTCACTCATCATTATGAGGACTTTTCAAGGGTCAAATCATGTCTTTGGAGTACTATTGTATGACTACTTGACCAAACCCTGGAAAAGATATTCCCCAATAAAGGGTTAGATTTATTCATCCTGCCAAGAAAATGAAACTTTATTCTTCATAAATAAAGTTAAACAAAAATTATGTTTAATATAGAAGTAAATTGTGTGTTTTAAAATGTCAATGTAGTGGTTAAATTTGCATACCCATGCCATTTCTTATTTAGTTTTGTGTTTGTTTTGAAATAATTTCTTAATATATGTACATATCGATAAAAGAGTAATCTTGTGCAAAGTTGGACTCACTACCTTAGGCTTTTTCCTATCTCCACACATGTATCCATACATGCAAATTTTTTGACACAGTCACCCAAACCATGCATTAATTATGACCATTCATAAACCTATCATAATACATCAATTACTTACCTTGATCTCACCATTTTCATGTCTTGGGTTATTTCTACAAATGTGGAGTTAACCCCACAACAACCATTCATGGATTTGGCTTTTGAAAAATTAAAATTTGGATTTAAATGTAGTTGAATCCTACACATTCTTGTCTTATTTAAGGTTGACTAAACACATGTTTGCAAGTTTTGATGTTAGATGCTTGCATTTAAAGACATCCATTTGCATCTAGTTTGCATTCTCTCATAGTTGATCATCCTCTCATCCTAGAAGCATTTAAGTAGCTATGAATATTGGGAATACTTCACTTTGGTGTATTAAAACATATTTGTATATTCATTTCATGACATTGTTTGTTGTTTGTCAATCTCTTATGCACATTTTTAGGGTTGATTTAGGAGAACATGTCAACCCCTCCATCTTTCCACCCCATCCTCTACTCAAAATTCGTCACTCATCATTATGAGGACTTTTCAAGGGTCAAATCATGTCTTTGGAGTACTATTGTATGCCTATTTGACCCCTACCGCTATGGTATAGACCCTAGGGGGTTTATTTTTGCACCCTAACCCAAAAATTTGACCAAAAACTCTCATTAAAAGCCCACTCAAGGTTCCATCCAAGTTTCAAACTTAGCTAGGGGTTTCCAAGACCTAATCCCCACTTACACCTCACACCCTTAGTCCTCCAATACATTAACTCCACTTGTTTCTAGGCCCTAAATGGGGTCAAATTTATATCCTCATGAAGTAGTCTTTTGATTCACTCTTGATGGTTCGCCCTTCTCATGCTAACATCATTGCCTTCCTGCACATTACCAACATGATCGTAAGTATCAATTATGTATCACTTTAATCTGTTAGCTGAACATTCTAAGCTTTAACTATATAATAATCTATTTAGAATCTAATTTGCATTCCACGGTATACGCGTGCAATCCACTTCCATGGTAATGAAAATAAAACATAATGTCAAAATTATATGCAAGAATATTGCCAAAAGATCACCTTATTTATTATCCACAATACATTTAATCATCAATTCAAGAAAAACATATAACAATTTATGGTTGTATTAAGTACATACGAAGTAAGGTCTTACACAATCTCTAAGAAAAAATCAAATGAATTATAAGGGAAATCATGTAAATGATGCAAATGATTTTGAATAGTGTAAGAAACACTTTGCATGTGATGTCGACACATCTTTAGGGAGGAACCAATTCCCAAATAAAGTATTTTAGGAGATATAATGTATGAAATTTATTGTTTGAAAAAAGTTTCACTTGATTATAAAAATTAAGTTTAAAAGATCTATATTTATTTTATTTTGAATTATATATATAATTTGTAGTTATGGATAGAAGGATAATGTATGGATGTAAGAGGGTAGATAAAACAAGATCTTTGCATTATTTGATGAGTATAGATAGTCAAACATGGACATTGTGTAATAGGGATTACTCTTGTTTTTGTTATGACTACCTTTTGGTAGATTATGATAACTACAACAACCAACAACATGGATATATCGGTGAATAAAATTTGGTGCCACTAGTTGTTACTAACACATACAATGAAGATGAAGTCAAATATTTGAAGATATTCCTTTTATTTTAACTGATTATGACCACATTTCAGGATTGATTAAAAAAGGTACATGCAGATATATATTCATGTATATTTTATAACTTTAGAATGATTTATAAATTATAATATTTGTTAACTAGACAAAATATAATTGTAATTTGTTTATAATATTTTTTCTACAATTAAAGATTGCTTCTAATATTTTAAATTGAACATTGAATATATGTGTTAACTTCATCCTTTCCTCTATGCAACACAATAAATAATAACTAACACCTTGAATGTTTTTAGCCTCTACTATGACTACAAAAACCATAAACAAGTGATGATTTTTTTTCCTGCAAGTTTAGTTGTAGTGCAAGGGAAATATCTCAAACAAGTCAAAATTATTCAAAATGGGACTCATTTAATTGATTACCTTCTTGGAAACATGGTTTATCAATATAACCACCTAGTAGTTGCTACTGGCCTATCTCTTCATCAAGTTCCATGTGGTACATGAATGAGTGAGCTATCCGAGAATGAATATTTTCCTTAGTTCACTAATACTTCTATTAATTTGGTCATAATTGAAAGTATTTCAAAGTTAATTTACATTTGAGCAATTAAGAACAATAATTATACACCCTAGAGATATAACATTTGGGTGTGATGTATTTTTTCTTGTTTCATTCAAATGTATGGTTGATCTATATATTTACCTAAGCCACTCTACATATAAATGATTGTGATAAAATATTACATGTCTTTCTCATTACATGATAATATGAGCCTTAGGGTTCATTAAGTTAAAATAGACGCGTGATGATAATGATGGTTTTATGGTTGCCTCCTTACATGTAAAATCATATTCTATTTCTATTTGAATTATATTAGATGATGTTATATTGATTAGTGATTTTATATTATAATGATCAAGTCATAGAGCAAGTTACAATGGTTAAATGTATACAAATAATTGTGATAAATTATATTACACCTTTCTCATTACACATGATGATAATACATGAGCCTATGTGAATAAATTTTATGTGACGATTTGGATGGTTTTATGGATGTCAAGCTTTACATGTAATTTATCATATTCTATTTCTATTTAGATTATATCAAAGATAATGTTAAGTTATTGATCAGTTCAATTTTGCATTAGAATCAAGTCGTAGAGCTTTACAACATGGTTGGATGCATCCTATAAATTCCTTATATTTAAATTTATTGAATTTAGTTATGTTGTTACTGTTTATTTTTATATACTAGTCCTAGTTCACATAATGATACTTATGGACTTAAATCTATTCTCTCATGATTTATTTTTCAATCCTAATTCATCTTCTACTAATATGAATTACTTCTCTCCTAATCCTACCTCTCTTGTGAATTGTAATTTAGAACATGGTTATAATCTTATGTGGCATCATGCACTAAATATTAGCAAGAGGCCAAGACATTACATTACCACCATTTACTCAATTAAATTACCTCCCATTCCTAATATAAAACAACCTAAGGATTTTGATATCATTCATCAATTACAAAGAACTCAAACTAAGATATATCACTTTGGTACCTTTTTTATGTATGCTAGGTCTTTTTAATAGAAATATATCATGGAAAAATTCTTGATAAATCCAAACTGGTTAAAAATTACCCCACATAAATAGTAATATATTTGAAATTGATTTTATTGACTACAAGGAACTTTGAACACAATATCATCTAATGACGATGAGATCCTAGTTGAGAAGGTCCTCAAAGAAGCAATACCTTTGCACATATTTTGGCGAAATACAACTAATTACATATTAAATGATTTTTGATTGATAATGGATTTAGCAATAAATATATAAAACCATTGGAACTCATTACTGGAGGATTTCAACATGGTTAGAGGATTTCAAACACAAACTATTTGTGGTTCAAAGTAGTTTAGGAAACTTTTAAGAAGAATTTATCTCATTCTTTCTCTTAGTTATTTACATTATTTGTTATATGTGGCCCTATTTTCCATATATTACGTGCAGATGAGAGTTTATATTACTTGTAACTTACAAATTGAATAAAAATATACACATGTACATGTAGATCTATTTAACCAAATCACATATAACTAAATTCCATATTGCATATCATGTACATATATGTAGTTATCACTCATTTCAAAACATAAGTTCATAAAAATAAACATAAATTTTGTCCATGAGGGATACATGATATCTTAAATTTACATATATAAAAACATACATATATACATATCTGAAACATAAGTCATAAACATAAATTTTATCTATAATATATATGTCAAACATAAATGTACATGTGCACATAAATTAATAGATCTAAAAAATAAACATAAACTCAAATGTCTAGAATTGATATAAATATGTCTACAGTAGATATGAAATATAAGTTCATAAACATAACATATCAACATGCACACATATGATAGATCTCAAACATAACATGTACATGTTCTAGAGAATATATACATAAAAAAATAAACACATGTATAAACTTGTTCCTTAGCTAGTCTTTGGTTCATCATGTTGGGTTCTAGTTGAGCAACAATTTGAGCATGGATCTTTCTCTGATAAATGTGTTCAACCCTAAAAATATACATATACAAAAGTGTAATTATTAAAAAATGTATTAAATATATATATACACACACATGAAAAAGTGAACTTGTACATATATATTAGCTTAGATGAAAATTAAAGTTCATATGTCGATTGAAATGGTTAGGTGAAGAACATGTGCATACATGCTCTATCCTCAAAATAGAATTAACATCTGCTACCTCCACCTAGACACATATGCATGAATACATTAAAAAATTAATTTTGAGTTCTATAATTTATATAAATGTATTTTACGGTTCCAATGAAGTTACAAGTACATTTATATTTATTTAAAACTTAAAAATTATATATACATATACCTGAATCATCTCTACATCTTGAAAGTCACCTTTTGCAATCATAAATTTTAACTAAACCCTTAGCAATAAGTTATTTCTCAACGGTGACACCGTTTTCAATGGTTTCATCAAACATATAAGCACAATGCATGTGCAAATAAAGGGCCATCTTTGTATGCAAATTTTCAACAAAGATATTCATGAATTTATTTTTAGGTAAGTGACACAAGAGGAGGCTAGCTTAGGTTCACCACACTTACAAATAGCTTGTAAAAAATTTCCCAAGAACATTGTTTATTAGTGCATAGAGCAATCATGTTGACGTCATGTTCAAGATTATTGGAGAAATGTGCCATGAACCTTTTAGATAAATCCACAAAGGTAGAGTTGGATTCTTGAGGGAGGTGCAAGAACCTCTCCAATGCTTCTCTGCATAGGTTTCAAGGAATAAATGAAGGAGATACTTATCATTATATCCCACTTCTTCATAAGTCATATGAAATTCCTTAACATGATCATGTGGGTCAACTTTCCATTTATATTTATCAAATTTTGGGATCTCAAAATGTTTAGGGAAAGGTGTGGTGACAATGGTGTGATCAAAAGGATACAGGCAAAACTCATTAAATTTAAAGGACTTCTTTGTGTTTCCTTCTTGCAAGTCCTTAAGCATGTCCTCCCATTCTTTATTAGGCATTGAAAATGAAGTTTTCACATTAGGATTAGGCTGGTTGGTGTATGGATTATGTGGAGGTGGAATATTATGCTATTGATCAAGAGGTGGATGAGCATATGATGATTAGTTTTTTTAGTTTTGAAATATGGTGGTTGTTGAGATGATGGAAATTGATAGATGTATTGTTAAAATTTATTATGAGTCAATTGCTATTATGGAGGATGGGAATATGATAGTGTTTTCTATTGGTAATG
Source organism: Sequoiadendron giganteum (assembly GCA_007115665.2). NCBI lineage: Eukaryota > Viridiplantae > Streptophyta > Pinopsida > Cupressales > Cupressaceae > Sequoiadendron > Sequoiadendron giganteum. The sequence goes on along the minus strand of CM021109.1, from coordinate 437,116,483 downwards.
AGGGGGATGTTGGAGTGCATTCCATAAGATTGCACAAGGGGTTGTGATGGAAAATATTGGTAATTATGAGATGTACTTAGTGGTTGATGAGGTGGTTGAAATGTACATGAGTGTGATGGATGTTGGAGTGGATTGGTTTGAGGTGGTTGAGGATTTGTGTTCGATGATTGTTGATTTTGATATGATGAATGTTGAGGTGGTTGAGATGGATATAATTGAGGTATAGTCTCTTGTGTGGCATAAGAGGTTTGAGTATGGTGTGGATTCATAGGAGATTGTTAATGGTATGGACCCTTCTATATTGGAGGATCCATAGGAGGCACTAATGTAGGGTATTGGTGGTACTGTGGAGTGAAAAATGAAGGTAGAGGATTAGGATAAGACTAGGGTGGATGATTAGGAGATTATTATGATGGAGGATTTGTGTATGATTACAATGGATGGGTAGGATAGGGTTATGATGTTGGATTATGATAGGATTGAGGTTTTGGATTTTTAGGAGGTGGAATATGGGAAGAAGGGTTACTTGTTCTCATCTATGAACATTTTAGATCTTTGCCAGCCATCCATCCACCATTACCCTTCTCCTCACCCTGTTTATGATAAGGAGGAGTTGGTGATAGTTATACGGAAAAAGATGAGTGGGATACTAAAATGGAGAGGGAGGAAGAGCACCCTATGGTATTTAAGAAGAAGGCAATGTCAAAAGAAAGTCTAAGTCTCATGCCCTCCCTAAACCTAGTGCAATGGTGTCTACTGGTAGGGCCAAAATTATCTATCCTGGGTCTGATATTACTAATTTGAAACTGAAAGGTACACCTTGTGTTTCTCACAAGGGGAAGGGTAAAAGAAAAATGGAGGAGGACCCTTCCTACCACATTGAACAAGAGGAACCCCAACACACCAATTCTTCTGAGACTTCCAACTATCCAGGTACAAATAGGGAGGATAGACCACGGTACCCCAGTGACCTCAAGGAAGATGACCACTACTTCAAATTTGAGCAAGAATATTTTGGTGACTTCCTTGCTATTGCTCGCAATAGTTCTGTTGATTTTTTTTGTTTGTTCAAATGGGCCTTCTTCGAGATTAAGGAGATTAAGCTTAATCAAAGGGGATATAATAGCAGGTTGGAAAAGGTGGAAGGGGTTGATAATGCGAGAAAGGATAGAGGTAGAGCTAAGGACCTATGGATAAGAGATGAAAATAAATATATGGTTGAGTGCTTGAAGAAAACTGTGGAGGATTTGGAGCATTTCAAGAACAATCATGATGGTAAACTTTTTAATATTGAGGGGAGGCTAAAAAATGTCAGAGAATCTATTCATAAAGTTTTGGAAACGAGCCACAAAATTCTTAAGTCCACTGCCAGTGAACATGATGGTCGAAAATGTGGAAAGGGATCATCAGGTAAAATTTGTGGTGGATGTGGAGGAGGTTAAAGATTTAGGTCAGGCTTAAGGGGTTGGGCCAAGAAAGCGCACTAGAGCCAATCTGAAAAGGAATTTGGATGAGCCCCCTATGGATATACAAGACATGAAACAAGTTATTATCAACATGAACACCTTGGAAAAGAGGGTCTCTGAAATCCTGAGAAATCTGGCCTAGTGGCTAGTTTCTTGCAGATTTTTTGCTGGTTTTTTGTTTTGTGTTGTCTCTTCGTTTGTCTATGGTTTTTCTTTCCTGGAAACTTTTCATCTTTTGTTTAAATCTTAATGATTTATCCTCTCTCTATCTACTATTAAATGGTTTTGGTTCCCCTTCAAAACCTGCTTTTACCTTAATCAAAAACATTTTATGGATCATATTTGTGTACTGACAAAGTGCATGTTATCAAAGATTATGCAACTAGGACACACATGATGTAAGGAAAATTATGAACATCATTGATGTGAATTAACTCTTCATCCTACCCAAACAAACAAAGTAACATATTCAACTTTGGTATCTTAACAAAATATTTTGAAAGAGAAAGACCTTATATATATATAAGACTTCGAATTACCAACAATTCAATTGGAGAATTTTGTCAACAAAACTAGAATTTTGAAAAGTATTAAATTCAATTACTTAACAATGATGTTTTATATTGGAAACCAAAATTAAACTATTATAATGTTGTATGAACATTTTCATTGGGTGATTGTGGTAGTTAAATAAGGGCACCTTCTTTTTTTTCTCTTGCATAGAATGATTGGTTAAGGAATTTTAAACAATAATTGGATGGACTGAGTAAGGATTAAAAGTCATAAAATTTCGGTTTAGTATTGTAACTTTCCACGCTTTCATAATAAAATTAAACATAATTGATTATTATGATGTCTATTCCATGCTATGAAATTCATGATATTCTAAGAAAACTAATTTAACTATTTAAAGAAAGCAAACTTAAATTCCCACGATAAATAAATTTATTCCATAAATAAATTTGATTCAACCCAAGTTACTTGTAAATCTCATAAGTTCACTTATGTACATTTGTTTTCACAACTAACTTATTTGACCTTTCAAAAGCAACTAATATAACAATAGTCAAAATTAACTTTTACTCATCTAAAATAATGATATAAGTTTGATTTTAGCTTGATTTTAAATTACTAGCAAAGAAAAAAAATAACTTCCTCTAACGAATATCCAACCTACAACTAATTAATTTCCTTTAATATCCCTCACAATGGAACAAGTGGAATTTAAATGATTTTCTCATTTTTTCTCTTTTTCTTTTTTGTTGTTTCTAATGAAAATTTCTTTCAAATTGATCCTATATTATTTTTCTTCCTTTGGTTTATTTAGGTTGCATAGACAAAGAAGAAATATTAGATTTTCTATTGCGAAATACATATACATATGTGTGTCTGTGTGTTTAAGTATAGATTGATAGTTGTAATTTATAAATTAGTTTTTGTTTCAAAGCATGTGTTACAAACTATGAAATATCAAATAAGAGACTTAATTTATATAGTCGACTACCAACCAAGAAATTTTACAATATACACCTTTAGCACTTTTACGGTTTTATTTTCTTTATGGAATGGGTGGTCTGTGCTTAAGCACAATCATCCCTTTAAACTTTATTTTTTTTAATTATAATTATATAAATTTAATATATATTATCTACATTTATTATAATAATATATTATATGTAATATATATATATATATATAATTTATATTTTTTACATTTATTGTACATGTAGACACTTAAAATTATTATGATCATTATCAAACATTTGATTCAATCTACTAATACCATTTTTTCATCCCGATTTGACCACTTTCATCTATTTTCATCTTATTTGATTAAATAATCTCAATTATTTAATTAAATCTCATAAATCCCACCCTTTTGATTAAATGATCTAACTATTTAATTAAAATCCCAAATTCTTTCATCTTGCACAATTAAATAATATCTTAATTACTTAATTAACTAATATCTTCTAATTCATCCAACTTCCCCCACTTGCAAGATAATATTCTCAAGAATATTCCTCCAATTCAAATTTAAATATTTCTCACCAAATGGAAATATCTTCCAATATTCTTCCTAAAATCATTGGATTTGTTTTTTTCTCAATCAATTTGAGCCTTTGATTAATTCCCTTGATCCATGACATTGAGTACAATCTTGATCCTTCATTTGATTATTGATCAATGTCATTCCCTCTCATCCATTTTCATCCATTAATTAATCAAATCAATCTTAGCCATTGATTCAAATAAAAATCCTATAAATTTCCCTCATTTTATGAGTAATTGATCCACAAGCTTTGAGTAAACTCACTCTCTCGAATTGAATCCATAATTTGATCAATTTGAGATCTTGTGTGACAATTGAATTCTCAATTTCATCCATTTTTATAAACCTAATTGACCTATTAAAGCTAAATTAAACAATATTTGTAGAGCTAATGATCAATTAAACATATAAATCTCAATGAAATTATTTACACAAGAAAATTATGTTTCAAAGTATAAAATATAAAATGAAGATAAAATGAAAGAAATCAAAAAAGTGCAAACCTTAATCTCATTGGGGGATTATGTCCTTCATAGATGTGGAGTGTTGCAGTTTAGACAAAATCCATGATTATGCCAAGAAAAATGAATGAAATTAAGAATTCAATTATTCACACAAGCTCTGAAATTGATCAAATTGAGGATTCAATTTAAGAGAGTAAGTTTACTCAAAGCTTGTGGATCCTTATTATGAAGAAATGGCTCACTATTTATAGATTCTCAAAATTGGAATCAATGGTGGAGATCAAAAAGGCTAATCAATGAATGAAATTGAATTGAAGGAGTGAACATTGATCAAGGAAAATTCCAATAGTTGATAGTCCATGAGGCATGGATCAAAGATTATATCAAGGGCTTAGGATCCATGAGAGAGCCAACTAATTCCCTAATTTTTCAGAAACATGTTGGAGGAATGTTGGAGATATTTCAACTTGGGAAGAAATATTTGAATTTGAAAATAGAATATTCCAAGGGAATATGCATTGTGCAAGTGGGAAAAGTTGGAGGATTTGGAAGAAATCATCCAATTAAACAATTAATTAAAATTATTTAAATGTGCAAGTGAATGTGAGAAAGGACTTTAATTAAATAATCATGAATTATTTAATCAAAATATGAAAAATGATAATTAATCAAATAATTTAAATTATTTAATCAAGTGAAAATGAAACTAGTATGAAGAATAATGAATCAACTAAATAAATTTGATTTATTTAATTAAGAGGAAAGGGTTAATCTAACTAATTAATTGACATTATTTAATTAAATGGAAGAATTAGGTGAAACAAACTAGAAAATGGTGTTAGTATGCAAAATCATGTATGTGATATTATCGGGACAATTTTAAGTGTCTACATTTTGCCCCTCTTTGAAGTAATGCACTCATTATGTTGTCTCAAAGAGTTGATGTTGTTGGAATCAAAATAAAAAAATTGACTGATTTTTTTAATGTCCCATTGTGCCGCAACGAAATGAATGACTACTGGTATACTATAGGTCCTCGAGAGTTTGAGTAGAAAAGATTGAATTTCGGCCAAGCTCACAAAATAGCTGTGGGATTGGTTCAACTATATAGAGGATAACAAATAAGCTCTAGGATACTGAAAAAATACTTAAAATGGCTTGCCAAGCTTTAAAATAAAAATCTCGGAATAAAATCCTAGGTTTTTACTATGTAATTAGGTCAAAAACCATAATTTTCATGCATATAAGGGCTAAGAGTCATTTTCTAACTCATTTGCACCCTTTGAGTTTGAAAATTTGAGTGATCTTGAGAGAGACCCTATAAAGTGTTGGAAATTTGGTTGTCATTGATTTCAAAAGTGTCATTAATGACAAAGGAGAGGTCAGAGGTGAAATGGATCTAATCCCAGAAGAATTGATAAGGTTGATGAAGAAAGGAGCATGTTTTTCATTTGCTAAATATTTATAAAAATTTATAATGTTGTCATGCAATATAGCTATGGTTTGCGGAGGAATCTGGCTGTAGATTCAACATGGATTTCTTGAGAGATGTTTGGTCTAGTCTGCATGATTGGATGAGGTCAAATATGCTCTAGAATGGATTGATTATGCTCTCAGCTTGAATCAGGGTTTGCAAATAAACCCTAAGGTTCATAGTCATGATGGATGAACAAATGTTATGTTTTTATGTTGACTGGTTACTCGCAGTTTCCATTTGCTTAAGTAATAACTTAAGCCATAAGGTCATTGGTGCAACTTCCCCCTTTCCTAGCAATACCGGCCTGACAAATATTCTACAACTATAATATTTCCTAAGTCATGAGTGAAATACTTGTCCTTAGCTTGATTGATGACTACAGTTGAGGCTTGAAGATCAACAACCTCCTCACTTCCCTGGTGAATTAGTGATGGGTTCCCATCTAACCTCGCGGGATAGTGGGCATCGATGGAGATCAAATAGTGCCCACAATGTATATGGTGGGACCAAATAAAGAGGAAGGCGACAAGAATGGATGATGAAATGTAGACAGGTGGAGGAGAATTATTGTTCGATATGAAAATTCACATCTCTATTGTGAATTGCATGGTGATGACAAGGATGATAGGTGGTGTTAGCTCGCCAACCCACTGTAGATTTGGTGGGCCCACATCTAGCTCCATGGTATAACAAGATTTTGATGTGTGTCTTCGTGGAATCTGTGCTCTGCAAGCCATGTATGGTGAAGATCGACGATGGTTATTAAAGTAGATCTCTAATTTGATTATCTCATTTTAAAGATGGGTGATAAATGTGAATTGACAGATCGTGGCACAAAAAGTAGTAGATCAATGACTCAAATTCATATTGAGAGCTCTTAATGGATATGATAGTGTGAATGAGGGTGTTGACCACAAACCGACCTAGGGAGCGAATTTAATTTTCCCAGCTGCTCTAGTTACTAGTTTAATTTGGTGATGTGTTGATTAGATTAGTGGCACAAATATGTAGGTAGTGGAGAATCAAATCATGATCTGATATACAAAACATGAATTCAATGAGACTAAAACCCTAGCTTTTCAGTATTGCAAAAATAGAAATATTTTTGATTCTGATAATTAAATACATGGCTTAATGATCTAATAGCATGCAAGAGAGAATAAATATCAAACTCTTTTTAGAAAATCTATATAGTGTGCATATCTTGAGGTAGATGTTGCAAGTTGGTGATGAAAAAAATAAGGAAAATAAAAAGTTGGCAGAGAGTAGAAGAATAGAGGGATTGAATGAATGTTTTAGAGCGGTGCAGGGATAACTTTATGAACCCCCCCTCGGTAAAGGTGTAAAATCCTGGCGAATCTTTCCTTTTATTTGAAAAAAATACTAATTTTCCTAGGGAATCTTATGCACAGTATTAATTTTTTTGTAAAATCCTGGCAATTTTTTATGAATAATTGGTTAAAATAATAATCACAGTGGCAAATCCTAGTGAATAATCACTAAAAAGATTAATTACAATGGCAAATATCTCCTTTAAAAATTTGCATAGTTGGTCAATGCAGTTGCCCCATATTTTTTTTTGATGTTTTTAATATTGAAGTAGGGGCCCGGGGGCAGCAGCCATCGGTGGGGTCAAGGGGGTAGATCCCCCTTGTGGGGGTTGAGGGGGAAATGCCCCCTTGCGTGGTTTGGCTGCAAGTTCATTTTGTGAGCGAATATCGGTGTGAGTGAACATCATCGGTGGGACACTTAGGGATGTCTCCTCGATACAATGATGATGATGTATGTCATGAAATATTGGCAACAGTGAACGATGGAGATGAAACAAAGCTTTGATCAAATTTCTTTATGGGAGCTTGGTGCGAATATTGTAGATTCCCTTCATGATTCTTTAGAATTACACAAGTGGTGTACATATGCCTTGGTAGACCGCAGGCGAAGTATGGAAGCCTTATCGGCATGAGTGAACATCATCAGTGGGACACTTAGGGATGTCCCACTAATACAATGATGATGATGTATGTCATGAACTATTGGCAACAATGAACAATGGAGATCAAACAAAGCTTTGATCAGACGTCTTTCCGGGAGCTTGGCATGAATATAGTAGATTCCCTTCTTGATTCTCCAGAATTACACAATATTACTAGCGAATATTATTAATATTTTTAATTATTGTATAAAATACTATCGAATTAGTGCCAATGAAGCATCATTTACATGGCGAATTAATCGAGACAAAATTATTTTTTTGTAAAAAACCCGACGATTCAGTCTTTGTTTTAGCTTGTACTATTCACCATTTTTGGAGCTCCCAATTTCTATTATTCGCCAATTGGCAAAGATTCGCCACTAAATTTTTCCCTGGAGGGGTATTTTGAGTCTCTTGAGGTGAACAAAGAATGAACTAAACAAAAAGAGAGAAAAGAGCTATTGAGTGTGTGTATGATCATTGAGGCGAACAAAGAATGCACTAATAGAAAAGGTGCAAGAAAGTCGAGTATTGAATCTATGAGTCTTTTGAGGTGGACAAAGAATACACTAAAATAAACAGGGAGAGTGTTGAAGTGTTGTGGATAAGTAGAACCCCCCAAAAAGTAGAAATAATTAATCAGGGTTTATCTCCAAGAGCAAAGAAAAGAAGGTACAAAGTAGAGAATCGTGTTGCAAAAACTGCAACAAGGTGTTGAGCAGTTGCAAATTAAGTTACAAAATTGAACTATGTTCCATTGAAAAAATTGTAATATCTTATATTATAAATCTAATTGGCGGGTATCATCAAATAATTAGGTAGGTGCTCAGAAGTATGGAGTGGGTTCTCCTAAAACTAGGGGATTGGTGTCTCCATAGGGTGGTGTCATTAAACATTGTAACAAAAGTGTTTGATTGTGAGTTTGGATTAGGACAGTAGATCCTAACAACATTTCTCACCGTGGTTTTTCCCATCTTGGTTTTTCCATGTAAATCCTATGTTATGTAATGTTATGTGTGTACATTTTTAAGTTTTCGCATGTTAAGTTTTAATTTGCACATCAAGGGCATACGGATTTAATCAACAAATAGTCTTAAGGGATAAAATTTAAAGTGTTCTACTAATTCACCCCCTCTCAATAGATAGTTGTGTTCCAACAATTGGTATTAGAGAACAGGTTCCAAAGGAGAAGCTTAATCATCTTGGGTAGATCTTGGTAAAGTGAACACACTGACTAGTCAAGAAGGTTCTTCCATAAACAAGGCACCTCACAAATAAAAACCAAAAAGTGTTCAGACAAGAAGAAGACTTGCAAAGAATAAGGAGCAAGTAAAATTTTCCCTCCTATCACAAATAAAACCAAAAAGCTATGTGGAATCCAACAAGGATGAGAATTGAATAAAGACAATGGAAGAAGAGCTAAATCAGATTGAGAAGAACAAGACATGACAATTGGTTCCTAGCCCCCAAGAAAAAGTATAATTGTCACTAAATGGGTGATTAGAAACAAGCTCGATGAGAATGGAGTTGTTGTAAGGAATAAATCAAGATTGGTGTGCAAGGGTTATGCACAAATTGAATGGATTGATTTTGAAGAAATGTTTGCACCTGTTGCAAGATTAGAAGCGGTAGGAATGTTTCTTGAATTTTTAGTTTATAAAGGATTTAAAGTATATTAGATGGGTGTTAAATCTACATTTTTGAATGGAAACCTTCAAGAAGAATTCTACATAGAAAAACTAGAAGGGTTCCAACAATTAAAAGACGAATATTATGTTTTCAAATAGAGAAAAGTTTTGAATGGTCTAAAGCAAGCGCCTAGAGCATGGTACTCAAGGTTGGAATAGTATCTACAAAAACAAGGATTCAAGAAAGGGTGTGCAAATAAAAATTTGTATTCAAATCTAAAAGTGAGCAAATGATTATTGTTGTGGTGTATGTGGATGACATCATATTTTGTGGAAGCAATGAAAAAATTTGTAAAGTGTTCTCTACTCATATGAAAGATTGATTTGAGATGTCAATGCTAGGAGAATTTCCATTTTTCCTTCATTTGAAAATTTCACAAACTGATGATGGGATATTTATATCTCAAACTAAGTATGCTAAGGAAATGCTTAAGAAATTTGGGATGGAATATAGTAGACAAATCCATACTCCCATGATAACTGGCTACAAATTGAGAAAATCAGATGACTCCTTAGATGCAAATTAGACAATGTATAGGTCAATGATTGGAAGCTCGTTGTACTTAACTTCTTCAAGACCATATATTATGCAAGCAATATGTATGGTTGCAAGATTTCAAGATGCTCCTAATGAGTCTCATGTGAATGCATCAAAAATAATTTTTAGATACATTAAAAGCACTATTGACTATGGACTATGGTATCCCAAAAGAAAAGACTTTACCTTAATAACATTTATAGATGTTGATTGGGCAGGAAGTGCAGATGATAGAAAAAGCACTAATGGTGGAGCATTCTTTTTGTGTGACAAAATTGTCTTGGATGAGCAAAAATCAAGAATCATTCACCTTATCTATAACAGAAGTAGAGTATGTAGTAGTAGCAACATGTTGTACTCAAGTATTATGGATGAAATAGACTCTAAAGGACATTAAGGTTGAGTACAATAACCATATATCTATTCTTTGTGATAATTCAAGTGCAATAAACATCTCAAAGAATCCAGTGATGCACTCTAAGACAAAGCATATATAAATTAAGTATCTCTTCATTAAAGAAAAGGTTGCAGGAAAGGAAGTCAACATGGAATATGTACCCCCTAAAGACCAATTTGTTGACATATTCAAAAAGCCTCTTCACAAGGACCAATTTGAATATTTGAGGAAAAAATTGGGAGTAATTAATCCCACATCACATCACATCACTATATCTTAGTGGTTGGGCATGAGTCCTGGGGGAGATTCAATGTTGTTCTATTCATGCCTAGAAATGGAAGTATGAATCAAGTTAGGTGAACATGTTTTACAAATTTCTATTGAATTGATGGTTGCAGATTCAAAGGGGGAGCAAGTGTGTAGGTCTTGATCCTAAAATTTTTCCATTGATAAAAAAAAATGTTGGAAATAATTTGTACATAGTAGTGAAATGGATTAGTTGGTATAGAGCCCAAACTGAAACATCTGTAGTTGGTATCAACTTGTTGTTCGTAGGTTGAGTATTGGATTTTGCAATCAATGAAAAATGAGGAGATTGTTGGAAATTTGGTTGTCATTGATGTCAAAGGAAAGGTCATAGGTGAAATGGATATGGTACCAAAAGAATTGATGAAGGTTGATGAAGAAAGGAGCATGTTTTGCATTTTTTAAGTATTTGTAAAAAGTTGCAATGTTTTCATGCAATATTGCTATGGTTTGCAGAGGAATCTGACTACATATTCAACATGGGTTTTTTGAGAGGAGAGGAGATGAGGTCAAATATTCTCTAGAATGGATTAATTATTCTCTCAACATGTATTAGGGTTTGCAGAAAAACCCTAAGGTTCACAGTCATGGAGAATGAGAAAATGTTATGTTTTTTGTGCTTATTGGTTATTAGCAATTTCTAGTTGCTTAATTAATAACTTAAGCCATTAGGGTCAGCAGTGCAACCAACCCCTATTCCTAGCAATACCAACTTGAAAAATATTTTGTAACTATAATATTTCCTAAGTCACGAGCGAAATATTTTTCCTTATCTTGATCAATGGTTGTGCTTGAGAAAAGATCAACAACCTTCATACTTCCCCATTGCATTGGTGGTGGGTCCCCATCTAACCCCACGAGATAGTGAGCAATAGTGGAGATCAAGCATATAATATCAGATGGTGCTCATGGTGTATAGGAGAGGAAGGGGGAGGGGATAGTGGGAGGGAGGGGAGGGAGGGAGGGGGAGAGGGAGGGAGTGGGAGGGAGAGGGGAGGAAGGGAGAGGGAGAGGGGGAGGAGGGAGGAGGGAGGGATAATGAGGAAGGAGGGGGAGAGGGGAGGGGAGAGTGAGAGGGGGGAGAGGGAGGAGGGAGGGAGAAGGGGAGAGGGAGAGGGGGAGGGAAAGGGGAAGGGAGAGGGAGAGGGACTAGGAGAGGGGGGAGAGGAGAGGGACTGGGAGGGAGAGGGGGAGAGGGAGGGACTAGGAGTGGGAGAGGGATGAGGGGATAGAGGGAGATGGGGGAGTGGAAGAGAGCGGGGTGGGAGTGGGAGTGAGAGGGAGTGGGAGAGGGAGAGAGAAGGGGAGGGCGAGTGGTAGTGGGAGTGGGAGTGGTGGTGGGAGAGGGATTGGGATTGTGAGTGTGAGTGGGAGTAGGAGAGGAGGTGAGAGAGGGAGAGAGAGAGAGGGGGTCAGGTAGGGAGATAGGGAGGGAGCGGGAGAGGGGGGAGGAGGAGGGAGACAAGAGGGTAGGGTGGGAGGTGGAGGGAGTTAGAAGAGGGAAAGGGTGGGGGAGGAGTTGGAGTTGGAGGAGAGGAGGTATAAATTAGGGGGAGGGGAGGGAGGGAGAGATAAGTGAAGAGGAGTGGGAGAGGAGAGGGAGGGAGAGGAGAGAGGGGGAGGGGAGAGAGAGAGGGAAGTGGGGTGGTAGTGGGGAGAGAGAGAGGGGGGAGGGGCAAGAGAGGGAGAGGGAGAAAGGGATGGAGTGAGAGATAGGGGAGGTGGGAGTGAGGGGAGAGGGAGGGGGAAAGGGAGGGAGGGAGGGGAGAGAGAGAGAGTGGGAGTGGGGTGGGAGTGGGAGTGGGAGATGGAGAGAGATTGTGGGAGAGAGAAAGGGAGTGGGAGGGGAGAGGGAGAGGGTGATGGAGAGAGAAGGGGGAGAGTGAGGGAGAGGGCAAGGGAGTGAGAGAGAGGGGGAGGGGGGGAACAAGAGGGAGTGGGAGTGGGAGTGGGGGGGGAGAGGAAGAGTGAAATGGAGGGAGTGGGAGAGGGAGATGTTGAGGGAGAGGGAGTGAGGGGAGAGTGGGAGAGGGAGGGGGAGGGGGAATGAGGGGAGAGGGAGAGAGGGAGTTGGAGGGGGAGGGGGTGGGATTTTGTAGTGTCGAGGAGGTGGGTTATGAGGATTCTGATAGTGGTATAATGGATTATTGTATTATGCGTGGGGTGGTGGCACATATTGTTGGACAGAGTGGCTGAACATTTGGGTGTTGTGATAAATTATTAGGTGGAGCATTTGTTGTTCTGTATTGATTTTTTGATTGTTCTGTGGTTCTTTTGGGGTATTCAAAGGTCTTGAACTAGTATTATTTTTCCTATGAGGAAGTGTGTATTTAGGACAATTAACTCTCTGAGTATCAACTTGGGCTTTCTGTAGCTTTAAATCCTAGAGCTCTTTTATCACTTGGAGCTTTTGTTCATATTCTACCCTCTTCCTTTCTATTTCTTGTCTTTCATACTCCAACTGTGCATTTAATTCTTCCTGAGTCATGTATTCATAGTTTTCTTCAAAGGCTACATCATTACCAGGTCCATTCTGATTCCCTTCAAGTAATGCCATTTTTTTATCATGTTCATGTTGTCAAGTGACTCTTTCAGCAACCAATCCAGCCATGAATTCCTCATGTTTCTTAGGATCTAGCTAGTAGAAATTATTCCTCTTTTCTTCTAGAGTGTGAGGCTCTCCAGATAAAATATTTTCATTTGTCAATGTATCATAGCGGTTATATGTCTCAAGGTGTGGTTTTGATGTTTTATCTTTATCTGTTAAGCACATTTCATTAGACACCTTCTTACCCTTATCATTCTTATGTGCCCATTTACTCTTGTCATTAGGACCTTCTTTATACAAGGATCTTCTACCATGCATGTTATGAGCTATTGTGATAGTCTGAATTCTAGGATGGGTTTTTATGTATACTTTATTTTATCAGTTTTTAATGCACTTGTCTCTTCAAAGTCACCACTCAATTTTTTAGAGAAGAGAGAAAATTTTGTAGTTCCTTGTTCAATCTGAAGTCTTCTTCATGGTACTGAATCTATGATTAAGGATTGGATTCAGATTTGACTCCCCCATAGAGTCACCAATCTGTTAGTTCTCAAAAATGCTAGTTAAAAAACCACAAGAGGTTTCCAAGCTCTTGGTACATTTACAACTAACGAACAAGGCCAAATGTTGTACTTGAACCTTCTTCTCTTTAGGCTCTACTAGAGCTAGATGGGTGTTGCTATCCAAATAAAGAAGACTTAAACTAATTATTTTCTACTTGAGCAATCTGTCCACCATGGAAATTGATAATGGAGAGATGTGATCCTAACTTGGTATAAATTGCATAAGAAATATCAAGGTAAAATTTAATATGTTCAGTTAATAGATGTAAAAATAGATTTGAAAAAACTAAATAATGAGATGGGTGAGACCAATGCCTTGTTGGGTGAATGGAGATAGATGAATATATAAAGTGAATGAATTATATTGGTTGTAACTCAACCTATTCGACACACTGATGTTGGTTTATAAATTGTATAAACGTGCAGACAAATAATTGACAAAACTCTACTTATGGATCCAAGTGACATAATTAGGTTACTTACAATCTATCAAAAGGATTTAGTTTTTGCTTGAAAGAACCAAGTGAATAAATTATGCAAGAACACATATAACACAAGATTGGAGATAGATTGACAACCCTAAATATATGGTTCTTCTTATTTATCCAATTAACACTTTCAAATTATTGTGATTGATTAGAAGGATGTTTAATTCCTTATGGGAAACCAATTAATCATATCACACAAGTACAACAAATGTGCATCGATAAATTGAATATATACTTGACATACCAACTTAAATAACAAAGAAGAATTAAAATGGAGACAACCAAATAATTGAATAATTCCAACAAATAGATTATACCAATATTGGGCCATGAAATTAGATATCTTTCATTGACATCTCCTAAATTTATACATGCATCATGGTCTTTTGAAATGAGAGCATTATATCTATTCCTATTCACCTACTACTTTCTCCTAATCTAATCCCCTCCTCCTTTTGGTCCTAGTCTCTCTTATTTATACGAGAGGCAACAAGCTTTAGACCAAAATAAGTGTCCCTTGATAATGAAACATAAATTTGAGACTTAAACATAACCGAAAGAAATTAGCAATAAACATGTATGTTAATCTGTTAATCTTTGAGTAAAATCATGTGGTCCTCTAAGACCTGCCCAAGGATTTTACTGTATTATATTCTCTCCTTGTAGTGCATGAAATCAATCTTTATCAGAGCCCAAATATTTCTCCTACCATTTGTTGATTGTCAGATCGTTCAACCATTTGAATTCCTGAGCAGCTACGAAGTTTGTGAGATGACTTTTCCATCTATTATCTAGGAGATTCTAAACATTCACCATGAACTTCATGTATCCACTGTCCAACATGATAATCCCATCAAGTAAAGCATGGAGTTTTTCAAGATTGATTTCCCCATCATCCTTCACATGTGTCAAGCCTTTTGGGACTATTTGATTAAATTATTATTTTCACTCATTCATTCCCTTTCTCTAATTTTCATCTTTTAAGATCAATGGATTGAAGAGGCATTTAATGGAGTCCAATGCATTCCTCCTATTTTCCACTTTCTTCCTCATCTCTACCAGATACTTGTACTCCTCAATTACATTCTTTACAATTTCTTGTGTTGGTTTGAGTCTTGGTGGAGCATTTGGATCACTTTTTTTAGCCTTACATAAATTAGTTAATATATGGAGGCTTGGTTGCCACATCTCCTAGAGATATTCAAGGATAGGGGAGTTAATTAATATCTATTCCAGAGATTTGATCAAATTGCTAAATCTCTCATGTAATCCACCTATTTTCTCCTTCAGTATCCCAATTCTATGCTCCAATATCTTCCTTAGAATCTCCATGATATGTTGTTTGGCATCTTCCATGTGTTTTTTTTTAGTTTAGCAATTTCATCTTTCAATTTTTTAATTTGTGGATCTTCTATTTGGATAGGTGGGTGATAAACAATTATTTCATCCCCTCTCACTATAGTATCCTGCTGCAACTGCTGATTCAACTTCACATTCTCAATAAACAATTTGTTCACTTCATCATTTGACAATTTCAACCTTTTCTCATATTAATTTACCTTCCTTTCCATATTTTCCACTATATCTTTAGTGAACATTATAGAATGCATGCTCATAATGGTAGCCTCTGTAGGAGTAGTGTATTTCATTGTTCTCACCATAGTTGATTTCTTGCACTACATCCAAAATTCTAGGCTTTCTTGTGTTTTTTTGTTTTGTCCACATGGCAAGTGTTTGGGTAGTAGGATTATACCCTATTCCTGAAACACCTTCCTCTAAATCAAACTTAACAACTAAATGTGAGAGAGGGGGACCATCGATTGCAAGACCCCAAGTCACGAAAGGTCAACAATGGAAAGGCTGCCCTAACCCACCTTAGCTTAAAGGGAAGTTAGGATGACAAGGATGAGAATGACGAGGATTATGAACCCTTTGATCACTTTGCAATCCGAATGTAGGAAGGGGACTAGATGATTCGTCCCTCTAGAACCAGATATATGTCTCAAGAAGCTCTCTATTTGAGGACAAAAGCACAATTCCAGGATGACAACACGGTGCGCTGGCATCTCATAGATGTGTTGGCGTTCGTATGACCAGAGAACCGAAAAGACAAGATTCAGACTCAAAAAGGAAGACTACTAGCGTAGCTTAGGAATGTTTAAAATGATAGAATGAGATTAAGATAAATGAAATACAAGTATGAATGTAACAAAGGAAACTTATTACCACCAAGGTGATGAAGATGATGTCGTTGAATACTCTCCCCGCCAGCTTACTCTAAGCTCTCTTTACTTGCATACATGAAAGGGAGAAGTTGTTAGGGCTGTATAGGGGCCTGCCTTAGTCAGACCCCCATCTTGGTGTTTCCACCTCCACAGATAGACAAGTTTGGAATAGTATAGAGAAAAGATAAAGGAAAGAACTACAAGATACATACGCAAGAAACTCTACAAAACAGTAAATGCTTACTCAATCAAAACAAAAATGAGAGAAGAGAGGAGCTTTACTGCCTCCATCCAAAGTGCTCAAGGCTTGTGGAGGATCGAAAGAGAGGGACTCAAGCCTTTGTTTCCATAGTGTATGTCTTGTACTCACCCTATTGGAGTGACAAAGTGATGATTTTCTGCAATGGAGTCAAAGATGTTATTGCAAAGATTTGAATGAATGAAAAATGGTGGAGAAATTCTCAAGTGGTCTTGCAAACTTCTCTCACACCTCTGCTTCTTTTTGATTGGGAAAAAACCAAGGATGGAAGAGTGAAGAATATGAAGGGATGGATGAAAAACAACCATATTTGGGTCGACTAGACAAAGAGGCGCGTTACTCTTTGAATTCCAATAAAAAATGTAATGCCTCTACAGTCTCAGCCACATGAATATTCCAAGGACGTAAGCACATTGTGTGGATTTCTTCACACCATGTGGGCATCCCCGAAAGAAACACCCCCACCAACACACAAAACATGCGCCAAGTGGATGCAAGGAGGAGGCTTAAGTGGAATTAAGCCTCCGCCTTTGATTTTCTAAAGTGTTAAGGGTCAAAATCAGATTTGCATTAGGGGTGAAAATTCATGTTGATACACTAACATAGGATCATCTTGTGCTCTAATTTTATCTAGTAGAAAAAATTTAGACTGTTCTATCCCTAGTATGATTACCATATTACTTTTCAACAACATTTCCCTCGCTTCCTAAGGGGTAATATTAATGTTATCAATATCCAGCTCTACAAATGTCTGAACATAGATTTCAACCTACTTTGATTCATTGACTCTTATAAGATTGATTTTTAATCGTTCATCAAATTGTTTCATCTTCATTTTTATCTAAAAGTCTTTAAACCCACTTGTATAGATGAAGTTATCATCTTCCATAACCTTAGGGAAGTAACCACCCTCTCATCATCCTGAATCTCATCAACTCCCTCTTCTGATAGCCTAATCCTAGGATCATGAGGCTCTTGATTTCTCTGTTGTTCTGCTACTTCTTTTATTTGAGTTAGAGCAAGGATTGCTCCTTCCTCATCATCATCACTATATCCAACCAATGGTTCAATCTTTTTCCTTTTAGGTTGTGACTCTTGAGTAGGGGATGGAGGAGATGGGTGTGTAGGTGATTGGGGTGGTAAATGTGATGTGGAAGCTTCATGTGGTTGTTAGTGAGATATGAGAAGTGGGATCAATCTCTCATCTGGAGCCATTTTGTACAATTCATCATATTTATCAAGGATCATTTGTATCCTTTTCAAAAGGTTGGGTTCATCTACAAAAACTCCTTGAAACCTTTATCCTTTTTCCTCTTCTGATTCTCTCACTTCATCATTGCTATCCACATTTCTCTTATTTTCATAAAATCAACAAAATAAACCAAATTTCTTATAACATCCTCCTCGAGGTTAAATTCATGTGAGATGGCCTTTTTTGTCAGCAGAGTTCTTCTAACAGTATTGATGTGTCAGTCTGGGTCACACACTCTTTCCTTCCTAGATTTGAGGGAATAGTTATCCCTCATGGACCTTTGTAGTTCTTCTAACATATAAGACCCAATAGTCAATTCTTGAAACACAGTCATGTCAGGAAAAAATGTACCCTTCCTTTGATTTTTCATTAAATCATGCTCCATCTACAACATCTTCCACATAAACTCTAGAAAGCATATTCTTGCCAGTACAAACTTAGGCAAGATTAGTGGTGCTTGGTCACATCCATACACTCTAATGATTGTGTGTTGTGGCATAAAGAACTAGTCAACATAGTTGTTGGTAAATCCTTGGTTTGGCTTACCTTGTATGGGTCTTATCACCTTCATTAATTATTCAGGAAATCTTGGTGTTGGGTAACCAAAGGCATCTATTAACCTCATAGTAAAATCATCTCCAAACACAAAAAAGTCACATTCTTTGCATTCATTATCCCAAATTTAACACCAGTTTTGTATAGGGAGTCTTACTCCATTCTCTTGTGTGCACAACTTCATCCTTTTGGTCCATTTCATCTCATTCTAGTATAAAATTAAATGACACAACAAATAATATTTTATGATAGCAATGGAGGATTTAGCCTCCCTAACTTGTAGCAAACCTTCATGAATTTGTTCTTCAATCATAGATGAAAATTCAAATTCCACATTTGATTCGGGATGTTTAATTATCTTGGGCATTCTCATCAATCCTAGTAATATGTGCTCCTTTGCATCTACCCCCAATATTTGAAACAATGCAAAATAAGTGTTTTTGAAATACACTTGACATTCAAAAACTTGGAAGGGTTCCACTTTTGGGTCAGGAATTGGGATTTTTTTGTTATCATCACCCCTCTTAAAGTGTAGGGGGAGCTCATCACTTCGATATGTTCTTCTCAACCTCTTATATTCTTGCTCCAATTTCACTAAATTCACCTCTGTCACAGCTTGTTTTTTCAAATTAAAACATTTTACAATAGCATCTCTATTGACATCAACTAAAAACCCACCATTTGGAAGTCTGATAGTTTTGGTTGGGGCATGGTAGCTATGATAAAGGGCTTTGATTAGCTCAATATCAATGAAAATATTGGAAACAATCAGTTTGGCCAAGTCTAGGGTCCATGGGTTTTACGTTGGAACCTTGCCGCTCCTTTTCTGGTAGAAGTACCAATAGAGGTTCCAACTCGACTGAGGTATAATTGAGACTCTACAACCTTGAGCTAAGTCTCTGAAAACATTTTTGGACCCTTTGTTTATTGAACCAGGCAAGAAAGAAAGCAATGGGGATTGCAAAGAAGGTTTTTTAGTTTCATCTTTCTTTACTCCTACTTCGGCTTTCTTTGGTGCCATTATAAAATTCACAGAGAATGATGAGAAAAGCTTACCTATTGATGTAATTTGCATTCAGTAATTCCCTTTTATTTTGTAATTTGAGCTCGTCTGCAACTTGGTTTCAGCTGTTGTAAATGAAAAACATCAGCTTATTTCGTGTATTTTAACACCGAGATGCATTTATTCTCGACTCATAAATTTGCATGATTCAAATCTTTGTATTGAGCTTAATTTCATGTTTTGAAGTGACTGATGTGATTGGTATGTTTTAAATACCCCAATAGGTTGGTTAGTGCACTACCTCGTGTCACCTTTTTCTCCCTTGCGGTACCGCAGTATGTTCTTGGTATACATATTCAGTATATCACTCTATTGCATATCATGTTTCATCTCACCATGGTATCATGGTATGTCTTGTTATCCTTCTTCAATGTACCACTCTACCACTTATCACCTTTGGCATTCTTGTGGTACTGTGGTGTATCCTATATATATCGATATACCGCTATATGGTAGGCTACCCTTTATCTTCTTGTGGTACCACGTTATCATCCCTGTACTCCTCCTTAATATACAACTCTACCACGGGCTACGTTCTGACCTTTGCAATATAGCAGTGTATTTTTATCACTACCCTTTACTATACCGCTCTACTGCAGGTTGTGTCTTGACTCCCTGAGGTACAACGGTAAAAGGGGGTATAAACGTCAGTGTATAATAGTGGCACCTTTTACCATCATACCGCAAGCTACTTTTTTATGAGCTGCAGTAGAGAGGTATGAGGTGAGGGCTATACAGGGTGACTAATGCAACAACGATATAGTGGTACAAGGAAATTTTGACCTTATGGATGGAAATAATGAGATTTTTATGAAAATGATAGTATGAATTTCAGATTTTTACTGAAAAATCCCTAAAAGTTTTTATGAAAATTTTGGTTCCAACAGGGCACACTAAGCATGCCAAAAATGTTGGTTTTTTTTATTTAATGTCAAGTGTGATAGTAGCCTCATCGGTAGGGAGGTGGAAAAAATATGTCTTTGAATTCCATTGCTCTATGAGCATAGTCATCATCACAAGATGTGTCCAAATCTTTGGCATGTGTGCAATAAAGTGCAGGTCAATGGTGCCTAGGATAAAACCCTCATCATCACTAAATATGCTCAGCCATGATAAAATGATAGGTCTCCTCTCACACAATTGTAAGGTACATAATTTCATCTACACTCGCAATGCACATGATGTCAATTTTTTTGAAAATAAAATAAAATAAAGTCAAAAACCTTAGAAAAGAAAAATGTGTCACTTTAAACAAGTTTGTTGCACTATCACATTTGCAAATGCATCGCACTTTGAACAAGTGTCACTCAAAATCAAGTGCACCACTTTAACCAAGTGTGTCGCACTGTAATATTTTGTAACTACATCGCTAAAATGCATATGAACAATGGAATTACAAGTGTGTTTAGAGTTTAACAAGTGCGTTGTTCTAAAACTAATCAAGTGTGTTGCTATGAAATATAAGAAAGTGTGTTTGCGTGTGAACAAGTTATCTGGATTATTTTAAATACTTGTGCACTTGTTGCAAGTTTTTTTCTTTTCTACAAGTGTGTCATTACATCAAAAATTGCATTATCAACCATAACAAGTGCACCACTAAAATAGCAACATATTTATTGGTAGTTTTTGAACTAAAATTAACCTACATAAAAAAGCGTGCAAGAAAATGTTTTTGAGGTACGTACCGATGGTCCTATATTGGCTAGGCATTGGAACTCACTGACTTGATCCGCGATATGTGGAGGAAGCACAAAGTTTTCCATTGCATTAGGAGCTTTGTGGTGGAACAAAAATATCTACTGAGAGGGGGGTGAATCAGTAGATCACCTTAATTTTTATCCCTGAAGACTATTTTTTGATTAATTTTGTACACCATTAATGTGTAGATTAAAAATCATCATGTAAAAACATAAACATTCACACACATAACATTACATAACATAGGATGTACGTGGACAACCCAAGATGGGAAAAAACCATGGTGAGAAATGTTGCTAGGATCTACTGTCTTAATCCAACCTCACAACCAAATACTTATGTTAAATTTTTTAAGGTAACCACCCTAAGGAGACACCAATCCCCTAGTTTTAGGAGCACCCACTCCCTACTTCTGAGCACCTACCCATTTATCTAATGGAACCCACCAATCAGACTTATAATATAAGATATTACAATTTGTTCAATAGAACATAGTTCAATGTTGCAACCTAATTTTTAGTTGCTCAACACCTTGTTGTAGTTTATCCAACCTAATTCTCTACTCTTGGAGATGAACCCTAATTAATTCTTTCTAATTTTTTTGGTTTTCTACTCATCTAAAAAACTTCTACACTCTCCCTATTTATTTTAGTGTGTTCTTTGTCTACCTCAGAAGACTCATCGATTCAATACTCATCTCTATTGCACCTTTTCTATTAGTGAATTATTTGTCCACCTGAAAGATCATGCACACACTCAGCAGTTTTTTTCTCTCTTTTCCTTTCGTTCATTCTTTTTCCACCTCAAGAGACTCAAAAAACCCCTCTAAAACATTCTTTCAATATCTCTATTATTCTACTCTCTACCAACTTCTGATTTTCCTTATTTTGTTCATCACCAACTTGCAACATCTACCTTGAGATATGCACACCATATAGATCTTCTACTAGGTTTTGATATGTATTCTCTCATGCATGACATTAGATCATTGAGCCATGCATTCACGTATCACAATCAAATAATTTTCTAGTTTTGAAATACTAAAAAGCTAGGGTTTTAGTCTCATTTAATTCATGTTCTCTATATTAGATCATGATTTGATTCTCCTTCAATTATATATCCATGTCACTGATCCAATCAACACATCACCAATTCAAACTAATAGCTGGATCAGTTAGAAAAAGTAGTTGGATCAGTTAGGAAAATTGAATTCACTCCCTGATTTGGTTTGCAATCGAAACCCTCATTCACACTATCATAGCCATTGAGAGCTCTTAATTTGAATCTGATTCATTGATCTATTGCTATTCACACCATGATCTGTCAATTCACATTTATTACCCATCTTTAAAATGTGACTGTTAAATTAGAGATTTTCTTTAATAACCACCATCAATCTTCATCATACACATCTTCTCGATTGTGGGGTCCATCAAGACATGTGTCACAATCTCACTATTCCTTGGAGCTAGACACAAGCTCGCCAAATATTTAGCAAGCTAGCAGGCTAACACCACCTATCATCCTTTTCAACACAATGCAATTCACAACAGAGATGTGAATTTCCATATCGAATAATAATTCTCCTTCACTTGTCTACACTTCATCATCCATTCTTGTCTCCTTACTCTTTATCTGATCCCACCATATACAATATGAGCACCATTTGATATTTAATACTTGATCTCCACTGTTTCTCGCTATCTCCTGGGGTTACATGGGGACCCACCACCAATGCAATGGGGAAGTAGGGAGGATGTTGATCTTGCCTCAAGCACAACCATTGATCAAGATAAGGACAAATATTTTGCTCATGACTTAGGAAATATTATAGTTACAAAATATTTTTCAAGTTGGTATTGCTAGGAATGGGGGTCAGTTGCACCGACGACCCTAATGGCTTAATTTATTACTTAAGCAACTAGAAACCGCCAATAACTAGTAAGCATAAAAAACATAAAATTTTCTCATTCTCCATGACTGTGAACCTTAGGGTTTTTCTGCAAACCCTAATACATGTTGAGAGCATAATTAATCCATTCTAGAGAATATTTGACCTCACCTGCTCTCCCCTCAAAAAACCTATGTTGAATATGTAGTCAGATTCCTTTGCAAACCATAGCAATATTGCATGACAACATTGCAAATTTTTGCAAATATTTAGAAAATGGAAAACATGCTCCTTTCTTCATCAACCTTCATCAATTATTTTGGTACCATATCCATTTCACCTATGACCTCTCCTTTGACATCAATAAAACTTTTGACATCAATGACAACCAAATTTCCAACAATCTGCCCTTTTGTCATTGATGGAAAAACCCAATACTCAACCTACAAACAACAGGTTGATACCAACTATAGATGTTTCAATTTGGGATCTATACCATTTAATCCCTTTCACTACTATATACTAATTATTTACAACATTTTTTTTATTGTCTTGAGCATTTACAAAATTTCTCCCCATCTCATTTTTGAGCATTGTCACAATTTCTCCCCCTTTGACATCAATGGAAAAGGTTCAAGATCAAGACCTTCACACTTGCTCCCCCTTTGAATTTGCAAACATCAAGTCATTAAAAATTTGTAAAACATGTTCACCTGACTTGATCCATACTTCCATTTCTAGGGATGAATAGAACAACAATGAATCTCCCCCTGGACTCATGCTCAATCACTAAGATTTAGTGATGTGATGTGGCAGCAATTACTCCCAATTTTTGCCTCGAATATTCAAATTGGTCCTTGGGAAGAGGCTTTGTGAATATGTCAACAAATTGGTCTTTAGGGGGTACATATTCCATGTTGACTTCCTTTCCTGCAACACTTTCTTTGATGAAGTGATACTTAATTTATATATGCTTTGTCTTAGAGTGCATCACTGGATTCTTTGAGATGTTTATTGCACTTGAATTATCACAAAGAATAGATATATGGTTATTGTACTCAACCTTAATGTCCTTTAGAGTCTATTTCATCCATAATACTTGAGTACAACATGCTACTACTACTACATTCTCTACTTTTGCTAGGTCATAGTCCATAGTCAACAGTGCTTTTAATGTATCTAAAAATTATTTTTGATGCATTTACATGAGACTCATTAGGAGCATATTGAAATATTGCAACCATACATATTGCTTGCATAATATATGGTCTTGAAGAAGTTACGTACAACAAGCTTCCAATCATTGAACTATACATTGTCTAATTTGCATATAGGGATTCATCTGATTTTCTCAATTTGCAGCCAATTATCATGGGAGTATTCATTGGTCTACTATATTCCATCCTAAATTTCTTAAGCATTTCCTTAGCATACTTAGTTTGAGATATAAATATCCCATCATCAATTTGTGCAAATTTTAAACCAAGGAAAAATGGCAATTCTCCTAGCATTGACATCTCAAATCAATCTTTCATGTGAGTAGAAAAAACTTTACACATTTTTTCATTGCTTCCACAAAATATGATGTCATCCACATACACTACAACAATAATCATGTGCTCACTTTTATATTTGAATAAAAATTTGTATTTGCACACCCTTTCTTGAATCCTTGTTGTTGTAGATACTATTCCAACCTTGAGTACCATGCTCTAGGCGCTTGCTTTAGAACATACAAAACTTTTCTCAATTTGAAAACATAATATTCCTCTTTTAATTGTTGGAACCCTTCTTGTTGTTCTATGTAGACTGCTTCTTCAAGGTTTCCATTAAAAAATGTAGATTTAACACCCATCTAATATACTTTAAATCCTTTATAAACTAAAAATTCAAGAAACATTCTTATCGCTTCTAATCTTGTAACTGGTGCAAACATTTCTTCAAAATAAATCCATTCAATTTGTGCATAACCCTTGCACACCAACCTTGCTTTATTCCTTACAACAACTCCATTCTCATCAAGCTTGTTTCTAAATGCCCATTTAGTGACAATTATACTTTTTCTTGGGGGTCTAGGAACCAATTCTCATGTCTTGTTCTTCTCAATCTGATTTATCTCTTCTTCCATTGCCTTTATTCAACTCTCATCCTTGTTGGCTTCCACATAGCTTTTTGGTTTTATTTGTGATAGGAGGGAAAATTTTACTTGCTCCTTGTTCTTTGCAAGTCTTCTTCTTGTCTGAACACCTTTTGGTTTTATTTGTGAGGTGCCTTGTTTATGGAAGAACCTTCTTGATAGTCATTGTGTTCACTTTACCAATATCTACCCAAGATGATTAAACTTATCCTTTGGAACCTGTGCTCTAAAACCAATTGTTGGAACAAAAATATCTACTAAGAGGAGGTGAATTAGTAGAAAACTTTAAATTTTATCCCTTAGGACTATTTCTTGATTAACTCCTTATGCCCTCGATGTGCAAATTAAAACTTAACATGCAAAAACATAAAAGTGCACACACATAACATTACATAACGTAGGATGTACATGGAAAAACCAAGATGGTAAAAACCACGGTGAGAAATGTTGTTAGGATCTACTATCCTAATCCAACCTCACAATCAAACACTTTTGTTACAATGTTTAATGACACCACCCTATGGAGACACCAATCCCATAGTTTTAGGAGCACCCACTCCATACTTCTGAGCACCTACCCAATTATTTGATGACACCCACCAATCAGATTTATAATATAAGATATTACAATTTTTTCAATGGAACATAGTTCAATGTTGCAACTTAATTTGCAACTGCTCAACACCTTGTTGCAGTTTTTGCAACCTGATTCTCTACTTTGTACCTTCTTTTCTTTGCTCTTGGAGATAAAATATGATTAAGTATTTCTACTTTTTGGGGGGTTCTACTTATCCACAACACTTCAAAACTCTCCCTATTTCTTTTAGTGCATTCTTTGTCCACCTCAAAAGACTCATAGATTCAATACTCGACTTTCTTGCACCTTTTCTATTAGTGCATTCTTTGTTCGCCTCAATGATCATGCACACACTCAATATCTCTTTTCTCTCTTTTTCTTTAGTTCATTCTTTGTTCACCTCAAGAGACTCAAAATACCCCTCCGGGAAAACTTTAGTGGTGAATCTTTGCCAATTGGTGAATAATAGAAATCGGGAGCTCCAAAAATGGTGAATAGTACAAGCTAAAATGAAGACTAAATCGCTAGGTTTTTACAAAAAAAAAAAAAAATTCTCGATTAATTCACCATGTAAATGATGCATCATTGGCACTAATTCGCTATTAGTTTATATAGTAATTAAAAATATTAAAAATATTCGCCAATAATATTGTGTAATTTCAGAGAATCAAGAAGGGAATCTACTATATTCGCGCCAAGCTCCCGAAAAGATGTCTGATCAAAGCTCTGTTTGATCTCCATTGTTCACTGTTGCCAATAGTTCATGGCATACATCATCATCATTGTATTGGCAAGGACATCCCTAAGTGTCCCACTGATGATGTTCACTCACGTCGATAAGGCTTCCATACTTCGCCTGGGGTCCACCAAGGCACAGGTACACCACTTGTGTAATTCCATAGAATCATGAAGGGAATCTACAATATTCACACCAAGCTCCCGGAAATACATCTGATCAAAGCTTTGTTTCATCTCCATCGTTCACTTTTTCCAATAGTTCATTAAATATGTCATCATCATTTTATCGGCGAGACATCCCTAAGTGTCCCACCGATGATGTTCACTCATGCCGATATTCGTTCACGGAATGAACTTGCAGCCGAACCTCACGAGGGGCATTTCCACCTCAACCCCCACAAAGGGGCTCTTCCCCCTTTACCCCATCGGTGGTTGTCGCCCTCGGGCCCCTACTTCAATATTAAAAACAACAAAAAAATATATGGGGCATCTGTGTCGACCAACTATGCAAATTTTTAAAGGAGAGATTCACCATTGTAATTAATGTTTTTAGTGATTATTCACTAGGATTCACCACTGTGATTATTATTTTTACCATTTATTCATTAAGAGTTTACAAAAATTTTTTTAATATTGTGCATAAGATTCGCCAAGAAAATTACTATTTTTTTCAGATAAAAGGAAAGATTCGCCAAGATTTTACACCTTTGCCAGGGGGGGGGGGTGTTTCTTAAAGTTATCCCTGCAGCCCTCTAAAACATTCATTCAATCCCTCTATTCTTCTACTCTCTGCCAACTTTTTATTTTCCTTATTTTGTTCATCACCGACTTGCAACATCTACCTCAAGATATGCACACTATATAAATATTCTAAAAAGATTTTGATATTTATTCTCTCTTACATGCTATTAGATCATCAAGCCATGTATTTACTTATCAGAATCAAATATATTTCTATTTTTTGCATACTGAAAAGCTAGGGTTTTAGTCTCATTGAATTCGTGTTGTTTATATCGGGCCATGATTTGATTCTCCACTACCTACATATTTGTGCCACCGATCTAATCAACACATCACCAATTTAAACTAGTAACTAGAGTAGTTGGGAAAATTAAATTCGCTCCCTGAGTTGGTTTGTGGTCAACACCCTCATTCACACTATCATATCCATTGAGAGCTCTCAATATGAATCTGAGTAATTGATCTGCTACTTTTTGTGCCACGATATGTCAATTCACATTTATCACCCATCTTTAAAATGTGATCATCAAATTAGAGATCTACTTTAATAACCATCGTCGATCTTCACCATACACGGCTTATCGAGCACATATTCCACCAAGACACACATCAAAAGCTTGTTATACCATGGAGCTAGATGCAGGCCCACCAAATCTTCAACGGCCTGGCAAGCTAACACCAGCTATCATCCTTGTCATCACCATGCAATTCACAATAGAGATGTGAATTTTCATATCGAACAATCATTCTCCTCCACTTGTCTACATTTCATCATCCATTCTTGTCGCCTTCCTCTTTATTTGGTCCCACCATATACATTATGGGCACTATCTAATTTTCTACACTTGATCTCCATCGATGCCCACTATCCTGTGAGGTTAGATGGGAACCCATCACCAATGCAACAGGAAAATGAGGAGGTCATTGATCTTCAAGCCTCAACTGTAGTCGCCAATCAAGCTAAGGACAAGTATTTCACTCATGACTTAGCAAATATTATAGTTGTAAAATATTTGTCGGGTCGGTATTGCTAGGAAAGGGGGAAGCTGCACCAATGACCTTAATGGCTTAAGTTATTACTTAAGAAAATGGAAACTTCCAGTAACCAGTCAACATAAAAATATAACATTTGTTCATCCATCATGACTATGAACCTTAGGGTTTATTTGTAAACCCTAATACAAGCTGAGAGCACAATCAATCCATTCTAGAGCATATTTGGCCTCATCCAATCATGCGGACTAGACCAAACATCTCTCAAGAAATTCATGTTGAATCAACAACCAGATTCCTCTGCAAACCATAACTATATTGCATGAAAATATTACAAATTTTTATAAATATTTAGCAAATGCAAAACATGCTCCTTTCTTTATCAACCTTATCAATTCTTCTGGGACCAGATCCATTTCACCTCTGACCTCTCCTTTGTCATTAATGACACTTTTGAAATCAATGACAACCAAATTGCCAACACTTTATAGGGTCTCTCTCAAGATCAATCAAATTTTCAAACTCAAAGGGTGCAAATGAGTTAGAAAATGACTCTTAGCCCTTATATATACATTATGGTTTTTCACCTAATTGCATAGTAAAAACCTAAAGTTTTGTTCTGAGATTTCTATTTTTAAGCTTGGCAAGCTATTTTAAGTATTTTTTGACTATCCTAGAGCTTATTTTTTGTTCTCTATGTAGTTGAACCAATCCCGTAGCTATGTTGTCATCTTGACCAAAATTCAATCTTTTCTACTCAAACTCTCAAGGACCTACAGTATACCAGTAGTCATTCATTTAATTGTGCAAGATGAAAGAATTCAGGATTTTAATTAAACAATTAGATCATTTAATTAAAAGGATGGGATTTATGATATTTAATTAAATAATTGAGATTATTTAATCAAATAAGATGAAAATAGATGAAATTCATCAAATCGGGACGAAAAAATGCTATTAGGAGATTTTATCAAATGTTTGATATTGATCAGAATAATTTTAAGTGTCTACATGTACAATAAATATAAATAATATACAATAAATGTAAAAAATATAAATTATATATATATACATTACATATAATATATTATTATAATAAATGTATACAATAAATGTAGATAATATATATTAAATTTATATAATTATAATTTTGAAAAAATAAAGTTTAAAGGGGTGTTTGTGCTTAAGCACAGACCACCCATTCCATAAAGAAAATAAAACTATAAAAGCGCTAAAGGTGTATATTGCAAAATTTCTTCGTTGGCAGCCGACTATATAAATTAAGTCTGTTATTTGATATTTCATAGTTTGTAACACTTGCTTTGAAACAAAAAATAATTTAGAAATTAAAACTATCTATACTTAAACACACATATGTATATGTATTTCGCAATAGAAAATCCAATATTTCTTCTTTGTCTATGCAACCTGAAATAAACCAAAAGAACAAAAATAATATAGGATCAATTTGAAAGAAATTTTCATTGGAAACAACAAAAAAAAAATGAGAAAAAATGAGAAAATCATTTAAATTCCAATTGTTCCATTGTGAGGGATATTAAAGGAAATTAATTACTTGTAGGTTGCATATTCTTTAGAGGAAGTTAGTTTTTTTCTTTGCTAGTAATTTAAAATCAAGCTAAAATCAAACTAATATCATTATTTCAAATGAGTAAAAGTTAATTTTGACTATTATTATATTAGTTTCTTTCGAAAGGTTAGATAAGTTAGTTGTGAAAACAAATGTACATAAGTGAACTTATGAGATTTACAAGTAACTTGGGTTGAATCAAATTTATTTATGGAATAAATTTATTTATCGTGGGAATTTAAGTTTGCTTTCTTTAAATAGTTAAATTAGTTTTCTTAGAATATCATGAATTTAATAGCATGAAATAGACATCATAATAATCAATTATGTTTAATTTTATTATGAAAGCATGGAAAGTTACAATACTAAACCAAAATTTTATGACTTTTAATCCTTACTCAGTCCATCCAATTATTGTTTAAAATTCTTTAACCAATCATCCTATGCAAGAGAAAAAAAAAGGTGCCCTTATTGAACTACCATAACCACCCAATCAAAATTTTCATACAACATTATAATAGTTTAATTTGGTTTCCAATATAGAAAATCATTGTTAAGTAATTGAATTTAATACTTTTCAAAATTCTAGTTTTGTTGACAAAATTCTCCAATTGAATTGTTGGTAATTCGAAGTCTTATATATATAAGGTCTTTGTCTTTCAAAATATTTTGTTAAGATACCAAAGTTGAATATGTTACTTTTTTTGTTTAGGTGGGATGAAGAGTTAATTCACATCAATGATGTTCATAATTTTCCTTAGGTCATGTGTGTCCTAGTTGCACAATCTTTGATAACATGCACTTTGTGAGTACACAAATATGATCCATAAAATGTTTTTGATTAAGGTAAAAGAAGGTTTTGAAGGGGCCCCAAAACCCTTTAATAGTAGATAGAGAAAGGATAAATCATTAAGAGTTCAACAAAAGATGTAAAGATGCCAGGAAAAAAAAATGATAGACTAGTGAAGAGACAACATAGAACAAAAAACCTATAGGAAACCAGCCACTAGGCCAGATTTCTCAAGATTTCAGCGACCTCCTTTTCCTTGTTGTCCATGTTGATAGCATCTTGCTTCATATCCTATATGTCCATAGGGGGCTCGTACAACTTCCTTTTCAAATTGGCTCTAGTGTGTTTGCTTGGCCCAACCCCTTCAGCCTGGCCTGGATCTTTAACCTCCTCCACATCCACCAAAGATTTTACCTGATGATCCCTTTCCAGGTTTTCGACCATCATGTTCATGGTACTGGAAGTGGACTTAAGAATTTTGTGGCTCATTTCTAAAACTTTCTGAATAGATTCTTTGACATTTTTTAGCCTCCCCTCAATATTAAAATTTTTACCATCGTGATTGTTCTTGAAATGCTCAAAATCCTCCATAGTTTTCTTCAAGCACTCAACCATATATTTATTTTCATCTCTCATCCACAGGTCCTTAGCTCTACCTCTATCCTTGCTTGCATTATCAACCCCCACCACCTTTTCCAACCTTCTATTATATCCCCTTTGATTAAGCTTAATCTCCTTAATCTCGAAGTAGGCCCACCTGAACAAATGAAAAAAAATCAACAGAACCATTGCAAGCAATAGCAAGGATGTCACCAGGATACTCTAGCTCAGCTTTGAAGTAGTGGTCATCTTCGTTGATATTACTAGGGTACCGTGGTCTATCCTCCTTGTTTGTAGCTGGATAGTTGGAAGTCTCAGAAGAATTGGTGTGTTGGGGTTCCTCTTCTTCAATGTGGTAGGAAGGGTCCTCCTCCATTTCTCTTTTACCCTTCCACTTATGAGAAACACAGGGTGTACCTTTCAGTTTCAAATTAGTAATATCAGACCTAGGATAAATAATTTTGGCCCTGCCAGTAGATGTAATTGCACTAGGTTTAGGGAGGGTACAAGACTTATACTTGCTCTTGACATTGCCCTTCTTCTTAACTACCATAGGGTGCTCTTTCTCCCCCTCCATTTTAGTATCCCACTCATCTTTGTCTGTATAAATATCACCCAACCCCTCCTTATTAGAAACAGGGCAAGGAGAAGGGAATGATGGATGGCTAGCAAAGATCTAAAATGTTCATATATGAGAACAAGTAACCCCTCATGAATTATGGGGTATCTAACCGGATTAGACACATGGTCCTAAAGAATTGAATTTAAAGAAGTAGAGAGGTAAAAAGGGAGGGAGACCTTGACCTGGTGCTTGAAATGGTTCAGGAGCACAAAGTGATACCCAAAAATTTTGGTATATCTCCCATCCAACGTGATATACTCAATAATAACCCTCAACACCTCTCTCCACAACAATTTTATTTTTGTAGCATCACAGCTACTCTGAGTAGCCCGCAATAGGTCCTCCCTTTCCTTGTTGATCCATAAAATGATTTTTTGTATGAGTATAGAATAAAAATGGGTGGATGTGCCATTATCTAGTTGTGAGGAAAAGTGGGATTTATACTAGCTTTTTCCTTTCATTATCTAGGTTTATTTTTTAAATGATTTCTATAGTTCATTCTATTTTTCATGAAGTTTTCCACTAGCCCTAATAGATTACCCTTTTGATTTAATGATTATGTTATGATTTTATCCTTCGATTTTTGTTTTTTTCCTTGATGTGGTTTGTTTATTCATGCACATGTTGTCATTGTAAACATGACACCTTTATATGTGCAGTGTATCCTAGTAAATGCCATATTAAATTATTGTTTTGTAAGAAATTTTTTGGTAGTTGTGTATGGTTTAGGTTGAGAATATTTATTGCATGAAACTTCACCTCATACCTCTCATAATCCCATTTAGCCTTCTTCCCATATTCTACCTCCTAAAAATCCACTACCTCAATCATATCATAATCCACCATCATAACCCTATCCTACCCATCCATTGTAATCATACACAAATCCTCCATCATAATAATCTCCTAATCATCTACCCTAGTCTTATCCTAATCCTCTACCTTCATTTTTCTCACCATAGTACCACCAATACCCTACATCAGTGCCTCTTATGGATCCTCCAATATAGTAGGATCCATACCATTATCAACCTCATGTGACTCCCTACCATACTCAAACCCCTTCTTCCACACAAGATCCTATACCTCAGTTATATCCATCTCAACCACCTCAACATTCATCATATCAAAATCAACAATCATTGAACACAAATCCTCAACCACCTCAAACCAATCCACTGTAGCATCCATCACACTCATGTACATTTCAACCACCTCATCAACCACTAAGTACATCTCATAATTACCAATCTTATCCATCACAACCCCTTGTGCAATCTTATGGAATGCACTCCAGCATCCCCCTCATTACCAATAGCAAACACTATCATATTCGCATCCTCCATAATAGCAATTGACTCATAATCAATTTTAACAATACGTCTATCAATTTCCATCATCTCAATAACCACAATATTTCAAAACTCAACAAAAATCATCATATTCTCATCCACCTCTTGATCAATATCATAATATTCCACCTCCACGTAATCCATACACCAACCAGCCTAATCCTAATGTGACAGCTCCTTCATTTGTAATGCCTAATAAAGAATGGGAGGACATGCTTAAGGAATTGCAAGAAGGAAACATAAAGAATTCCTTTAAATTCAAGGAGTTTTGCATGTATCCTTTTGATCACACCATTGTCACCACACCTATCCCTAAATATTTCGAGATCCAAAAATTTGATAAATATAAATTGAAAGTTGACCCACATGATCATGTTAAGGAATTTCATATGACTTATGAAGAAGTGGCATATAATGATAAGTATCTCCTTCATTTTTTCCTTGAAACCTAGGTAGACAAGCATTGGAGAGGTTCTTGCACCTCCATCAAGAGTCCATCTCTACCTTTGTGGATTTATCTAAAAGGTTCATGGCACATTTCTCCAATAATCTTGAATATGAGGTCAACATGATTGCTCTATTCACTAATAAACAGTGTTCTCGGGAAAAAAATTACAAGCTATTTGTAAGTGTGGTGAACCTAAGCTAGCCACCTCTTGTGTCACTTGCCTAAAAATAAATTCATGAATATCTTTGTTGAAAAATTACATACAAAGATGGCCCTTTATTTGCACATGCATTGTGCTTATATGTTTGATGAAACCATTGAAAAAGGTGTCACAATTGAGAAAGAACTTATTGCTAAGGGTTTAGTTAAAATTTATGATTGCAGAAGGTGATTTTCAAGATGTATAGATGATTCAGGTATATGTATATATAATTTTTAAGCTTTAAATAAATATAAATGTACTTTTAACTTCATTGGAACTATAAACCACATTTATATAAATTATACAACTCAAAATTAATTTTTTAATGTATTCATGCATATGTGTCTAGGTGGAGGTAGCACATGTTACTTCTATTTTGAGGATAGAGCATGTATGCACACGTTCTTCACCTAACCATTTGAATGGACATATGAACTTTAATTTTTATCTAAGTTAATATATATGTACAAGTTCAATTTTTCAAGTGTGTATATATATATATATATTTAATACAATTTTTAATAATTACACTTTTCTATATGTCTATTTGTAGGGTTGAACACATTTATCAGAGCAAGATTCATGCTCAAATGGTTGCTTAACTAGGAGCCAACATGATGAGCCAAAGACTAGCTAAGGGACAAGTTTATACATGTGTATTTTTTTATGTATATATTCTCTAGAACATGTACATGTTATGTTTGAGATCTATCATATGTGTGCATGTTGATATTTTATGTTTATGAACTTATATTTCATATCTACTCTAGACATATTTATATCAATTCTAGACATTTGAGTTTATGTTTATTTTTTAGATCTATTAATGTATGTGCACATGTACATTTATGTTTGACATATATATCATAAATAAAATTTGTGTTTATGACTTATGTTTCAGATATGTATATATGTAAATTTAAGATATCATGTATCCCTCATGGACAAAATTTATGTTTATGTTTATGAACTTATCTTCTAATCAGTGATAACTACATATATGTACATGATATGCAATATGAAATTTAGTTATATGTGATTTGGTTAAACAGATCTACATGTACATGTGTATATTTTCATTCAATTTGTAAGTTACAAGTAATATAAACTCTCATCTACATGTAATATATGGAAAATAGGGCCACATATAATAAATAATGTAAATAACTAAGAGAAAGAATGAGATAAATTCTTCTTAAATTTTTCCTAAACTGCTTTGAACCACAAATAATTTGTGTTTGAAATCCTCTAACCATGTTGAAATCCTCCACTAATGAGTTCCAATGGTTTTATATATTTATTTCTAAATCCATTATCAATCAAAGATAATTTAATATGTAATTAGTTGTATTTCACCAAAATATGTGCAAATGTATTGCTTCTTTAAGAACCTTCTCAACTAGGATCTCATCATCATTAGATGATATTGTGTTCAAAGTTCCTTTTAGTCAATAAAATCAATTTCAAATATATTACTATTTATGTGGAGTAATTTTTAACCAATTTGGATTTCTCAAGAATTTTTCCATGATATATTTCTATTAAAAAGACCTAGTATACATAAAAAAGGTACCAAAGTGATATATCTTAGTTTGAGTTTTTTGTAATTGATGAATGATATCAAAATCCTTAGGTTTTTTTATATTAATTTTAAGGAATGGGAGGTAATTTAATTTAGTAAATGGTGGTAATGTAATGTCTTGGCCTCTTGCTAATATTTAGTAGATGACGTCACATAATATTATAACCATGTTATAAATTACAATTCACAAGAGAGGTAGGAATAGGAGAGAAATAAGCCATATTAGTAGAAGATGAATTAGGATTTAAAAAATAAATCATGAGAGAATAGATTTGATTCCATAAGTATCATTATGTGAACTAGGACTAGTATATAAAAATAAACAGTAACAACATAACTAAACTCAATAAATTTAATATAAGGAATTTATAAGATGCATCCAACCATGTTGTAAAGCTCTAGGACTTTATTCTAATATAAAATTGAACTAATCAATAACTTAATATTATCTTTGATATAATCTAAATAGAAATAGAATATGATAAATTACATGTAAAGCTTGACATTCATAAAACCATCAAAAATCGTCACATAAAATTTATTCACATAGGCTCATGTATTATCATCATGTGTAATGAGAAAGGTGTAATATAATTTTACATGTAAGGAGGCAACCATAAAACCATCATTATCATCATGCATCTATTTTAACTTAATGAACCCTAAGGCTCATATTATCATCATGTAATGAGAAAGACATGTTGTAATGCCCCGCCAAGTAACCTTAAAGGAAGTTGCAATTAACATCATAAGTGAACCAATTTTTTTTTTATAAACTGCATTTAACATACACATTCACTTACTAATTAACAACAACCTCTAAGGCTACAAGGTTAGGATTACTTAAACCCACATATACATATTACATATAACTATAGCCTTATGAACTTTATGAAATAACCATCATACATCATAAGAATATCATATAACACAATAAGATAATCAACCAAGATACAATCTCATAAACATTATCTTAAACCAATAGTTACATCACTCATTCCCATAATGAGGCAATAGTATATAAGATTACAATTACATAACTCCACCTCATAAACATAAGAGGGATAAAAATAACTTATACAAGCTGAAATATTACAATGCAAGTAATTACAACAAGAACCACGAGCTGTCCATCTGGATGTCTCGCCACCAAGTACTGAAAATAGATGGGGACCCAACGGTTTTGGTGCATGTTCCACCCAACCAATGTGGTACCCGAAGGCCCACCCTCCATGCTAGGAGATAGTAACAAAGTAACATGGACAAAGATTCTACTACCTCTAACCAAAGGCAGACTCAAACTGACTCATACTGTTATAACCAACCAAATGAATTAACAAGTACAACTCATTCGCCATACAAGAATGAATCAAGTACAACTCATTCACCATACAAGTACGAATCAAATACAATACATGTAAAAAATCAAGTACAATACAAGTACAACTCCAACATCACTGACATAGGTCACATTGCTTCCAAACATAAAATAGATCAAGTATGTTCAAATAACCATACACATAAAATAATTAACAACAGTTGTCCTAGATAGAGTGTCATCGCAAGGTTTGTCATGAGATCTCCTTTGGGCATTCTTCATAGGCTCCGGCACAAGTAATCCTGGTGGCCTCAACCGAATCCCGGCACTCATACTCACTCATGCGGAATCAACTACCTCTCGCAAGAGCAAGATAGTTGATCTTGCCATTCCAGACCTTCTCACTCATCCCAAGTCTAAACAAGCCCTTGTGTCTATGAGTGAGGATTAAATTATCTTGATTAGTGTGAACTTAGTCCTAATCTTCTAAGTACATTATTTTAATTATCACTTGCTTAAATCACTCCTAAAGGTTATCTAGTTTACCTCTTTGGGCTCTGGCGCCTAACAGAAGCCACTCTTCTATTTGACAACACACATCCAAACAATCCACCAAGGGAACCACAAGTGCATACCAACTAGGCATCATAATCCACTCCAACACAAGGAGGATACAAATAATAGAACTCACTCCATACATCTTGGAGGCAACAATCACATAGTCCACTCCTTTCACAGGAGGTACAAAAGATCTCACTCCAAACATCTTGGAGGCAACAACACATAGTCCACTCCTTTCACAGGAGGTACAAAAGATCCCACTCCAAACATCTTGGAGGCAACAACACATAGTCCACTCCTTTCACAGGGGCAACAAGATGAAACCGCATAACAAGGTCACTCCATACAAGGAGACACGGATCCCATAATCCGCTCCTAAACCAAGGAGGTGAAAACATCCTCATTCGTGAAAACCGGGTAAAACTGAAAAGACGCCATGCACTACCCAAGGGAAAACAATTGGATAGCATAAAAATTCAACAACCCTTATCCTCTTAGTTCTTTTGGAAGACTTATAATTTAGGACTAACACTAAATCCCAAAACCAACAATGCAACTTGATGACATAGCAACAAAAACATTCAAGTCATCAATCAAATCTAATATTTGGATTTCCTAAATCCATACTCATTCAATAGGTAGTGTTGACAAAGTCAAAGACATGATAAGTAGATCATCTAAAATAATCATAACCCCTATTTCCCTTTTCATTATTGGAAATTTAAAACAATTAAACTTACTTCCCTTTACTGAATACAAAGAATTAAATCCTTTAAGATAAGCATGAGGAAGATACTACTTTTGGATATACTAAATCCATATCTCTTTCATAATCCAATCACAATGATTCAATTAATGTAAATAGAATTTAATAAATAACATAATTGATTGCTTCATCAATAAAACAACTTCTTAATTTACTTTTAAATCGACACAAATCCATGCAAGTAAACTCTTTTCATTTCCTAACCAAATCTTACATCTCATTCAATTTTCTATTTAACACATTCAATCACTTTAATATAATAACATATTGTTTCTCCATCCATTTTTCATATACACTAATCAATCCATTTTAAATCTCTATTCAATAATATGTTGCATTCTTTAAATCAAATATTTAACTCCTTCAATTAAATTTTAACATGTCATTTTAAAATAAACAATAATCTCTCATACGTTTATAATTTTAATTCCACTAATCTAATATACAAATTTTATTTAAAATGATATACATAAATATAATACTTTAGTATTATAAATTATAATATAAAATATTATTAAATAATATTTTATTATTATAATAACAATACCTAAAATATTAATATTTATAAATATCAATTTATTATTATTTTATTTTCAGAACAGCCATGGGAAAATAACTTAACAGTAGTCTCATGTTTCAAACATAACTCAAAAACTACAATCTGGGTATTTACAATTTTTGTATAGGGATAAGAAAATTTCAAAATGAAAAAACCCTTTAAATTTCTTGAAAACTCAGTTTGTAAAAGTAAAGTTATAGGTGATGCAATCAGACCATTTTACCATGAAAAATATAACTATAATGCATATTTTAAAATCCGTTTTTTGATAATAAACAGAAAGTTTCATTTTCTAAAAACATTCCAAATGCATTGTTCAATCTCTATGTTTGATTTCAATAACAATAAAATCAATTTCTCCAAATAATTTAAATTCAACTAAGGTTTTCACAATTTTCACTCAAGAATTTTCACAAGCAAAGGCTGTAAATTTATTTAATTCTTTTCTTCTAATATCAAATTTATTTTCTAAAACAGATTTAACAAATAAATCTTTAATCATTACTATTTAAAGAAAAAACAATCAAGAACAATAAAACACAAAGAGGAAAACCTGGTACAAGAAGCTACAGGAAGAGATGAATTTCTGATGCAAGCCTCCTCCAAAGATTTCCTGAATTTTCTTCAATTCTCCAATGAATTCAATCCAAAACCAAACAAATACAAACAATTTTTCCTTCAATCAATTCTACAATCAAAACTTTCTTCAAACCCTTGTGCAAATTTTCCAAAATTTCTTTCTTGCTGTAAAAATATATTTTTTCCTTCTAAAAGATTTTTCTGCCCTAAAATTAAAACATGTATCCTTTATAAATCAAAAATACCTAAAACAACCCTAATTCACATTACATGCAAATTAGATATTTCAATTTCAATTTCAATTTCAATATTTACAACCCTAATTCACATTACATGCAAATTAGATATTTCAATTTCAATTTCAATTTCAATTTCACTTTCAATTTCAAATTTCAATTTCACTTTCAATTTCAAAATGCAATTTCAAATAATAAATTAATATCCAAAGTTGCAACCAATTTCCCAAATAAACATCTAATTACAATTTCTAATTTAATTCCCACATGTTGGAATTAAATTCCAAAATTAATTCTAATTCTTTTATTTCCTTTCATTCTCTTGCATCACGTTTAATTAATTAATTTAATTATTTAATAACTAAATTCAACCCCTTGGATTAAATTTAATTAATTAAATAAATTAAATATAATTAATTAATTTAAGTATAAACTTTTATCCACATTGCATTATTTAAATTAAATAATCATCAACATGATTTAAATGCAATTATTCTAAGTATCTATTTCCAAATCAATAATCCTTCAGAAATAAATAACATTAAAACAAGACAGACAATAACTCGACACACACAACTGACGACACACTAAGGCTAGGGCATAGACTTGACACATATTACCTAGCTACTATCTCCCATTCAACTTAACCGTTGGATCGACACACTCAAACCTGTGAAGCCAGGTGGAGTCGGTGTCATGTACCTGCAATCCTGCAACCAAGTAAACAACATCATACAATATATCCAGCATATAATACACACCGTGAAGAAGAAATTAAGGATTCGTAGGGTGCTCGCAAGCGAGTGATACAAAACCGTCCTCTTCACCAATACACTC
Organism: Sequoiadendron giganteum; assembly: GCA_007115665.2. NCBI lineage: Eukaryota > Viridiplantae > Streptophyta > Pinopsida > Cupressales > Cupressaceae > Sequoiadendron > Sequoiadendron giganteum. The sequence goes on along the minus strand of CM021109.1, from coordinate 437,076,354 downwards.
ATCGAAACTGACACTTCCATCATAATTCCAATAATCTCATAATAACATCTCATGTTAACTCTACAACATCATTAATCCATAATGCATGTGAAATAATAATCAGATAACTACATCCCACAATAATATTTGTCACTCAATAGTAGCGATCAAAACATCATAACAAAATATATCCAGTATCAAAGTAACTACAACCAAACATAGCATAAAGCAACCAAACATAAAGCAAAACGGAGGGGTATTACACATGTAATATTTTATCACAATAATTTATATGTAGAGTGGCTTAGGTAAATATATAGATCAACCATACATTTGAATGAAACAAGAAAAAATACATCACAACCAAATGTTATATCTCTAGGGTGTATAATTATTGTTCTTAATTGCTCAAATGTAAAATAACTTTGAAATACTTTCAATTATGACCAAGATAATAGAACTATCAGTGAACTAAGGAAAATATTCATTCTCAGATAACTCACTCATTCATGCACCACATGGAATTTGATGAAGAGATAGGCCTGTAGCAACTACTAGGTGGTTATATTGATAAACCATGCTTCCAAGAAGGTAATGAATAAAATGAGTCCCATTTTGAATAATTTTGACTTGTTTGAGATATTTCCCTTGCACTACAACTAAACCTGTGGGAAAAAAATCATCACTTGTTTATGGTTTTGTTAACTTCATCCTTTCCTCTATGCAACATAATAAATAATAACGAACACCTTGTATGTTTTTAGCCTCTACTATGACTACAAAAAAATCTCCTATACACATATATTCAATGTTCAATTTAAAATATTAGAAGTAATCTTTAATTGTAAAAAAAATATTATAAACAAATTACAATTATATTTTGTCTAATTAACAAATATTATAATTTATAAATCAATCTAAAGTTATAAAATATACATGAATATATATATGCATGTACCTTTTTTAATCAATCCTGAAATGTGGTCATAATCAATTAGAATAAAAGGAATATCTTCAAAGATTTGACTTCATCTTCATTGTATGTGTTAGTAACAACTAGTGGCACCAAATTTCATTCACTGATATATCCATGTTGTTTGTTGTTGTAGTTATCATAATCTACCAAAATGTAGTCATAACAAAAACAAGAGTAATCCCTAGTACACAATGTCCATGTGTGACTATCTATACTCATCAAATAATGCAAAGATCTTGTTTTATCTACCCTCTTACATCCATACATTATTCTTCTATCCATAACTACAAATTATATATATAATTCAAAATAAAATAAATATAGATCTTTTAAACTTAATTTTTATAAACAAGTGAAATTTTTTCAAACAATAAATTTCATACATGATATCTCCTAAAATACTTTATTTGGGCATGGGTTCCTCCCTAAAGATGTGTTGACATCACATGCAAAGTGTTTCTTACACTATTCAAAATCATTTGCATCATTTACATGATTTCCCTTATAATTCATTTGATTTTTTTTTAGAGATTGTTTGATGTAAACTCTTGTACTATCATGTTCACCCTTTTCATGCCCACTCTCAAAGAAACTCCAAACATGTGGTATATTATCGTATCAATGATATCTACATAGTGCATAAACTGGACTTGATGATTTTAAAATGGACTTGATGATTTGAATTGTGACACACACCTATTAGACAATACAAAATTTGTAATATCCTTCATGAAAAATCAAACCCAAATCTAAAATGTTATTATTTCTATCCAAAATATTAAATAGAGTGAATTGGGTGTAAGGGAAAATGCACCAACCAACTCCAAACTATGATTAATAGAGAAATTGATGAGGAAAGATTAATTACTGATATGAGCATGAATTTACATCATATACGATACATAACAACCATGAATGATTGTAGAAAATTACATAGAATAACATAAACTCTCCAATCTTAACACCAATGTTTTGGAACAACAAATACATATACAAAATACTATAATAGAATCTAAATATACTATTACCAACAATATTTACACACAATAAACACTAATCTAAAAGATGCACACCAAATTGGGTCGAAAATCCTACAAACAAAATGGATACAAACTCCAATTAGAAGCTTTTCAACACAATGACAATCTCTAGATAATAATTGCACCTAGATACCCTCGAAAAAACTATCTTCTAGCCTCAATCCCCTTGGTTTACCATACTCAGAGATTCTTTCTTCATTGTTTTACCAACCTTGAAGAAAATCACAATCCTGTGAGAGAAAACGATGCATAGAATGCCTTCAGCTTGGAAGACCAAACAATTATTTATCAAAATCCTTTTTAAAACCAACTTTGGCACCCAAAATGAAATTCCCAAATAAAATGATGCTTGCATGCCAAAATTGTTACTCCCACTTGCCAAAAGAAGTCACTAAAAACATTCTAAACTCAAACTACCAAATTACATGTCACTTGCCTTTTTCCAAGAAACTCACTAATCTTTAAATCAAGACTCCCAAAACAAGAAGGAAAGTATCTTATAACTTATAATTAGTAACTACTTTTTCTAGTTGTCAAAATCCTCCAGTGAAATCTCAAGAAAATATGTCAATTGCCGTAAAGTACTTGAGTCTCAAAAAGGAAAGTAATAGCAATCTTGGGAAACCTCCAAAACTACGCCCTCATTGTCATAAATGAAGTTTAATTTTAGTTTGTTATTTTTCCAAAAAATCTGATTTGAATGTTTAAACCATAAAGAGAATATTTCTTGATTAATCTGGTAGTCTTGATCCACTATTTTTGGAAAATTAAACTTGCTAAAAATAATACTACTATTTTAAGAAATTTCAAAAAAGGGACATGACAAATGCTCTCTCTCTCTCTCTCCCTCTTGTTGCCTCTATCTCCCTCTCTATCTCACTCGCCTTGACCCTCTCTCTCTCTCTCTCTCTCTCTCTCTCTCTCTCTCTCTCTTGCCCCATCTAGTAGTATATATATATATATATATATATATATATATATATATATATGAATGCTTGGATCTATCTCTCCCCCTCTCCCACCCTCTCTCTCTCCCCACCCCTTTCACTCCCACTCCCAAACCTCAAAAAGGTTTAATATACTTGGATCTATATACTTGAGTCTCAAAAAGGAAAGTAATAGCAATCTTGGGAAACCTCCAAAACCACACCCTCCTTGTCATAAATGATGTTTAATTTTAGTTTGTTATTTTTCCAAAAAATCTTATTTCAATATTTAAACCATAAAGAAAATATTTTTTAATTAATCTGAAAATCTTGATTCACTATTTTTAAGAAATCAAACTTA
>CM021109.1:437058937-437072972 GCA_007115665.2 Sequoiadendron giganteum | reverse complement strand
CATAGTCCATAGTCAACAATGCTTTTAATGTATCTAAAAATTCATTTTGATGCATTCACATGAGACTCGTTAGGAGAATCTTGAAATCTTGCAACCATACATATTTCTTGCATAATATATGGTCTTGAAGAAGTTAAGTACAACAAGCTTCCAATCATTGACCTATACATTGTCTAATTTACATCTAGGGAGTCATCTGATTTTCTCAATTTGTAGCCAGTTATCATGGGAGTACGGATTGGTCTACTATCTTCCATCCCAAATTTCTTAAGCATTTCCTTAGCATACTTAGTTTGAGATATAAATATCCCATCATCAGTTTGTGAAATTTTTAAATGAAGGAAAAATGGCAATTCTCCTAGCATTGACATCTCAAATCAATCTGTCATGTTAGTAGAAAACACTTTACACATTTTTTCATTGCTTCCACAGAATATGATGTCATCCACATACACTACAACAATAATCATGTGCTCACTTTTAGATTTGAATAAAAATTTATAATTTCACACCCTTTCTTGAATCCTTGTTTTTGTAGATACTATTCCAACCTTGAGTACCATGCTCTAGATGCTTGCTTTAGACCATACAAAGATTTTCTCAATTTGAAAACATAATATTCCTCTTTTAATTGTTGGAACCCTTCTGGTTGTTCTATGTAGACTGCTTCTTCAAGGTTTCCATTCAAAAATGTAGATTTAACATCCGTCTAATATACTTTAAATCCTTTATAAATTAAAAATTCAAGAAACATTCTTATCGCTTCTAATCTTGCAACATGTGCAAAATTTTCTTCAAAATCAATCCATTCAATTTGTGCATGACCCTTGCACATCAATCTTGCTTTATTCCTTACAACAACTCCATTCTCATCGAGCTTGTTTCTAATCACCCATTTAGTGACAATTATACTTTTTCTTGGGGGTCTAGGAACCAATTCTCATGTCTTGTTCTTCTCAATCCGATTTAGCTCTTTTTCGATTGCCTTTATTCAATTCTCACCCTTGTTGGCTTCCACATAGCTTTTTGGTTTTGTTTGTGATAGGAGGGAAAATTTTACTTTCTCCTTGTTCTTTGAAAATCTTCTTCTTGTCTGAACACCTTTTGGTTTTATTTGTGAGGTTCCTTGTTTATGGAAGAACCTTCTTGACTAGTTAGTGTGTTCACTTTACCAAGATCTACCCAAGATGATTAAGCTTCTCCTTTGGAACCTGTGCTCTAATACCAATTTTTGGAGCACAAATATCTACTGAGAAGGGGTGAATTAGTAGAACACTTTAAATTTTATCCCTTAAGACTATTTTTTGATTAAATCCTTATGCCCTTGATGTGAAATTTAAAACTTAACATGGGAAAACATAAAAATGCACACACATAACATAGGATGTACATGGAAAAACCAAGATGGGAAAAACCACGGTGAGAAATGTTGCTAGGATCTACTGTCCTAATCCAACCTCACAATCAAACACTTTTGTTACAATTTTTAATGACACCACCCTATGGAGACACCAATCCCCTAGTTTTAGGAGCACCCACTCCATACTTTTGAGCACCTACCTAATTATTTGATGACACCCACCAATCAGATTTATAATATAAGATATTACAATTTTTTCAATGGAACATAGTTCAATGTTGCAACTTAATTTGCAACTCCTCAACACATTGTTGCAGTTTTTGCAACCTAATTCTCTACTTTGTACCTTCTTTTCTTTGCTCTTGGAGATAAACCCTGATTAATTATTTCTACTTTTTTGGGGCTTCTACTTATCCACAACACTTCAACACTCTCCCTATTTATTTTAGTGCATTCTTTTTCCACCTCAAAAGACTCATAGATTAAATACTCGACTTTCTTGCACCTTTTCTATTAGTGCATTCTTTGTTCGCCTCAATGATCATACACACACTCAATAGCTCTTTTCTCTCTTTTTGTTTAGTTCATTCTTTGTTCACCTCAAGAGACTCAAAATACCCCTCCAGGGAAAAATTTAGTGGCGAATCTTTGCCAATTGGCGAATAATAGAAATTGGGAGCTCCAAAAATGGTGAATAGTACAAGCTAAAACAAAGACTGAATCGTCGGGTTTTTTACAAAAAAATAATTTTGTCTCGATTAATTCGCCATGTAAATGATGCTTCATTGGCACTAATTCGATAGTATTTTATACAATAATTAAAAATATTAATAATATTCGCTAGTAATATTGTGTAATTCTGGAGAATCAAGAAGGGAATCTACTATATTCATGCCAAGCTCCCGGAAAGACGTCTGATCAAAGCTTTGTTTGATCTCCATTGTTCATTGTTGCCAATAGTTCATGACATACATCATCATCATTGTATTAGTGGGACATCCCTAAGTGTCCCACTGATGATGTTCACTCATGCCGATAAGGCTTCCATACTTCGCCTGCGGTCTACCAAGGCATATGTACACCACTTGTGTAATTCTAAAGAATCATGAAGGGAATCTACAATATTCGCACCAAGCTCCCATAAAGAAATTTGATCAAAGCTTTGTTTCATCTCCATCGTTCACTGTTGCCAATATTTCATGACATACATCATCATCATTGTATCGAGGAGACATCCCTAAGTGTCCCACCGATGATGTTCACTCACACCGATATTCGCTCACAAAATGAACTTGCAGCCAAACCACGCAAGGGGGCATTTCCCCCTCAACCCCCACAAGGGGGATCTACCCCCTTGACCCCACCGATGGCTGCTGCCCCCGGGCCCCTACTTCAATATTAAAAACATCAAAAAAAAATATGGGGCAACTGCATTGACCAACTATGCAAATTTTTAAAGGAGATATTTGCCATTGTAATTAATCTTTTTAGTGATTATTCACTAGGATTTGCCACTGTGATTATTATTTTAACCAATTATTCATAAAAAATTGCCAGGATTTTACAAAAAAATTAATACTGTGCATAAGATTCCCTAGGAAAATTAGTATTTTTTTCAAATAAAAGGAAAGATTCGCCAGGATTTTACACCTTTACCGAGGGGGGGTTCATAAAGTTATCCCTGCACCGCTCTAAAACATTCATTCAATCCCTCTATTCTTCTACTCTCTGCCAACTTTTTATTTTCCTTATTTTTTTCATCACCAACTTGCAACATCTACCTCAAGATATGCACACTATATAGATTTTCTAAAAAGAGTTTGATATTTATTCTCTCTTGCATGCTATTAGATCATTAAGCCATGTATTTAATTATCAGAATCAAAAATATTTCTATTTTTGCAATACTGAAAAGCTAGGGTTTTAGTCTCATTGAATTCATGTTTTTATATCAGGCCATGATCTGATTCTCCACTGCCTACATATTTGTGTCACCGATCTAATCAACACATCACCAATTTAAACTAGTAGCTAGATCAATTGGGAAAATTAAATTCGCTCCCTGAGTCAGTTTATGTCAACACCCTCATTCACACTATCATATCCATTGAGAGCTCTCAATATGAATCTAAGTCATTGATCTACTACTTTTTGTGCCACAATCTGTCAATTCACATTTATCACCCATCTTTAAAATGTGATCATCAAATTAGAGATCTAATTTAATAATCATCATCGATCTTCACCATACATGGCTTACCGAGCATAGATTCCACCAAGACACACATCACAAGCCTGTTATACCATGGAGCTAGATGCGGGCCCACCAAATCTTTAGTGGGTTGGCGAGTTAACGCCACCTGTCATCCTTGTCAGTGCCATGCAATTCACAATGGATATGTGAATTTTCATATCGAACAATCATTCTCCTCCACTTGTCTATATATCATCATCCATTTTTGTTGCCTTCCTCTTTATTTGGTCCCATCATATACATTGTGGGCACTATCTGATCTTCTACACTTGATCTCCACCGATGCCCACTATCCCGCGAGGTTAGATAGGAACCCATCACCAATGCAGCGGGAAAATGAGGAGGTCGTTGATCTTCAAGCCTCGATTGTAGTCGTCAATCAAGTGAAGGACAAGTATTTCACTCATGACTTAGGAAATATTATAGTTTTAAAATATTTGTCGAGCCGATATTGCTAGGAAAGGAGGAAGTTACACCAATGACCTTAATGGCTTAAGTTATTAATTAAGCAAATGGAAACTGCCAGTAACCAGTCAACATAAGAACATAACATTTGTTCATCCATCATGACTATGAACCTTAGGGTTTATTTGCAAACCCTAATTCAAGCTGAGAGCATAATCAATCCATTCTAGAGCATATTTGACCTCATCCAATCATGCAGACTAGACCAAACATCTCTCAAGAAATCCATGTTGAATCTACAGCCAGATTCCTCCGCAAACCATAGCTATATTGCATGACAACATTACAAATTTTTATAAATATTTAGCAAATGCAAAAACATGCTCCTTTCTTCATCAACCTTATCAATTCTTCTGGGACCGATCCATTTCACCTCTGACCTCTCCTTTGTCATTAATGACACTTTTGAAATCAATGACAACCAAATTTCCAACACTTTATAGGGTCTCTCTCAAGATCACTCAAATTTTCAAACTCAAAGGGTGCAAATGAGTTAGAAAATGACTCTTAGCCCTTATATATACATGAAAATTATGGTTTTTGACCTAATTGCATAGTAAAAACCTAGGGTTTTCTCCTGAGATTTCTATTTTTAAGCTTGGAAAGCTATTTTAAGTATTTTTTCAATATCCAAGAGCTTATTTTTTGTCCTCTATGCAGTTGAACCAATCCTGCAGCTATGTTGTGAGCTTGACTGAAATTCAATCTTTTCTACTCAAACTCTCAAGGACCTACAGTATACTAGTAGTCATTCATTTAATTGTGCAAGATGAAAGAATTTGGGATTTTAATTAAACAGTTAGATCATTTAATTAAAAGGATGGGATTTATGATATTTAATTAAATAATTGAGATTATTTAATCAAATAAGATGAAAATAGACGAAAGTGGTCAAATCAGGACGAAAAAATGGTTTTAGTAGATTTTATCAAATTTTTGATATTGATCAGAATAACTTTAAGTGTCTACATGTACAATTAAAATAATTAATATACAATAAATATAAAATATATATATATATATATATATATTGCATATAATATATTATTATAATAAATGTATACAATAAATGTAGATAATATATATTAAATTTATATAATTATAATTTTAAAAAATAAAGTTTAAAGGGACGATTGTGCTTAAGCACAGACCACCCATTCCATAAAGAAAATAAAACCGTAAAAGCGTTAAAGGTGTATATTGCAAAATTTCTTCGTTGGCAGTCAACTATATAAATTAAGTCTATTATTTGATATTTCATAGTTTGTAACACATGCTTTGAAACAAAAATTAATTTAGAAATTAAAACTATCAATCTATACTTAAACACACAAACACACATATGTATATGTATTTCGCAATAGAAAATCCAATATTTCTTCTTTGTCTGTGCAACCTGAAATAAACCAAAAGAACAAAAATAATATAGGATCAATTTGAAAGAAATTTTCATTGGAAACAACAAAAAAAAATGAGAAAATCATTTAAATTCCAATTGTTCCATTGTGAGGGATATTAAAGGAAATTAATTACTTGTAGGTTGCATATTCTTTAGAGGAAGTTAGTTTTTTTCTTTGCTAGTAATTTAAAATCAAGGTAAAATCAAACTTATATCATTATTTCAAATGAGTAAAAGTTAATTTTGACTATTATTATATTAGTTGCTTTTGAAAGGTCAAATAAGTTAGTTGTGAAAACAAATGTACATAAGTGAACTTATGAGATTTACAAGTAACTTGGGTTGAATCAAATTTATTTATGGAATAAATTTATTTACTGTGGGAATTTAAGGTTGACATTTTTAGCCTCCCCTCAATATTAAATTTTTTACCATCGTGATTGTTCCTGAAATGCTCAAAATCCTCCATAGTTTTCTTCAAGAACTCAACCATATATTTATTTTCATCTCCCATCCACAGGTCCTTATCTCTACCTCTATCCTTGCTTGCATTATCAACCCCATCCACCTTTTCCAACCTGCTATTATATCCCCTTTGATTAAGCTTAATCTCCTTAATCTCGAAGCAGGCCCACTTGAACAAACGAAAAAAATCAATAGAACCATTTCAAGCAATAGAAAGGATGTCACCAGGATACTCTGGCTCAGCTTTGAAGTAGTGGTCATCTTCCTTGATGTCACTGGGGTACCGTGGTCTATCCTCCTTGTTTGTAGTTGGATAGTTGGAAGTCTCAAAATAATTGGTGTGTTGGGGTTCCTCTTGTTCAATGTGGTAGGAAGGGTCCTCCTCCATTTTTCTTTTACCCTTCCCCTTGTGAGAAACATAGGGTGTACCTTTCGGTTTCAAATTAGTAATATTAGACCTAGGATAAATAATTTTGGCCCTACCATTAGATGTCATTGCACTATGTTTAGGGAGGGTACAAGACTTATACTTGCTTTTGACATTGTCCTTCTTCTTAACTACCATAGGGTGATCTTCCTCCCCCTCCATTTTAGTATCCCACTCATCTTTGTACATATAAATATCACCCAACCCCTCCTTATTTGAAATAGGGCGAGGAGAAGGGGAATGATGGATGGCTAGCAAAGATCTAAAATGTTCATATATGAGAACAAGTAACCCCTCATGAATTATGTGGTATCTAATCGGATTAGGGACATGGTCCTAAAGAATTGAATTTAAAGAAGTAGAGAGGTAAAATGGGAGGGAGACCCTGACTTGGTGCCTAGAATGGTTCAGGAGCACAAAGTGATACCCAAAAATTTTGGTATATCTCCCATCCAATGTGATATACTCAATAATAACCCTCAAAACCTCTCTCCACAACAATTTGATTTTTGTAGCATTATAGCTACTCTTAGTAGCCCGCAGTAGGTCCTCCCTTTCCTTGTTGATCCATAAAATGTTTTTTTTGTATGAGTATAGAATAAAAATGGGTGGATGTGCCATTATCTAGTTGTGAGGAAAAGTTGGATTTATACTAGGTTTTTCCTTTCATTATCTAGGTTTATTTTTAAATGATTTCTATAGTTCATTCTATTTTTCATGAAGTTTTCCACCAGCCCTAATAGATTACCCTTTTGATTTAATGATTATGTTATGATTTTATCCTTCGATTTTTGTTTTTTTCCTTGATGTGGTTGGTTTATTCATGCACATGTTGTCATTGTAAACATGACACTTTATATGTGTAGTGTATCCTAGTAAATGTCATATTAAATTATTGTTTTGTAAGAAATTTTTTGGTAGTTGTGTATGGTTTAGGTTGAGAATATTTATTGCATGAAACTCCACCCCATACCTCTCATAATCCCATTTAGCCTTCTTCCCATATTCCACCTCCTAAAAATCCACCACCTCAATCATATCATAATCCACCATCATAACCCTATCCTACCCATCCATTGTAATCATACACAAATCCTCCATCATAATAATCTCCTAATCATCCACCCTAGTCTTATCCTAATCCTCTACCTTCATTTTTCTCTCCATAGTACCACCAATACCCTACATCAGTGCCTCCTATGGATCCTCCAATATAGTAGGATTCATACCATTATCAACCTCATGTGACTCCCTACCATACTCAAACCCCTTCTGCCACACAAGAGCCTATACCTCAATTATATCCATCTCAACCACCTCAACATTCATCATATCAAAATCAACAATCATCGAACACAAATCCTCAACCACCTCAAACCAATCCACTCCAACATCCATCACACTCATGTATATTTCAACCACCTCATCAACCACTAAGTACATCTCATAATTACCAATCTTATCCATCACAACCCCTTGTGCAATATTATGGAATGCACTCCAACATCCCCCTCATTACCAATAGCAAACACTATCATATTCCCATCCTCCATAATAGCAATTGACTCATAATCAATTTTAAGAATAAGTCTATCAATTTCCATCATCTCAACAACCACCATATTTCAAAACTCAACAAAAATCATCATGTTCTCATCCACCTCTTGATCAATATCATAATATTCCACCTCCTCATAATCCATACACCAACCAACCTAATCCTGATGTGACAACTCCTTCATTTGTAATGCCTAATAAAGAATGGGAGGACACGCTTAAGGAATTGCTAGAAGGAAACACAAAGAAGTCCTTTAAATTCAAGCAGTTTTGCATGTATCCTTTTGATCACACCATTTTCACCACACCTTTTCCGAAACATTTCGAGATCAAAAAATTTGATAAATATAAATGGAAAGTTGACCCATGTGATCATGTTAAGGAATTTGATATGACTTATGAATAAGTGGCATATAATGATAAGTATCTCCTTCATTTTTTCCTTGAAACCTAGGCAAACAAGCATTGGAGAGGTTCTTGCACCTCCCTCAAGACTCCATCTCTACCTTTGTGGATTTATCTAAAAGGTTCATGGCACATTTCTCCAATAATCTTGAACATGAGGTCAACATGATTGCTCTATGCACTAATAAACAATGTTCTCGGGAATTTTTTTACAAGCTATTTGTAAGTGTGGTGAACCTAAGCTAGCCACCTCTTGTGACACTGTATAGATGATTCAGGTATATGTATATATAATTTTTAAACTTTAAATAAATATAAATGTACTTTTAACTTCATTGAAACTGTAAACCACATTTATATAAATTATACAACTCAAAATTAATTTTTTAATGTATTCATGCATATGTGTCTAGGTGGAGGTAGCACACGTTACTTCTATTTTGAGGATAGAGCATGTATGCACATGTTCTTCACCTAACCATTTCAATGGACATATGAACTTTAATTTTCATCTAAGTTAATATATATGTACAAGTTCACTTTTTCAAGTGTGTATATATATATTTAATACAATTTTTAATAATTACACTTTTCTATATGTATATTTGTAGGGTTGAATACATTTATCAGAGCAAGATTCATGCTCAAATGGTTGCTCAACTAGGAGCCAACATGATGAGCCAAAGACTAGCTAAGGTACAAGTTTATACATGTGTTTATTTTTTTATGTATATATTCTCTAGAACATGTACATGTTGGGTTTGAGATCTATCATATGTGTGCATGTTGATATTTTATGTTTATGAACTTATATTTCATATCTACTCTAGACATATTTATATCAATTCTAGACATTTGAGTTTATGTTTATTTTTTAGATCTATTAATGTCTGTGCACATGTACATTTATGTTTGACATATATATCATAAATAAAATTTGTGTTTATGACTTATGTTTCAGATATGTATATATGTATGTTTTTATATATGTAAATTTAAGATATCATGTATCCCTCATGGACAAAATTTATGTTTATGTTTATGAACTTATCTTCTAATGAGTGATAACTACATATATGTAATATGAAATTTAGTTACATGTGATTTGGTTAAATAGATCTACATGTACACGTCTATATTTTCATTCAATTTGTAAGTTACAAGTAATATAAACTCTCATCTACATGTAATATATGGAAAATAGGGCCACATATAATAAATAATGTAAATAACTAAGAGAAAGAATGAGATAAATTCTTCTTAAATTTTTCCTAAACTACTTTGAACCACAAATAATTTTTGTTTGAAATCCTCTAACCATGTTGAAATCCTCCACTAATGAGTTCCAATGGTTTTATATATTTATTGCTAAATCCATTATCAATCAAAGATAATTTAATATGTAATTAGTTGTATTTCACCAAAATATGTGCAAAGGTATTGCTTCTTTAAGGACCTTCTCAACTAGGATCTCATCATCATTAGATGATATTGTGTTCAAAGTTCCTTTTAGTCAATAAAATCAATTTCAAATATATTAGTATTTATGTGGAGTAATTTTTAACCAATTAAGATTTCTCAAGAATTTTTCCATGATATATTTCTATTAAAAAGACCTAGTATACATAAAAAAGGTACCAAAGTGATATATCTTAGTTTGAGTTTTTTGTAATTGATGAATGATATCAAAATCCTTAGGTTGTTTTATATTAATTTTTAGGAATGGGAGGTAATTTAATTGAGTAAATGTTGGTAATGTAATGTCTTGGCCTCTTGCTAATATTTAGTGCATGATGCCACATAAGATTATAACCATGTTATAAATTACAGTTCACAAGAGAGGTAGGAATAGGAGAGAAATAAGCCATATTAGTAGAAGATGAATTACGATTGAAAAATAAATTATGAGAGAATAGATTTAATTCCATAAGTATCATTATGTGAACTAGGACTAGTATATAAAAATAAACATTAACAACATAACTAAACTCAATAAATTTAAATATAAGGAATTTATAAGATGCATCCAACCATGTTGTAAAGCTGTAGGACTTGATTCAAATATAAAGTTGAACAAATCAATAACTTAATATTATCTTTGATATAATCTAAATAGAAATAGAATATGATAAATTACATGTACAACTTGACATTCATAAAACCATCAAAAATCGTCACATAAAATTTATTCACATAGGCTCATGTATTATCATCATGTGTAATGAGAAAGGTGTAATATAATTTATCACACTTATTTGTATACATTTAACCATTGTAACTTGCTATACCACTTGGTCATTATAATATAAAATCACTAATCAATATAACATCATCTAATATAATTCAAATAGAAATAGAATAGGATTTTACATGTAAGGAGGCAACCATAAAACCATCATTATCATCACGCGTCTATTTTAACTTAATGAACCCTAAGGCTCATATTATCATCATGTAATGAGAAAGACATGTAATATTTTATCACAATAATTTATATGTAGAGTGGCTTAGGTAAATATATAGATCAACCATACATTTGAATGAAACAAGAAAAAATACATCACAACCAAATGTTATATCTCTAGGGTGTATAATTATTGTTCTTAATTGCTCAAATGTAAATTAACTTTGAAATACTTTCAATTATGACCAAGATAATAGAACTATTAGTGAGCTAAGTAACTCAGATAACTCACTCATTCATGCACCACATGGAACTTGATGAAGCGATAGGCCTGTAGCAACTACTAGGTGGTTATATTGATAAAACATGTTTCCAATAAGGTAATCAATAAAATGAGTCCCATTTTGAATAATTTTGACTTGTTTGAGATATTTCCCTTGCACTACAACTAAACCTGTGGGAAAAAAATCATCACTTTTTATGGTTTTTGTTAACTTCATCCTTTCCTCTATGCAACATAATAAATAATAACTAACACCTTGTATGTTTTTAGCCTCTACTATGACTACAAAAAAATCTCCTATACACATATATTCAATGTTCAATTTAAAATATTAGAAGTAATCTTTAATTGTAGAAAAGATATTGTAAACAAATTACAATTATATTTTGTCTAAATAACAAATATTATAATTTATAAATCAATCTAAAGTTATAAAATATACATGAATATATATATGCTACCTTTTTTAATCAATCATGAAATGTGGTCATAATCAATTAAAATAAAAAGGAATATCTTCAAATATTTGACTTCATCTTCATTGTATGTGTTAGTAACAACCAGTATATATCCATGTTGTTGGTTGTTGTAGTTATCATAATCTACCAAAATGTAGTCAGAACAAAAACAAGAGTAATCCCTAGTACACAATGCCCATGTGTGACTATCTATACTCATTAAATAATGCAAAGATCTTGTTTTATCTACCCTCTTACATCCATACATTATTCTTCTATCCATAACTACAAATTATATATATAATTCAAAATAAAATAAATATAGATCTTTTAAACTTAATTTTTATAAACAAGTGAAATTTTTTTCAAACAATAAATTTCATACATGATATATCCTAAAACACTTTATTTGGGCATGGGTTCCTCCCTAAAGATGTGCCGACATCACATGCAAAGTGTTGCTTACACTATTCAAAATCATTTGCATCATTTACATGATTTCCTTTATAATTCATTTGATTTTTTCTTAGAGACTGTTTGATGTAAACTCTTGTACTATCATGTTCACCCTTTTCATGCCCACTCTCAAAGAAACTCCAAACATGTGGTATATTATCGTATTAATGATATCTACATAGTGCATAAACTGGACTTGATGATTTTAAAATGGACTTGATGATTTGAATTTTGACACACACCTATTAGACAATACAAAATTTGTAATATCCTTCGTGAAAAATCAAACCCAAATCTAAAATGTTATTATTTCTATCCAAAATATTAAATAGAGTGAATTGGGTGTAAGGGAAAATGCACCAACCAATTCCAAACTATGACTAATAGAGAAATTGATGAGGAAAGATTAATTACTGATATGAGCATGAATATACATCATATTTTCTATCATATACGATAGATAACAACCATGAATGATTGTAGAAAATTACATAGAATAACATAAACTCTTCAATCTTAACACCAATGTTTTGGAACAACAAATACATATACAAAATACTATAATAGAATCTAAATATACTATTACCAACAATATTTACACACAATAAACACTAATCGAAAAGATGCACACCAAACTAGGTCGAAAATCCTACAAATAAAATGGATACAAACTCCAATTAGAAGCTTTTCAACACAATGACAATCTCTAGATAATAATTGCACCTAGATACCCTAAAAAAACTATCTTTGAGCCTCAATCCCCTTCGTTTACCATACTCAGAGATTATTTCTTCATTGGTCTACCAACCTTTTAAGGAAATCAACGATGCATAGAATGCCTTCAGCTTGGAAGACCAAACAATTATTTATCAAAATCCTTTTTAAAACCAACTTTTGCACCCAAAATCAAATTCCCAAAGAAAGTGATGCTTGCATGCCAAAATTCTTACTCCCACTTGCTAAAAGAAGTCACTAAAAACATTCTAAACTCAAACTACCAAATTACATGTCACTTGCCTTTTTCCAAGAAACCCACTAATCTTTAAATCAACACTCCCGAAACAAGAAGGAAAGTATCTTATAACTTATAATTAGTAACTACTTTTTCTAGTTGTCAAAATCCTCCAGTGAAATCTCAAGAAAATATGTCAATTGCCTTAAAGTACTTGAGTCTCAAAAAGGAAAGTAATAGCAATCTTGGGAAACCTCCAAAACTACGCCCTCCTTGTCATAAATGAAGTTTAATTTTAGTTTGTTATTTTTCCAAAAAATCTGATTTGAATATTTAAACCATAAAGAGAATATTTCTTGATTAATCTGACAATCTTGATCCACTATTTTTGGAAAATTAAACTTGCTAAAAATAATACTACTATTTTAAGAAATTTCAATAAAGGGACATGACAAATTCTCTCTCCCCCTCTTGTTGCCTCTATCTCCCTCTCTATCTCCCTCGCCTTAACGCTCTCTCTCTCTCTCTTGCCCCATCTAGTATATATATATATATATATGAATGATTGGATCTATCTCTCCCCCTCTCCCACCCTCTCTCTCTCCCCGCCCCCTTGACTCCCACTCCCAAACCTCAAAAAGGTTTAATATACTTGGATCTATATACTTGAGTCTCAAAAAGTAAAGTAATAGCAATCTTGGGAAACCTCCAAAACCACACCCTCCTTGTCATAAATGATGTTTAATTTTAGTTTGTTATTTTTCCAAAAAGTCTTATTTGAATATTTAAACCATAAAGAAAATATTTCTTAATTAATCTCAAAATCTTGATTCACTATTTTTAAGAAATCAAACTTATTAAATTAATACTACTATTTTAAGAAATTTCAAAAAAGGGACATGACAAGTCCTCTCTCTCCCTCTCTCTCTCCACTATATATATAATATATATGAATGCTTGGATCTATCTCTCCCACCCTCTCTCTCCCCACCCCCCTTGACTCCCCCTCCTTCTCCCCCCCGTCCCCCCCTTTGTTTCCCTCTCTTTCTACCTCTCCCCCTCTCCCTCTCCCTCTCTCTCTCTCTCCACTATATATATAATATATAATATATGTGAATGCTTAGATCTATCTCTCCCACCCTCTCTCTCC